>CM075978.1:152262034-152350309 GCA_038087875.1 Malacoraja senta | reverse complement strand
TACCCCTCCCCAACCATTACCCCCCCCCTCCATCCCCAGCCTTAACCCCCCTCCGCAGCCATTACTCATCTGTTACCCCCCCATCTCAAGTGTGATCACCCCGTCCCCAGCCGTTGTATGTCTCCTTGTCACCTCAGCCAACAATGGAACATTCTACATTTCCTTTTCAGCATCTGCTTTGATCTGCCGTTTTCACACCTTCCCCTTCCATATCTCCAGACTCCCTCTCCCCAGACTCTCAGTCAGCTATTCCTTTTCTCCAGAGATGCTGCCTATCCCACATGACAACTAAATCCTCTTGACCTCCACCCTGTCCCTAATGGACCCTCCCCACCAGGTGTGGGTGTGTACAGGGTCGGGGGTGGGGTGTGTGTACAGGGTCGGGGGTGGGGGGGGGGAGTGTGTGTGTGTACAGAGTCGGGCGGTGTAAGGGGTCGGAGGTGGGGGGGTGTACAGGGTCGGGGGTGGGGGTGTGTACAGGGTCGGGGGATGTACAGAGTCGGGGGTGGGGGGTGTACAGGGTCGGGGGTGGGTGTGTACAGGGTCAGGGGTGCATAGGGTCGGAGGTATATGTAGTTGTGGATGGGGGGGGGGGGTGTGCGGGGTCACCCCACCACAGGAGGGGTACACAGCTACTTACCGCCCGGGGATCGGCTGAAGACTGCGGCGGGAAGTATTTGTCGAGGGTCTGCAGGATGTCCAACAGGCTGCACTGCCTCACAAACATCTCCATGACCAGCTGCACGGGGAAAGAGTACAAACCCATTAGCCTCCCACCTCATCATTCACAAACATCATACACAGGGAACTGCAGACACAGAATACGGTGTAAAATACAAAGTGGTGGAGGAACTCAGCATCTGTGGGGGGGAGGGGACAGGCAGCATTTCATGTCGGGACCAATCTACAGACCTGTCACTTATCAGGCTTTGTCCTGACCCCACCTCTGTTGCAATGTTTCCCTCCTACTCCATCAGTCTGAAGGGTCCTGATCCAAAACGTCACCTGTCCATCCCCTCCACAGATGCTGCCTGACCTGCTGAGTTCCTCCACCACTTAATGTTTTGCTCATGTTGCAAACTCCACGTACAGTCTGAGGTTTTCAGGGGGAGACACGGCAGAGATACCCAGGGGTGTGAGACCAACCTTGTAGCCGGGGGCGGTAGAGAACATCAATGATGGCCTCACCTCTCCAGGCCCAGCTTCTGGCCTCAGTGTATCATTGATCAGCGCTGTGCATGAATGAGACACACGCACATGACAGCGAGTAGGCTCGGGAGCAGAGTGGCAAAGTGTGGGGATGGAGCACCGTGAAGGACAAGGTCGCCGACTTCAACCCGCTTCCCACCCTCTACCCATCCACTCCCCACCCACTCCCCACTCTCTCCCCGCCCTCTCGCCGGGCACGGGCAGAGGCTGACGGTACCTTGGCTTTAAAGGCAAGGGTGAGCTTGAGGTAGTGTTCGTAAGTGATGAGGCTTGAAGCCTGTTGCCAAACAAAATCCACAAAGTCCACCACCCTCCCGTAGTGGTCGGCATGGCGACCGCTCACCACGCTCCTCAACGCCGCGCTGGTGACACGAAGGGGGAGATCTCCTTCTTCAGCCATGGAGCCGTCACTTCCCTGCAGACAGCCTGTGGGAGAGAGCAGACGTCAGACCCCTCAACCCCACCTAAACGACACCCCCATACTGTAGCCGGGCCTCCAGTGGGGACTCCCACCTGGGGCAGTCTGCAGGGGAGAGCAGAGGATCGACCCCTCACCCCCACCTCCGTGGGTCACGACCTCCCACATTCTCTCCTTTGTTCCAAGTGCAGCCTCACCTCCCCATCACCACTCTACCCCACATCCCATTTCCCCAGCCGCATAATCCCACTCCCCCCCCTCCACTCACCACAATGCCACGCCTTCCTCCCCTTTCAACCCCTCACTTTCCCAGATCAACCACTCCCAACCTCTGAGCCGCCACCCTCTTCCTAATTCGAGGAAGGACATTCTTCTTATTGAGCGATTGCAGCAACAGTTCACCGGGTTAATTCCTGTGATGGCGGGACTGACATAGGATGAAAGAATGGGTCGACTGGGCTTATATTCAATGGAATTTAGAAGAATGAGACGGGATCTTATAGAAACATACAACATTCTTAAGGGATTGGACACACTAGATGCAGGAAACATGTTCCCGATGTTGGGGGAGTCCAGAACCAGGGGCCACAGGTCATGCTGGAGAATAAGGGGGAAGCCATTTAGGACTGAGATGAGGAAAAACGTTTTCACCCAGAGAGTTGTGAATCTGTGGAATTCTCTGCCACAGAAGGCAGTGGAGGCCGGTTCACTGTTCAAGAGAGAGTTCGATTTATCTCTTGGTGCTAAAGAATCAAGGGATATGGGGAGAAAGCAGGAACGGGGCACTGAGTTGAGATGATCAGCCGTGATCACATTCATTGAATGGCGGTGCGGGCTCGAAAGGCCGAACGGCCTCCTCCTGCACCTATTTTTCTGTTTCCTCCACTCTCCCTCTCACCCCTTTCAGCGCCACTGCCTCCGCCCCGCACCCGCACCCGCACCCGCACCCGCACCCGCCGTCCTCACTCACTCACGCGGCTCCAGCACCAGGCCGTCGTGGAGGGCTCTATAATCTTTGGTGAGGATGCGTGGCCGGATGTGGCACTGTGAGGGGGCGGGGCCGAATGTGGCGCAGCGCGGAGTCACGGGATTGGCTGATACACGGAATACGTGGCCCCCGATTATCCGCGGCGTCTGCGCGTATTGGTGGAGCCGGCTGTTTGTCAGCGGGAACCTGCTCCCCATTGGGCGACGACGGCGGCGGCGGATGCATCCAGTGCGGGAGGTGAGTTGTCCACATGACCCCTCACCCCCAGTGTGACCCCTCACCCCCAGTGTGACCCCTCACCCCCCAGTGTGACCCATCACCCCCAGTGTGACCCCTCACCCCCCAGTGTGACCCCTCACCCCCAGTGTGACCCATGACCCCCAGTGTGACCCCTCAACCCCAGTGTGACCCCTCACCCCCAGTGTGTCCCATCACCCCCAGTGTGACCCATCAACCCCCAGTGTGACCCCTCACCCCCAGTGTGTCCCATCAACCCCCAGTGTGACCTATCAACCCCCAGTGTGACCCATCAACCCCCAGTGTGACCCCTCACCTCCAGTGTGACCCATCAACCCCCCAGTGTGACCCCTCACCCCCCAGTGTGACCCCCTCAACCCTCAGGCCATTCCCTATGGTCACGGCTGATCATCCAGAATCAGTACCCTGTTCCTACTTTTTCCCATATCCCTTGACTCCATTAGCCCTAAGACAGGGCTGCCAACTCTCACACTTTGATCGTGAGAATAACGCATTTTGGGAAATTCTCACGCACTCACGCTGATCACAAATGTCTCATGCTCTGTCGTGAGGAATTCTGTGATCAACGAAAATTTCAAAACTGATAAACTGCATGGGCCGCGGGTGTTGGAGAGTAGGGGCTGAGGGAGGGATGGAAGCAGCGGGCGGGGACAGATGCGGGGAGCCGGGGCTGGCGAGTGTTTGCGGGGCTGTTGAGTCGCTCACTGCAACTCCGGCCATGGAGCAGCCCCAGTGCAAGTCCCGAGGCGTCGGAAGCGTCGCACCGCTGCCGTGAGAGTCTCTGTGCAGAAGGGACATACACTCTCAAAGGCATGGGGATAGAGAGAGGGGAAGGAGACAGGAAGACTGTGGGGAGAGAGAGAGGGGGTGAGACAGGGGGAGAGAATGGGGAGAGAGAAGAGGAGAGGGGGGAGAGAGGGGGAGAGGGGAGAGTGAGAGGGGAGAGTGAGGGGGAGAAAGAGAAGGGGGGTGAAAGGAAGAGAGAGGGGAGGGGGGAGAGGGGTGGTAAAAGAGAAAGGGGGAAGAGGGAGAGAGGGGGGGAAGAGAGAAACGGGGGAAAGAGGGAGAGAGGGGGCAAAGAGAAAGAGGAGATAGAGAGAGGAGAAAGAGAGGGGAGAGAGAGCAAGGGGGAGAGTGAGGTGGGAGGGAGAAATGGGGGAGAGATGTGGGGGAGAGATGTGGGGGAGAGATGTGGGGAGAGATGTGGGGGAGAGATGTGGGGGAGAGAGGGGAGAGAGAGAGAGATGTGAGGGAGCGGGGGGAAATAGAAAAGGAGGGAGAAAGAGAGAGGAGGAGAGGGAGAGGAGAGAGAGAGGGGGAGAGAAAGTTTGGGGAAAGAGTGGGGAGAGAGAGTTAGGGGAAAGGGGAGAGGGGAGGTGGAGAGAGAGGAGAGAGGGGAGAGTGAGGTGAGAGAGGAGAGAGGGAGGGGGAGAGAGAGAGGGAGACAGGGAGAGGGGGTGAGAGGAGAGAGGGAGAGACAGAGGGAGAGAGAGCAGAGAGAGAGGGAGGGAGAGGGGAGAGGAGGAGAGAGAGGAAGAGATGGGAGAGAGGGGGGAGAGTGAGGTGGCAGGGAGAGAGAGAGGGGGGAGAGAGGATAGAGAGGGAGAAAAGAGAGTGCGGGAGAGGGGGAGAGAGAGAGGGGGGAGATAGGGGGGTTATAGAGGCAGGGCTGCCAACTCACATGCATTGAGCGTGAGAATCATGCATTTTGCCAAATTCTCACGCTGATCACAAATTTCTCCACACTCTGTCATATAATATTATAACCATATAACCCTTCAAGTCCGTGCCGAACATTTTTTAAAAAAAAATAAATACTTCCCCCTAGTCCCATCTACCTGCACTCAGACCATAACCCTCCATTCCTTTCCCGTCCATATACCCATCCAATCTATTTTTAAAGGATAAAATCGAACCAGCCTCCACCACTTCCACTGGAAGCTCATTCCACACAGCTACCACTCTCTGAGTAAAGAAGTTCCCCCTAATGTACCCCTAAACTTCTGTCCCTTAATCTCAAGTCATGTCCCCTTGTTTGAATCTTCCCTACTCTCAATGGAAAAAGCTTATCCACGTCAACTCTGTCTAACCCGCTCATAATTTTAAAGACCTCTATCAAGTCCCCTCTTAACCTTCTGCGCTCCAAAGAATAAAAACCTAACTTGTTCAACCTTTCTCTGTAACTTAGTTGCTGAAACCCAGGCAACATTCTAGTAAATCTCCTCTGTACTCTCTCTATTTTGTTGACATCCTTCCTATAATTAGGCGACCAAAATTGTACTCCATACTCCAGAATTGGCCTCACCAATGCCTTGTACAATTTTAACATTACATCCCAACTTCTATATTCAATGCTCTGATTTATAAAGGCCAGCACCCCAAAAGCTTTCTTTACCACCCTAGTCTACATGAGATTCCACCTTCAGGGAACTATGCACAGTTATTCCTAGATCCCTCTGTTCAACTGCATTCCTCAATCCTCTACCATTTACCATGTACGTCCTATTTTGATTTGTCTGCCGAGATGTAGTACCTCACATTTATCAGCATTAAACTCCATCTGCCATCTTTCAGCCCACTCTTCCAAATGGCCTAAATCTCTCTGTAGACTTTGAAAATCTACTTCATTATCCACCACACCACCTATCTTAGTATCATCTGCATACTTACTAATCCAATTTTCCACACCATCATCCAGATCATTGATGTACATGACAACAACAGTGGACCCAACACAGACCCCTGAGGCACCCCACTAGTCACCGGCCTCCAACCTGACAAACAGCCATCCACCATTACTCTCTGGCATCTCCCATTCAGCCACTGTTGAATCCATCTTGCCACTCCACCATTAATACCCAACAATTGAATCTTCTTAACCAACCTTCCATGAGGAACCTTGTCAAAGGCCTTACTGAAGTCCATATAGACAACATCCACTGCTTTACCCTCATCAATTTCCCTAGTAACCTCTTCGAAAAATTCTAGAAGATTAGTCAAACATGACCTTCCAGGCACAAATCCATGTTGACTGTTCCTAATCAGACCCTGCTTATCCAGATGCTTATATATATTATCTTTAAGTATCCTTTCCATTAATTTGCCCACCACTGACGTCAAACTAACAGGTCTGTAATTGCTAGGTTTACTCTTAGAACCCTTTTTAAACAACGGAATAACATGCGCAGTACGCCAATCCTCCGGCACTATTCCCGTTTCTAATGACATTTGAAATATTTCTGTCATAGCCCCTGCTATTTCTACACTAACTTCCCTCAATGTCCTCAGGAATATCCTGTCAGGACCTGGAGACTTATCCGTTTTCATCTTTTTCAAAAGTGTCCGCACCTCCTCTTCTTTGAATCTCATAGTTTCCATTGCTACTCTGCTTGTTTCCCTTACCTCACATAATTCCATATCCTTCTCCTTGGTGAATACCGAAGAAAAGAAATTGTTCAGTATCTCCCCCATCTCTTTTGGCTCTGCAGATAGCTGTCCACTCTGACTCTCTAATGGACCAATTTTATTCCTTGTTATCCTTTTGCTATTAATATAGCTGTAGAAACCCTTTGGATTTACTTTCACCTTACTTGCCAAAGCAACCTCATATCTTCTTTTAGCTTTTCTAATTTCTTTCTTAATATTCTTTTTACATTCTTTATACTCCTCAAGCACCTCATTTACTTCATGCTGCCTATAATTATTGTAGATCTCTCTCTTTTTCTGAACCAAGTGTCCAATTTCCCTTGAACACCATGGCTCTTTCCAATTTTTACTATTTCCTTTCAACCGAACAGGTACATAAAGATTCTGTACTCTTAAAATTTCACCTTTAAATGTCCTCCATTTCTCTTCTACATCCTTCCCATAAAACAACATGTCCCAATTCACTCCTTTTAAATCCTTTCGCATCTCCTCAAAGTTAGCCTTTCTCCAATCAAAAATCTCAACCCTAGGTCCAGTTCTGACCCTCTCCATAATTATATTGAAACTAATGGTATTGTGATCACTGGACCCGAAGTGCTCCCCAATGCTTACCTCCGCCACCTGCCCGGTCTCATTTGCTAACAGGAGGTCCAGCACTGCCCCTTCTCTAGTAGGCACCTCTATGTATTGCTGCAAAAAACTATCCTGCACACATTTTACAAACTCCAAACCATCCAGCCCTTTTACAGAATGTGTTTCCCAGTCTATGTGTGGAAAATTGAAATCTCCCACAATCACTGCTTACTACTAATATCTGCTATCTCCTTACATATTTGCTCTTCCAATTCTCGCTCCCCATTTGGCGGTCTATAATACACCCCTATAAGTGTTGCTACACCTTTCCCATTTCTCAGCTCCACCCAAATAGCCTCCCTAGACGAGCCCTCTAATCTATCCTGCCAAAGCACTGCTGTAATATCTTCCTTGACAAGCAATGTCATGAGAAAGTCTGTGATCAACGAAAATTTCAAAACTAATATCAACTGCATGGGCCACGGGAGTTGGAAGCAGAAGCAGCGGCGGGGACAGGTGCGGACGGGGAGCGGGGATGGCGAGTGTTTGCTGGGCTGGCGAGTGTTTGCTGGGGTGGTGAGTCGCTCACTACAACTCCGGCCACGGAGCAGCCTCAGTGCAAGAGTCCCGGGCCGTCGGAGGCGTTGGAAGCGTTGCGCCGCTGCCGTGAGAGTCTCTGTGCCAAATTCGCCCAGGTGACCGGCATGGATCAGGCTGCAGCTCGGTGCATCCTGGAGAACAACCAGTGGCTGCGGGAAGTAGGTACCAAGCACTGGGTAGAAAGGGTGGAAGATAGTGGACTTCAAATGGGGGTGGTTGGAGAAAGCACCCTGCTTGCCTGCTAGATTTTCACTTACTGTAACTGCAGGAAAAATGTTCCCAATGTTGGGGGAGTTCAGAACCAGGGGTCACAGTTTAAGAATAAAGGGTAGGCCATTTAGGACGGAGATGAAGACAAACTTTCTTCACACAGAATTGTGAATCTGTGGAATTCTCTGCCACAGAAGGCAGTGCAGGCCAATTCACTGGATGTTTTTAAGAGAGTTACATTTGGTTCTTGGGGCTAATGAAATCAAGGGATATGGGGAAAAAAGAGGGAGGCCGATTCTCTGGATGCTTTCAAGAGAGAGCTAGATAGGGCTCTTATAGATAGCGGAGTCAGGGGATATGGGGAGAAGGCAGGAACGGGATACTGATTGGGGATGATCAGCCATGATCACATTGAATGGCGGTGCTGGCTCGAATGGCCGACTCCTGCACCTATTGTCTATTGTCCTCATCTCATTCCTAAATGGCCTGCCCCATTCTTAAACTGTGACCCCTGGTTCTGGACTCCCCCAACATGGGGAACATTTTTCTTACAGGGGTAAGGAAAAGAAGAGGAGGGCAGTAGTAATAGGGGACTCTATAGTTAGGGGGTCAGACAGGCGATTCTGTGGACGCAGTCGGGAGACCCGGATGGTGGTTTGCCTCCCTAGTGCCAGGGTCTGGGATGTGTCTGAACGTGTCCAAGATACCCTGAAATGGGAGGGAGAGGAGCCTGAGGTCGTGGTACATATAGGTACCAATGACATAGGTAGAAAAAGGGAAGAGGTCCTGAAAGGAGAATTCAGGGAGTTAGGAAGAGAGTTAAGGAAAAGGACAGTAAAGGTAACAATCTCTGGATTACTGCCTGTGCCACACGACAGTGAGAGTAGGAATGGAGCGAGGTGGAGGATAAATGCGTGGCTGAAGGACTGGTGCAGTGGGCAGGGATTCCAGTTTCTGGATCATTGGAACCTCTTTTGGGGAAGGTGTGACCTGTACAAAAAGGACGGGTTGCACTTGAACCCGAGGGGGACCAATATCCTGGCGGGGAGATTTGCAAAGGCTACTGGGGAGACTTTAAACTAGAACGGTTGGGGGGAGGGACTCAAATAGAGAAAGCTAGTAGACAGGGTGTGAGGCAGGAGGCAGAGAAGGGAAGCACTCAGACCCAACATGTAGGGGGGAAAGAAGAAAAATATAATAAACAGAGAATAAGAGGTGGTGGGTATCTTAAATGTGTGAGCAGAGAGACAGAGGGGTGTAAAATGAGGGTAGCAGCAACAGCAAGGTGAAAAGTAAAAGTGGTAGGCAGACAAATCCAGGGCAAAAATCAAAAATCAAACATGGCCATTTTTCAACATAATTGTATAGGGTAAGTAAGAGTGATGTAAAAACAAGCCTGAAGGCTTTGTGTCTCAATGCAAGGAGCATTCGTAATAAGGTGGATGAGTTCAATGTGCAGTTAGCTATTAATGACTATGTTATAGTTGGGATCACGGAGACATGGCTCCTGGGTGACCAAGGCTGGGAGCTGAACATCCAGGGATATTCAATATTCAGGAGGGATAGACAGAAAGAAAAATGAGGTGGGGTAGCGTTGCTGGTTAGGGAGGAGATTAACGCAATAGAAAGGAAGGACATTAGCTTGGAGGATGTGGAATCGATATGGGTAGAGCTACGAAACACTAAGGGGCAGAAAACGCTAGCGGGAGTTGTGTACAGGCCACCTAACAGTAGTAGTGGAGTTGGGGATGGCATCAAACAGGAAATTAGAAATGCGTGCAACAAAGGTAAAACAGTTATAATGGGTGACTTCAATCTACATATAGATTGGGTGAATCAAATTGGCAGGGGTGCTGAGGAAGAGGATTTCTTGGAATGTATGCGGGATAGTTTTCTAAATCAACATGTAGAAGAAACAACGAGAGAGCAGGCTATTCTAGACTGGGTATTGAGTAATGAGGAAAGGTTACTTAGCAGTCTTGTTGTGCGTGGCCCCTTGGGCAAGAGTGACCATAATATGGTTGAGTTCTTCATTAGGATGGAGAGTGACATAATTAATTCAGAAACAAGGGTTCTGAACTTAAAGAAAGGTAACTTTGAGGGTATGAGACGTGAATTGGCCAAGATAGACTGGCAATTGATTCTTAAAGGGTTGACGGTGGATATGCAATGGAAGGCATTTAAAGGATGCATGGATGAAATACAACAATTGTTCATCCCAGTTTGGCAAAGAATAAATCAGGGAAGGTAGTGCATCCGTGGATAACAAGGGAAATCAGGGATAGTATCAAAACAAAAGATGAAGCATACAAATTAGCAAGAAAAAGCAGCCTACCAGAGGACTGGGAGAAATTCAGAGGATAAGGGTTTAATTAGGAAAGGGAAAATAGATTTTATAGATATGTCAAGAGAAAAAGATTAGTTAAAACAAATGTAGGTCCCTTGCAGTTAGAAACAGGTGAATTGATCATGGGGTACAAGGACAAGGACATGGCAGACCAATTGAATAACTACTTTGGTTCTGTCTTCACTGAGGAAGACTTAATTAATCTGCCGGAAATAGCAGGGGACCGGGGGTCAAATGAGATGGAGGAACTGAGTGAAATCCAGGTTAGCCGGGAAGTGGTGTTAGGTAAATTGAATGGATTAAAGGCTGATAAATCCCCAGGGCCAGATAGGCTGCATCCCAGAGTACTTAAGGAAGTAGCCCCAGAAATAGTGGATGCATTAGTGATAATTTTTCAAAACTCATTATATTCTTTTCCTGATGATTGGAGGGTAGCTAATGTAACCCCACTTTTTTTAAAAGGGAGGGAGAGAGAAAACGGGGAATTACAGACCAGTTAGTCTAACATCGGTAGTGGGGAAATTGCTAGAGTCAGTTATTAAAGATGGGATAGCAACACATTTGGATAATGGTGAAATCATTGGACAAATTCAGCATGGATTTATGAAAGGTAAATCATGTCTGGCGAATCTTATAGAATTTTTCGAGGATGTAACTAGTAGAGTGGATAAGGGAGAACCAGTGGATGTGTTATATCTGGACATTCAGAAGGCTTTCGACAAGGTCCCACATAAGAGATTAATATACAAACTTAAAGCACACGGTATTGGGGGTTCAGTATTGATGTGGATAGAGAACTGGCTGGCAGACAGGAAGCAAAGAGTAGGAGTAAACGGGTCCTTTTCACAATGGCAGGCAGTGACTAGTGGGGTACCGCAAGGCTCAGTGCTGGGACCTCAGCTATTTACAATATATATTAATGATTTGGACGAGGGAATTGAATGCAACATCTCCAATTTTGCGGATGACACCAAGCTGGGGGGCAGTTTTAGCTGTGAGGATGGTGCTAGGAGGCTGCAAGATGACTTGGATAGGCTGGGTGAGTGGGCAAATGCATGGCAGATGCAGTATAATGTGGATAAATGTGAGGTTATCCACTTTGGTGGCAAAAACAGGAAAGTAGACTATTACCTGAATGGTGGCCGATTAGGAAAAGGGGAGATGCAACGAGACCTGGGTGTCATGGTACACCAGTCATTGAAAGTGGGCATGCAGGTGCAGCAGGCAGTGAAGAAAGCGAATGGTATGTTAGCATTCATAGCAAAAGGATTTGAGTATAGGAGCAGCGAGATTCTACTGCAGTTGTACAGGATCTTGGTGAGACCGCATCTGGAGTATTCCGTACGGTTTTGGTCTCCTAATCTGAGGAAAGACATTCTTGCCATAGAGGGAGTACAGAGAAGATTCACCAGACTGATTCGTGGGATGGCAGGACTTTCATATGAAGAAAGACTGGATAGACTCGGCTTGTACTCGCTGGAATTTAGAAGACTGAGGGGGGATCTTATAGAAACTTATAAAATTCTTTAGGGGTTGGACAGGCTAGATGCAGGAAGATTGTTCCCGATGTTGGGGGAGTCCAGAACAAGGGGTCACAGTTTAAGGATAAAGGGGAAATCTTTTAGGACTGAGATGAGAAAAACATTTTTTACACAGAGAGTGGTGAATCTCTGGAATTCTCTGCCACAGAATGTAATTGAGGCCAGTTCATTGGCTATATTTAAGAGGGAGTTAGATGTGGCCCTTGTGGCTAAAGGGATCAGGGGGTATGGAGAGAAAGCAGGTACAGGATACCGAGTTGGATGATCAGCCATGATCATATTGAATGGCGGTGCAGGCTCGAAGGGCCGAATGGCCTACTCCTGCACCTATTTTCTATGTTTCTATGTTTCTATCCAGCCTGTCCAATCCCTTAAGAATTTTATATGTTTCTATCAGATATCCTCTCATCCTTCTAAATTCCAGTGAATAAAAGCTCAGTCGATCCATTCTTTCATCATATGTCAGTCCCGCCATCCCGGGAATTAACTTGGTGAACCTACGCTGCACTTCTTCAATAGCAAGATTGTCCTTCCTCAAATTAGGAGACCAAAACTGCACACAATACTCCAGGTGCGGTCTCACCAGGTACAACTGCAGTAGGACCTCCTTGCACTCAACTCAAATCCTCTTGCAATGAAGGCCAACATGCATTAGCTTTCTTCACTGCATGCTTACTTTCAGTGACTGATGTACAGGCACACCCACGTCTCGTTGCACCTCCCCTTTTCCTAATCTAACACCATTCATATAATAATCTCCCTTCTTGTGCTTGCCACCAAAGTGAATAACCTCACATGTATCCACATTATACTGCATCTTCCATGCATCTGCCCACTCACCCAACCTATCCAAGTCACCCTGCAGCCTCATAGCATCCTCCTCGCAGCTCACATTGCCGCCCATCTTTGTGTCATCCGCAAACTTGGAGATGTTACATTTAATTCCCTCATCTAAATCGTTAATGTATATTGTAAATAACTGACGCTCACCCCTTGACCTTCAACCCCCGGCCCCTCCCCCCTGATCCTCACCCCCCCAGACCCTCATCCCCATGACCCATGCCCCTCACATTGACCATCCTCATCTCTTACCAACCCCCTCACACCGACCCACACACCCCCGGCCCTTCACACGCACCTCATACCGTCCCTCGCCTCACACTCTACTCCCCCAACCTGACCCCCTCATACCACCCCTCCTGCACTCATACCGGCCTCACCCTCTACTTCCCCTCATACCGATACTCTGCCCCCACACGCCTCCCCGATCCCCCAGCTTGACCCCGACCCAGCATACCAACCCTCACCCTCCGCACCCCCGCCCCTCACACCCTGACTGGATTTAAGGATCACATGGATGAACTACAAAAATTGTTCATCCTTGTCTGGCGGGGAAAAAATGGGCAAGGCGGCTCAACCGTGGCTAATGAGGGAAATTAAATTTAGGATAGTGTTAGATCCAAGGAAGAGGCATATAACTTGGCCAGAGGAAGCAGCAAACCGGATGACTGGGAGAAATGTAGAATTCAACAGAGGAGGACAAAGGGGTTAATTAAGAGGCGGAAATAGAGCGTGAAAAAAAGCTTGCGGAGAATATAAAAACTAACTGTAAAAGCTTGTTTAGATATTTGAAGAAGAAAAGTGTTGTGTATTTGGTGCTTAGAACGGACTTAAAATAACACTCGGGCACGGGAGTTAAAGGCCTATCCCACTTACGTGTCCTTGGCACGCAAATTACGCGACCTCGTGGTCGCGTTGAGGCGCACGGGCATCGTATTGCCGGGCGGGGCCGGTCCCACTTAGAAGCGCGGAGGGGTATGTAGTTGTGCGCGACATTTTTGTAGTGAACTAAATTTTCGCGCGCCAATGGCCTGTCGCGGAACTGACGGCCAAAGTGGGACAGGCCCTAGACCCTGGCACGACGCAACGTCTCACCTTCAACAGCAGCAGAAGCAGGCAAACGATCGCCGAACTCGGCCTGGGGCTCACGGCCGTTGCGGTCTGGATCCGCCCCCACTTCTACTCCCAGAGCGGGGCCAAGAAAATTGAAGATAGGCACAAAATGCAGGAGTAACTCAGCGGGACTGGCAGCATCTCTGGAGAGAAGCAATGGGTGACGTTTCATCGAGACTCTTGTTCAGTCTGAAAAGAAAGGTCTTGACCCGAAAAGTCACCCATTGCTTCTCTCCAGAGATGCTGCCGGTCCCACTGAGTTACTCCAGCTTTGTGTCCATCTTCAAATGACGTCACGCGCTCCAGACGGCTGTGCGTACGCATGTAATCGCGCCCGACCTTCGCGGGACCGTCGCGGCTCAACGCAACCACGAGGTCGCGTAATTTGCGTGCCAAGGACACGTAAATGGGACAGGCCCTTTACTAACAAGCTTCTTTATTCCAGGGCGCCACCTTGAGTCTCTCCTGTGTATGCGTACCTCGCACAAGACATCACATATGCTAATTATATCTCATACCTAACACTCCTCCCCTTTTAACTCAATTTCACTTTAACTTGGAGGCAGGTAACATCATTTCTATTACATACACAGCACTCCTCCCCTTTTAACTCAATTTCACCTGCACGGTATATGCTCTTTACCTAACATATCATTGCTTAATACACTGTTGCACAATTGTATTATTAAAGTCATCTTACAGTACATCCTCATAACCGTAATAATCATATCTAAACTTAGCACAGTTTTTTCATTCCACCCATCTTCCTTAAACCACATTACCCCTTGCTTTATGTGTTATCCTTTTCCATTCCCTTATGTGTAAATTGCGCACTCTTTCTAATCGCTCTAGCTCTGCCTGTATCTCTGCCCCTTCCCTTTTTAAATGCCCTAATCTAATTTGCAGATTTCTTCCTATTCCTGATATTCTGCTAAAGTTAACGTTTCATTTTCTGCTTCATATATTCGCTTTGTTTTCCTCTGTTTCTGTTCATTATTTGTAGGTGGGATCTGACACATGGCTGCAGGTTTTCATTTTCTAGCAGCTTCCTCTGTCGCTCAATTTCCTGGCGCTGCGTATTTATCTTGTTGATTAATGAGATTCTGCAATGCATAACCATTTGTCCATTGCGCAGTGAAGGAGGCTCCATGCTGGACTATAGTGAAGTGTCCTAATCGCAATCAGTCCTGCATACTTTTGTCTCGACCGACAAGCCTCTCTTCTTTAGACTTTTCTATTAAAAGCTTTTTACTCATTGTCACACATTTATTTAACCGTTCTTTGTATCGTTTAAGCCTTTTCTGTTGTTCATCTATTTGTCCACTTGTCACATCTCTGGTTCTTCATCAAGAAGTAAGATCTATATTGTCTTTGCAATACAACAGTGGCTTTGATTTGTGCTCTGTATAGTTTTCTTGCTTCGTAAGCAGGGTAGTGAGACTGCACTACAACTGCTGTATAATTCTGTTTGAGGAAGTCTTTCATATATCGTTTAAACCTTTTGTATCATTTAAGCCTTTTCTGTTGTGCATCTATTGTCTTCTTAAGTCTTTGCTATACCAAATCATACGGAGTACTGACTGAACTTTTACAGTGTCCCTCTTTTGCTTAACCCACTGCCTAACCACCATACCCTTGTAGGCAGCCTGAATTGTAATGGTTGCATACCTCATTGACTGATATTGCACAAACTGGGAATGCCCTATTTTGCATGCTTTGTACCATCTCTGGATCGAAATGACTGCTTGTCGAATAGCTCTGTAGCGTACCCTTGATCGGTAACCACGGAATGAAGCTTGCAGAGTGACTATAGCCGTCTTTCACATCAAGAAATGTTTTCTTGTAATGCACATCATTAAGAATGACTTAATATGGCGTGCTGCCTTGATTTTCTCAACCAATTCTCTGGCTTTAATCCCGCAGTGGTAGGCCTGAATACAAACCACTGTTTTTCTCAAACAATTATAATGTCTCACTTGGACATCTCTTATCTGGCAAGCTCTGTATCGTTGCTGTACCGCAATGGCAGACCCGCGTAGTTTCTTGAAATACTGACGCTGTTTAAGCATCTGATAATAAGTGCATGACCTTGGCAGATTTGTGCATGCTTTCGAACAACCATTCCTCGGAAGGCAGCCTGAAGCAGCACAACGCTGCTGCGTACCTTCATGTAAGTTTTGCGATCACTTTCCTTTCTTTCTTTCATTTAAAATCTTTTTATTCATTTTTTTCCAAAAAACAAAAAAACATAAAAAACAGAGCAAAAAGAATAATGATAAACATAACAATGATATTGATACATAGGGATCAGGATTACATTAATAACAGGTATAACCTAATATGAGCAGTGTCAAAATACACATTGAATATAGACTATGTAAATATAGTTAAATATTTAAAAGAAAACTTATATATGTAGAAAAGATAAAAAGACAAAAAAAAGGAAAAGAAGAAAAAAGCCCCCCTAAACTAAAGAAAAAAGGAAAGGAAAAAAAATAAAATAAAATCAAAGCAAAACAGAATCTGAACTGAGAATTTCAACAATTTAAGTCTGTTTGTCGTCAAGTCCGTTCCACCATATAGAGGTAAAATAGTTTTTATAACGGTTAGAGAGGGAGCAATTTATGTTGTATGAAAGTGTTGAATAAATTTTCCCCAAGTCTTATCAAATTTAACCAAGGGTTCAACAATGTCACTCCTGATTTTTTCAAAATTTAAACATAATATCGTTTCAGAGTACCACTGGAGTGTGGTCGGAGGGTTGGAGTCTTTCCATTTAAATAAAATAGATCTTCTGGCGATTAGTGTAGTAAAAGCAATCAACCGATGGGCGGAGCGGAACAAATGAATAATTGCAGTAATAGGATGAGGTTGTAAATCAATACCTAAGACTACAGAAATAGTATCAAAAATGTCTTTCCAATATTTTTCCAAAAGTGGGCAGGACCAAAACATATGGGTCAGTGAGGCCACTTCAGAGTTACATCTGTCACAGGTAGGATTTATATGACCATAGAAACGAGCCAACTTATCTTTTGACATATGAACTCTGAACCACCTTGAATTGTATCAGAGCGTGTCTTGCACACATTGAAGAGGTATTGACTAATTGAAGAATCCTCTCCCATTTCTATATAGATAGGGAAATTTGGAGTTCTCTTTCCCAGTCATTCTTAATTTTATCAAATATATCTATTTGTAATTTCAAAATCAACATAAATAGTCGTTATTAATCCTTTCTGAAAAGGGTTCAAATGTAAAAAAAAATCCAAAATTTCGGTTTGATGTGGTAGCGGAAAAAGGGGTAGAGTAGCCTTCAAAAAATGTCTAATTTGTAAATATCTACAATTAGGTAAATTATATTTATTGGAGAGTTGTTCGAAAGACATAAAACAACCATCCAAAAACAAATCACGAAAAGCTACTAATCCCTTCCTCTTCCATAACAAAAAGACTTGATCAGTACTAGAAGGTTGGAAGAGAAAATTGGATAAGATAGGACTCGATAAGATAAAATCATTTAGTCCAAAATACTTACGAAATTGAAACCATATTCAAAACGTATGTCTTATTATTGGGTTAGTCGTATATTTATTCAATCTCGTAATTGTAAAAGGTAACGAGGCCCCTAGAATAGAAGCCAATGATAGCCCTTGTAAGGAATCACGTTCAAGGTTTATCCATCCTGGGCATTGGGTATCTTGTAAATCTTTTGTCCAAAATGTTAGATAACGAACATTGACTGCGCAATAGTAGAATCTAAGGTTCGGCATTGCCAAACCACCATCTTTTTTTTGATTTCTGTAAGTATTTTTTACTTAGTCTGGAATTTTTATTCTTCCATATATATGAAGAAATTTTGGAATCTATAATATCAAAGAAAGATTTGGCAATAAAAATTGGTATCGTCCGAAATAAATACAGAAATGTAGGTAAAATGAACATTTTAATAGCATTGATTCGGCCGATTAAGGATAAGGACATTGGTGACCATTTAGTAAACTGTTGTTTAATATGGTCAATTAAAGGCATAAAATTAGCTTTAAATAAATCCTTGTGTTTCTTGGTGATCTTAATACATAGATAAGTAAAACTTTCGGGGAGTCAATCTAAGTGGAAACTGTCCATAATTCGAAACTAGATTATTTAATGGAAAAAGCTCACTCTTACTATGATTTAGTTTATAACCAGAAAAACTACTAAATTGATTAAGTAATGCTACTATTGCCGGAATAGATTTCTCAGGGTTAGAAATGAATAATAACAGATCATCTGCATAAAGAGATAGCTAATGTGTCTTATTCCCACAGACAATACCAAAAATATTAGGGGATTCCCTAATAGCGGTGGCCAAAGGTTCCAAAGCAATATCAAATAGTAAAGAACTTAAGGGACAGCCCTGTCTAGAACCTCAAAAGAGCATGAAAAAAGGGTATCTCTGATTATTAGTAAGTACAGAAGCCTGAGGTATATGATATATCAGCTTGATCCAAGAAATTAATTTTGGACCAATCTTAAATTTTTCAAGTGTATTGAATAAGTATTCCCATTCTACTCTATCAAACGCCTTCTTGGCATCAAGTGAGATGACACATTCTGGAGTTTTATTTGACGCTGTATATACAATATTCATTAATCTCCTAACGTTAAAGTATGAGTAACTATTTTTAATAAAACCTGTCTGATCTTCAGAGATAATTTGCGGTAAAATATTTTCCAATCTCATAGCTAATATTTTGGAAAGAATTTTGAAATCTACATTTAACATTGATATAGGTCTATATGAAGTCACTTCAGTAGAGTCTTTATCTTTTTTAAGGATTAAAGAAATAAATGCTTCAAAAAAGATTGTGGTAATCTATTCCTTAAAAATACTTCTTTAAATACCTTGCATAGCCAGGGAGACAATAAATTTGAAAAATACTTTAAAAATTCTACTGTAAACCCATCTAAACCGGCTTTACCAAAATTCATTGAAATAATTGCTTTCTGTATTTCTTCCGTGATGGGTTCATCTAACAACAGAGACTCATTATATGGTAAATTTGGTAAGTTCAGTTTCTTTAAAAACTCATGCATTATATTGGAATCAGTAGGAAATTCTGATTGGTATAGGGAGGTATAAAATTCCTGAAAGGATTTATTAATTTCGTCATGGTCTACAGTTAGTGTACCATCCCGTTTACTCACTTTAGTAATCTGACGCTTGGCTGACACCCTGCTTTCAACTGATTAGCGAGTAATTTACCAGATTTTTCACCATGTATATAAAATTGACTTTTGGTTTTAAGTAGCTGGTTCTCAATCGGTGATACTAATAACAAATCTTGTCTCAATTGAAGTTCAAATCCATTCTTATAGAGCTCTAAACTAGGAGCTTTTGAATATATTTTATCAATTTCTTTAATCTCGTCAGCCAATGTACGTATTTCTTTTCGAGTTTGTTTTTTTAATCCCGCGGAGTATGAAATAATTTGTCCACGAATATATGCCTTAAAAGCATCCCAGACTACACCATTGTATATTTGTTCAGTAGAGTTTGTCAAGAAGTAAAAAGCAATCTGATCTTTCATAAAATTAATAAAGTTTAAGTCTTGAAGCAAAGTAGCATTAAATCGCCATTGTTTAGCACTAAACTTGGAATCAGGCAGTTTGATTGATAGTTTCAATGGTGCATGATCAGAAATAGCAATTGCATAATACTCACATGCAGTTACCGATGAAACTAGCCGAGAATCTATTATAAAGTAGTCAATCCTAGAATAACTATGATATACATGAGAGAAAAAAGAAAATTCTTTGTCATTTGGGTGTAAGAATCTCCAAACTTCTAACATTCCAGTCAAGTAAAAAAGAATTAATAAAATTAGCTGATTTATTTGGAAGCACATGATCAGATGTAGATCTGTCAATTAAGGGGTTCAGACAGCAGTTGAAATCTCCACCCATTATTAAAAAGTGTTCATTTGGATTAGGAAAGGATGCAATTAACTGTGTAAAAAACTCAGGGTGATCAATATTTGGTGCGTAAACATTCACCATAGCAACCTTTTGCTTATAAAGCACACCGGTAATCACCAAAAATCTGCCATATGGATCAGAAATTGTTTCATAATGAACAAACGGAATTGAGGAGTCAATAAAAATAGAGACTCCTTTCAACTTAGCTTGTGAATTTGAATGAAACTGCTGTCCTCTCGAAAACTTGAAGAATCGTTGATTGTCATCTTGCCTTACATGAGTTTCCTGAACAAAGATAATCTGAGCAATTAGTCTGCGAAGAACTTTTTTTTTTTTAAATCCTCTCAAAGGGATGGTTCAAGCCATTCACATTCCATGAAAGGAAGAATAATTTTATCCATATTGCTTGTAAAAATCATGCGGGATGTAAAGGGTTAATTTCTTAAAGCCTAATAGTTCATGATACTGGAAGAAGAAAAATCTAGGGCGTGACGACATTTCAGACATTTTTGTAGTTCATATTTTGCACAAATGAAGAACACTAAATAAGGAACAAGAGACCACTCCCACCCCTGTAAAGCCCGAAACTGACCAATAGACAGTCGGTAAGCTACCTAATCCCTTCCCTACCCCCATCTCAACTAGCAACCGCACCCGACATAGAGAAGATCATATTTTGCCAATCCATAGCCATAATTCGTTCATTGTTATCGTTTGAAAGAGAGAAAAAAAAATACATGCTGGCAATGGAAGTGAAGAGCGAGTGCTACATATTATTATCCAAGGTCAAAATATGAAAAACAAGAACTGTGTTCCCTTAATTTGTCTAACGACAGGGAAACACAAATTAACAAAGAAATTCTTAAAAATTAGTATATATAAAAGAAAAACAACTCATCCGGTTAAATTGTTAATCATTACCAAACGATATGTTGTCAAAATAGGAACAGTAAATCTCCAATTATAACTTCATCAGCTATCAATTACTCCCCTTCCCCCTCGTAACTCTCCAAAAAGCTGGAAGCGTCTTGAGGATTGTTAAAAAATCGAGTGTTACCATTGAAAAGTCGTATACGCAGTCTAGCTGGATAAAGTAAGGCTGGGCGCAGCTTTTTCTTGAACAAATCAGACATTACATTATGAAAGGACTTTCTTATTTCCAAAAGCTTGTAACTATAATCAGGGCAAACCGAAACTTGCATCCTTCATATTCAACCACGCCCAACTTTTTTGCTGCCTGGAGAATATTCTCCTTCATTTGCAAAAAGTGAAACCGAATAATCAAGTGTCTCGGTTTATTACCAGATTTCTTCCCAATCCTGTGTGCGTTATCCAAAAACGGAAGATTTTCATTGTGCTCAATGTTGAAAGTTTCCTTTATCATTTTAGAAGCATATTTTAGAACATTATCTCCTTCTTGACCTTCCGGCAAACCAACAATTCGTAAATTCAAACGACGGCTTCTGTTTTCCAGGTCCATATTTTTAGTCTTGTATTGCTGAAGTGCTCGAGTATTTTCATTCATTCTCCGTTCCAGTTTTTCAATCTTCAAATCTCTCTCCTGGCCCAGGGTTCGCAAGTTATCAATTTGTTTTTTGATCACGAAGTTCATCTTGTAACATGGACAGTTTTCCTTGAACTTCCTTCAATTTGGTCGAAACTCCTTTCACCATTTCTTCCAAACTGCCAAATCTTGTTTTCATTTCATTTTTCAGTTCATTTTTCAATTCATCGTTCATGTTCGATATTCCTTCTATGATACTAGAGTCAGAAGCTGTGGTTGTGGCTTTCCCCAGTTCCTTCCTTGGGGAGCCTCCTTTCCTTCTTGTCTCCATCCTTTTCGCGATTAAGGCGTGTAAAAGTGTTATCAACACTTTATGAAAAGTTAGACCGTGTCTTGAAGTCAAATAGTCACAAGTAACATTGAAAGAGTGGTAAGTGGAAGTTAAAAGTTAAGGGAGCAAACGAATTTGCAATCTTTACAGCATGCTGCCACCAGGAGAATCTGACTTTCCATTTGAAGGTGTGGCCTATGATGGGTTTGTACTATTATAGCGGCCAATCTCATTGCCCTGTATGGACGGTATACTCTGTGCATTCTAAATGCTGCTTGTATTACCATTGCTGCCTTCTGTTCGTCCCGGATCTCTCTCCGTACTTCATACCCTTGAATGCAGCTTGAATAGTTAGGGTTGCCCTCTGGATGGACTTTTGTCCCTTTGAACTTGACTTTTGTCCTTTGAGGGATTCCCTGCCTTTAGTTCAGGCTCCTTGCCTCTGGATGCCCTTGGAGGTTTTGGCGAGAAATGAGCCATTAAAGCCTCCTTACACTCCTCGTACATTTTATCCGTGGGCTTTGCTGGCCGCAGTAACGTACGTAATGTCTGATTACCCTCTCTTCCAAAGCCTAATATGAACTATGCTCTCTTCTTCTCCTCAGCAGTGATATCATTGGAAATGAAACAAGCCTTCAAGACTTCGGTCCCTTTCTCAAAATTACATCCAGAATCTAACTGAGGCAACTTTCCTACAATTTGAAAAGCCATGTTACCCTGTTGCTATTCAGGTGCACTATCTTCTGTTCTCTCGCTTTGTTTTCTGCCCTGGACTTAATCCTTTTACATTCTAAGAAATTATCCAGCCCACTATTACTAATTCTTATAACAATAGATTTATACTAATAACCAACATTTCATGTTAATAGCCAACTAGAACATTTTAAACCATATTCCTGCTATGCACACAGATTTACTATTAATAACAGTGCAAAATGCATTACACTCAAACAGTCCCGCATTTACTGTGAAGGAATTCACCGGTCCGGCTTGTCTGCCTAGGGACTCTGGTGCCTCCGCGACCTCTCGGGCTGTCCCCACCTTTACTGTTGCTGCTGTCCTCTCTGGGCCTCCGCTGCTTCCACCGGTCCTCCGCTGCTTCACGGCTGGCCTAGCCGTTGCTGGCCCCCTGCTGTCTTGCCGACTCACGCTGCGCCGCCGACTTGCTTGCCTGCTGGCTCCACGGCGCGGCATCGCTCTGCTGCTCCGCTACGCCGCTCGTTTCTGGCTCCAGGGCCTGGCTGCTGCTCCGCCCGTTTATGCTGCTGGTCCCCGCTGCTCGGCTCGTCGGGACTATGCCCCGCCGGCGGGGGCTGGCTAAGCGCTGTGTCCCACTTCTCTCGCGTGGACCCGCTTCTCTCTCGGCCGGCTTTCTCGCGACTGGGCTGACTCCGCTCCCGGCCGTCTCCCGCGACCGGGCTGGAGACTCGGCTTTCGTCGGTGGCTTCGCTGGACCCGTCCGTGGCCTACACGGTACTAGGCCCTCACTCGACGTCGGTGGCGGCTACTGGGGCTGGCCGTGAGCTACACGGCCCTGGAACTCACCCGAAGTCGGTGGCGGCTGCTTGGGCCTGGCTGTGGGCTGCACAGCCCTGGAAAACGTTCCCGGTAAGTTGACACCATAGCTTCTAGCTTCCAGCTGCGCTATTCGGTGACACTTACTGCCCGCTTGTCTTCATCGCGCTCTTGCTTCCCGTTCCGACCTTTCTTTTCTTTGGCGCTAATTCAAAACCAATATGCGCCAAATCTTTTTGCTTGGTGCCGTTCTACTTTGTCTCCAAATACAACCTTTTTTAAAACTTTTATTTTTTCTCTTGACAGTCCTTCTTTCCTTCCTGTACTTTTATCCAAGGAACATACAAACAATCTCCCATAAATACTAGGGGACCGAGGAGCTAGTAGCAGAAGGAACTGAAAGGAATCCACATTAGTCAGGAAATGGTGTTAGGTAAACTGTTGGGACTGAAGGCAGATAAATCACCAGGGCCTGATGGTCTGCATCCCAGAGGTGACCCTAGAAATTGTGGATGCATTGGTGATAATTTTCCAATGTTCTATAGACTGGATCAGTTCCTGTGGACTGGAGGGTAGCTAATGTGACCTCAATTTTTAAGAAAGGAGTGTGAAAATGGGGAATTATAGACCAGTTAGCCTTACATCAGTAGTGGGGAAGATGCTCGAGTCGATTATTAAAGATGTAATAGTAGCTCAATTGGAAAGCAGTGACAGTGTTGATTCACGTTTTTCTCTCACATCGGTTGTTTCGACAATAATCGACCGGACACCGGGGTTGCTTTAAACGTACGTTTATTCAGCACTGAGTCTTCACACAGGTTAACAACCTAGCAAAGAGTCAAGCTCAATGCCTTAATTTGTAATGCCTTATATACTTAAAGGCTACAGGTTATGCCTCCCATATTACTGATACAAAGCAACAGACATGAAAGTACTGGTCAAGATCACAGGCAAGTACATATTGGGAGGTGTTATTTAGTGGAACAATACTAGAGATCAGTAAGGTACATTCCTCAGACTTCTGGGAGCCACGGTTTGTATATTCCTTAGACTTCTGAGAGCCAGCTATCTCAGTCAGACGGGTACAGTTAATACCATAGTTGCAACTATGCAGTAACAGCAGGACAATGTGAATTCCTCCTGTCCACAACTTCCTGACCCCTGCAGCTACATACTCAGCAACTTTGGTCAGCAGACATTTTAATGTTTTAATCCAGTCTACCTGGCCAACCATTTTACCTTTACAGAACAATCTTACAGCGTTGATTCAGGATTTCCATTCACATTCCCCCCTTTTGCCATTTTTATGGCAACACTCATAATCCATTTAAAAGTCCCATTCGCCGAATCTCGTAGCCTTTTAGTTCCCTGGCCAAGGCTTCTTGGACCGTCCGACCCTGGTCCCCCAATTCTCCTTCCTCACTCACTTCATCGTTTTCGCTGTCATTGGGGAATGGTAACAGTCTCTCCTGCTCACGCTGTAAGATCATCATTCGTACAGACTGTTTAGTTTCCTCGGGGGTGGTCCCCAAACCTGAAAAAGCCGCCAGTAATCGGGTTATGATACATTTCACAATGGCAATCCCCATAAATAAACAAGTAATTACTATAGCAGCATAGATGGCCATGCTGATAATCCAGTTGTATAATCCCCCAAATCCCCAATTCCCCCATCCCTGGTTTTCATTTATTCCATCCAAAAAGGTGGTAATCTCTTTCTGGTGTTGGGTGATGTTGCTAGTCCTGTCTTGAACCCCCATCATACATTTCCCTTTTATGACGGTACAGGTCCCCCCTTCTCTAGCCAATATGTAATCGAGCGCATATCTATTTTGTAGGGAAAACATCCTCATTTCGGCCATCTGGGTTTTTACTGCCTCCAAGGCTCCAGTTGTTGCATTGCCCAAAATTGTCAGGCCGCAAACAAGGTAATTTCGGTTTTTGGCTGCTTCACCTCCACCCACTCCTCCCAGGGTTAGCATGCTTAATAATCCCCATCCGATGGCATGTCCGTGGGTAGCTCCCCTGACCCCTGGATTTCTCCATTGCGCGCAAAACTCGGCCGACACCGCCCTTCGATGAACCCGAGCCATGGGTTTAGTCCATTGCTCGGGACAAGGTACCGTGGTTGGCACCAATGCTCCAACTGCCACGTTCTTGGGGAAAGGGGGTTTTAGGACATTGGTTCCTTTCCCATTAAAGAAGAAGTAATATCCTTCCTCCGTATATAATGATCCATTACAGCCCCTTCGGGTATTAATGACTTCTCCCCCTCCAGACCAGTCCCTCCACGCTTCACTGATCCCATTGCTATAACTGGGGATTGGCAGGTGATGGGATCCTACCGTCAGATGGGTCCCGTTAGCCCATCCACACAACAGCTGAAATCCAGCATTTACAGGGATACAATCCTTAGACACCTTACATTGGACTCCTTTATAGGTAAGGTTACATGCGGAGCCGTGAACGGGCCCTTGCAGAGCGCAAGTGAGGTTATTTTTAACATTTATGACTATACACCCGTGTCCTTGGTTACTAAAACAATTTTCATATTGCCTGTTGTCGTTATTGGTGGTGAAGTTACATGGCCTAGCCGGTGCTCTTGACGCTGTCCTAGATCCATTATAGCAAATGTCGTAGGAGTGGTTGTTGTTCTTAGGGAGCGGTAAGCAGTTGGCCGGTGGAGCGAGAAGCCTATCATAGCTGATGATAACGGGCTTGACAGGGACCATTTCTTTGTCCTGGCACTTGACCAGTTGTTCAGTTCTGCCCCATGCCGGGGATGGGGTAAACAGGGAGGTAACTGATGTCATTCGTGGATAACAAACCACCTGCCCCTTCCCGAATAACTCGTTGTGTGCCTGGATGAATAAATTGGAGTTTTCTCGTTCCCCTCTCTTTCCTCGTTTGTTCCGTCCGTATTCAGGCTTTGTCCATTTCCAACCGAAACCGATTAACCCTGCTGTGGTCGCCACACATATTAATGCCACGGAGACCCTCATCTTAGCGATTTATTTCGTATCTGCGAACACAAGGGAGGGAAAAAGAAAGGAACGTGCAATTTCAAAGCGAAATTAATTCGTACCCTGCTTTTCGTGGACCGGATCCCCCTCTCTGACCTCGACCTCCCCCCTTTGCTTGGTGTCACCAACCACTTTACAATGGTGCAAATGCACCCATGCCGATCGTCCTTCTACCTTTACCGCGGTGGAGGTGGTGAGGAGAACCTGGAAGGGGCCCAACCATCGAGGAGAAAGGGTGTCCTTACGAACCCAATTTTTAATCAACACATAAGAACCCGGGGTGATCCGTCCATCAACGGGAAAATCTATGTCACCCACATAAGCAGCCTTGACCTCCCCATGAATCTCATGCAGGGCCCTTGTAAGGGCAAGGACGTAAGAGACCATCTCCTCCGTCATATGATGCAATGTCGTTGTGGCTGGGATAATGTCTGTCCAGGGGGTGCGCAGGGGTCGGCCATAGATGATCTCTGCAGGAGACAACCTTGTCTTCCCTGCTGGAAGGACTCTGATCTGAAACAAGGCAACAGGTAACATTTTAACCCAGGTGGAGCCCGATTGGTCCACCAGCTTGGCAAGCTTGGTCTTCAGGGTCTGGTTCAAGCGTTCCACCATTCCTGCAGCCTGTGGGTGATAAGCACAATGTAGCCGCTGGGTTACACCCAGCTGTCGGTACAATTCTTTATTGATAGCGGCAATAAAGTGAGGGCCGTTATCCGAACTGATGGTGTTTGGAACCCCAAAGCGAGGAACAAACTGCCGTAATAAAATAGACACCACCGTAGAAGCAGTGCAATCAGTGGTTGGAAAGGCTTCAATCCACCTAGAAAACACATCAACAATAACAAGCACATGTTTATAACACTGACACTTAGGCAAATCAATAAAATCCATCTGTAAGGTTTCAAACGGAGCAGTAGGTAATGGAGTACGACCCGTCTGGCAGACAACTCCTTTACCAGGGTTGTGTGTAGCACAGGTGAGGCACCGTGCACTAGTTTGGGCTGCCAAAACCTTAAGTCGAGGATGCCACCATGCCTGTAAGAGAGCGTCTACTAGCAAGGTGGCCCCACAGTGAGTGGCTAGATGTAGGCAATCAACAACCCAGGTCGCTAACTGGTCTGTCATACAGGTCTGTCCGGCCGGCGTGAGCCACAGTCCGGAGTCAGCCTTCCGACAGCCCAGCTGCTCCCATTCCATTATAACATCGACAGAGGCGTCCCCCTGTAAGTGCAATACATCATTCATGGTTGGCATAGGTTTCTCAGATTCAGACGAGCCCATATAAAGGCTTTTCACCTGCCTCATCATACTACCCACCACTTTAAATCTACCACGTGAAGCACACTTAGCCGCTTCGTCAGCCAACCTGTTACCGATTTGGACCGGGGAATCTCCTGTCGTGTGGGCCGCACATTTGATTACGGCTACCGCAGAGGGCAGAAGGATAGCATTCAACAGGTCAGAGACCAGGATCTGATTGGCAATCTTATGGCCCGTCGAGGTGAGGAATCCCCTATTTTTCCATAACTGTCCGAAATCGTGAACGACTCCGAATGCGTATCGGGAGTCGGTGTAAATATTGACGGAGAGCCCCTCGGCGAGGACACAGGCTCGGGTGAGGGCAAACAACTCGGCCTGCTGAGCTGAAATCGGTGGGTCAAAACTGCCACAATCCAGCAAGGTTCCATCTTGTTTAACTACCGCAAAGCCTGACAGACGGCGTCCCTGCTCGTCGATGGACGAACTTCCATCGGTATAGAGGATCAAATCTGGGGAGGCTAGAGGTTGATCGCTAAGGTCAGGGCGCGGACTGGTATCCGCGAGAATAGCCTCCAAGCAATTATGGTCGCATGGAGCGAGGGGATCAGGAGGAGAGCAGAGAAACGCAGCAGGGTTGATAGTGGTGCAGTGCCGGAACTGTAGCTTGGGATTATTCAACAGGTAGATCTCATACCTATTTTGTCTGGCTGAAGTCAAATGCTGGGTCTGGAGCTGTCCCAGTAGGGCGGTCACGGAGTGGGAGGAATATACGGTAATGTCCTGCTGGAGAGTCAGGTTGGCGGCCGACTGAAGACTATTGTATACCGCTGTCAAAATTTGTGTACAATGGGGATACCCCAGTGCCACAGGGTCTAACTTGGATGAATAATACGCCACTGGTCGGTGCTTATCCCCATGCAGCTGGGTCAAAACCGCAGTGGCACATTCGCCCAGGATGGTACAATAGAGCTGAAAAGGTCTATCATACAGGGGTCGCCCCAGCGCAGGAGCCTTCTGCAGGGCCTCTCGTAGATTATTGAAGGCGGTCAAGGCTTCATCTGACAATACAAAGGTACCTTCCTGGCTGGTGTAAGGGGTCAGGTGCTTTATGTCCAGGGCCACATTTGGTTGATCATTCCCAACCACTGTCGCATTCCCCTGGCTGTCGTGGTGGGTGGTGTCTGTAAATGGGGTCCGTGCGGCTCTCCAACCGACGGCCATCTGCTGAGATTATGACTCCGAGGAATTTCACCTCCTTTTGTCCGACATGTACTTTGGAGGGGGACACAACGTACCCCAATGCCTTTACAAAGTTCAACAACAAAATTATAGCTTCCCTATTCTGCTCCTCCATTTCACTGGCCACTAAAAGTTCATCGATGTACTGGATCAATGCAGACCTCTCAGGTAACTGCAGGTTTTGTAATTGTTGTTGCAGACAGCGAGAAAATAGGGTCGGCGAGTTTACAAAGCCCGGTGGCTATCTGGTCCATGTATACTGTAGGGGAGGGATTGAGTTCGCCGGTGTGCCATATTCTTTCTGGTTTTGGTCCGGGGGTTCAGCTTAGTTCTGCCTCCCACGGAGTCGGTACATTGTAGGGCAGCAGGAGAATACGGAGGAGGTCGGTCTGCTGGAGGGGCACTAGTGGCAACTGTCTTCCCTGTGGTCCCCCCTGAATGGGACCGTCTTCTGGGGTTCAGCGAGGGTACGGGAGATTTGGAAACTGGTATCTGTGACGGGCGAGTTTTAATCTTGGATCGGGTAGCGGGAATTGGAGGAGCGGACAAGGGACTGGCAACGGGGGCAGACTGGTTCAGCGGGGGTGCTCCACGGACTCCCCAATGATAATCCTCTACCTCCTCCTCGTCGTCACCTCCCAAATCTATGCCAGCCACCGACTTACGTAAGTCTTTATCTACCTCGGCCTTATTTTGTCTCTCTCTCTCCTGATGATCCTTACTTTCCTTAGCATGCCTACATTCCTGTTTTAATACAGTCACTGACTTCTCCTGACCTCCCTCGGTCAGGGGTATTCCTAGTTTCAAGGCATTACTCTGCCAACTGGCCGTTAAAGACCGTGCCTTTTCTCCGTTACAATGATCGATCCACAACTGAATGGCCTTTTTATAATTTCTTTTTTTATCCTTTTTCCATATTACACTCTGGGCACTTGATAACACACCCATATCCTTGGAACCCCCTTCAGGCCATTCATCCTTGCCCAGTTTATGAAGGAGTCCTCCCGACATACGCCTGAAGGTCTCCTCCATTTCTGGATGCAAGAAACATAGCTGATGTAATGGCCGGTCCGGGTGACAACTGGTGTCCATACCATTACCCATTTTTAATACTTATATTATTACACACCAATAGTTCAGGGTTAACCGTGAGTCCTTGGTTCAGCCGTATCTCACTCGGTCACTTTAATTCCTGACCTTCGCGTGGAGGATTTCCTCTCTTAACAACCAGTCTAAGGCGGACTTTCTGTGAGATACGGGGGTACCTTGGTCTCGGTTAACGTCTCAATACTTGTCAAAATGACGATTCAATATATACTTATTTTATTACACACCAATAGTTCAGGGTTAACCGTGAGTCCTTGGTTCAGCCGTATCTCACTCGGTCACTTTAATTCCTGACCTTCGCGTGGAGGATTTCCTCTCTTAACAACCAGTCTAAGGCGGACTTTCTGTGAGATACGGGGGTACCTTGGTCTCGGTTAACGTCTCAATACTTGTCAAAATGACGATTCAATAACCATTACATTCCCATCCTATCCCCGTGCCCACAACCGGAAAGTTCGGATGTCGTCCCACCGACTGACGCAAGCCAGCGAATTACCCTGCTACGCCGGGATACGAGGAAGGACCAAGAGGTGATTTAACTAAATCTACTCACTTGGCTGCGCACCCTTCACATCGATCCCGTCGCCCAGTGGATTCACTCGCCGGCTCGATCAGCTGCTGGTTGACATCCCACTCCTGACACCAAATGTTGATTCACGTTTTTCTCTCACATCGGTTGTTTCGACAATAATCGACCGGACACCGGGGTTGCTTTAAACGTACGTTTATTCAGCACTGAGTCTTCACACAGGTTAACAACCTAGCAAAGAGTCAAGCTCAATGCCTTAATTTGTAATGCCTTATATACTTAAAGGCTACAGGTTATGCCTCCCATATTACTGATACAAAGCAACAGACATGAAAGTACTGGTCAAGATCACAGGCAAGTACATATTGGGAGGTGTTATTTAGTGGAACAATACTAGAGATCAGTAAGGTACATTCCTCAGACTTCTGGGAGCCACGGTTTGTATATTCCTTAGACTTCTGAGAGCCAGCTATCTCAGTCAGACGGGTACAGTTAATACCATAGTTGCAACTATGCAGTAACAGCAGGACAATGTGAATTCCTCCTGTCCACAACTTCCTGACCCCTGCAGCTACATACTCAGCAACTTTGGTCAGCAGACATTTTAATGTTTTAATCCAGTCTACCTGGCCAACCATTTTACCTTTACAGAACAATCTTACAGCGTTGATTCAGGATTTCCATTCACAACAGGATCTGTCAAAGTCAGCATGGATTTATGAAGGGTAAATCATGCTTGACTAATCTTCTGGAATTTTTAGAGGATGTAACAAGTAGAATGGATAAAGGAGAGCCAGTGGATGTAGACTTTCAAAAAGCCTTTGACAAGGTCCCACGCAAGTATGCAAAATTAGAACACATGGTATTGAGGGTAGTATTGACTTGGACAGAGAACTGGTTGGCAGACAGGAAGCAGAGTAGGAATTAACAGGTCCTTTTCAGAATGGGAGGGAGTGACGTGGGGTGCCGTAAGGCTCAGTGCTGAGACCCCAGTTATTTACAATATATATTAACGATTTAGACGAGGGAATTAAATGTAACATCTCCAAGTTTGCGGATGACACAAAGATGGGTGGCAGTGTGAGCTGCAAGGAGGATGCTATGAGGCTGCAGGGTGACCTGGATAGATTGGATGTGTGGGCAGATGCATCACTGGGGCTCTGTACAACTGCAGAAGGACCTCTTTGCTCCCATACTCAACTCCTCTTGTTATGAAGGCCATTAGCTTTCTTCACTGCCTGCTGTACCTGCATGCTTACTTTCAGTGACTGATGAACAAGGACACCCAGATCTCGTTGTACTTCGTCTTTTCCTAACTTGACACCAGACAGATAATAATCTGCGTTCCTGTTCTTGCCACGGAAGTGGATAACCTCACATTTATCCACATTAAACTGCATCTGCCCACTCACCCAACCTGTCCAAGTCACCCTGCTTCCTCATAGCAGCCTCCTCACAGTTCACACTGCCACCCAGCTTTGCATCACCTGAAAATTTGCTAATGTTACTTTTAATCCCTTCATTAATGTATATTGTAAATAGCTGCGGTCCCAGCACCGAAGCTTGCGGTACCCCACTAGTCACTGCCTGCCATTCTGAAAGGAACCCGTTAATCCCTACTCTTTGTTTCCTGTCTGCCAACCAATTTTCTATCCATGTCAGTACCCTACCCCCAATACCATGTGCTCTAATTTTGCGCACTAATCTCCTATGTGGAACCTTTTCAAATATTTTCTGAAAGTCCAGGTACACTACATCCACTGACTCTCTCTTATCCATTTTCCTAGTTACATCCTCAAAAAATTCTAGAAGATTAGACAAGCATGATCTCCCCTTCGTAAATCTATGCTGACTCGGACCGATCCTGTTACTGCTATCCAAATGTGCCGCTATTTTATATTTTATAATCGACTCCAGTACCTTCACCACCACCAATGTCAGGCTAACTGGTCTATAATTCCCTGTTTTCTCCCTCCCTCCTTTCTTCAAAGATGTGATAACATTAACTATCCTCCAATCCACAGGAACTGATCCTGAATCTATAGGACATTGGAAAATGATTAGGAGCAAGGAGGTCCTACTGCAGTTGTACAGGTCTCTGGAGAGACCACACCTGGAGTATTGTGTCCAGTTTTGGTTTCCTAATTTGAGGAAGGACATACTTGCTGTTGAAGGAGTGCAGCGTAGGTTCACTAGGTTAATTCCCAGGATGGGGGGATTGACATATGATCAAAGAATGGGTCGACTGGGCTTGTATTCCCTGGAATTTAAAAGGTTAAGAGGGGATTTTATAGAAACATAATATTCTTAAGGGATTGGACAGGCTAGATGTAGGAAAAATGTTCCCCATGTTGGGGGACTCCAGAACCAGGGGTCTCAGTTTAAGAATAAGGGACAGGCCAATTTGGACTGAGGAAAAGCATTTTCACCCAGAGAAGTCTCTGGCACAGAAGGCGGTGGAGGTAAATTCACTGGATGTTTTCAAGAGAGAGTTGGATTTAGCTCTTAGGGCTAAAGGAATCAAGGGATATGGGGAAAAAGCAGGAACGTGTTACTGATTTTGGATGATCAGCCATGATCATATTGAATGGCGGTGCTGGCTCAAAGGGCCGAATGGACTACTCCTGCACCTATTTTTCTGTTTCTATAACTCTCCAATATCGTGTCTCACCACTCAACTCTCGTCGCTGCCACCACCTCCCCCACCCTTCCCCCCCAAAGCCATCACACCGACCCCACCCACACGCACTCTCTTCCCCTCCACACAGCCCAACACGCTGGACGCCAACCTCTATAGCTGTCCACTCTGAAGGAATGAGTACTTTATGAATACTTTATTGTCACATGTGACAAGTCACAATGAAATTCTTTGCTTGTAGTCGTCCATGAAGAGCGCATACAAAGTTACAACATACGCACCCCCCCTCCCCCCCTCTCCGCCGGGTCTCCTCACGCGGTCCCCCCCAAGCCGTCCTCATTTGTTCATTCACCCGGGCAGCGACGTCCTCACTCCCAGCCTCATCGATCACCGCAACGGCCTCTTCACTATCGCCACTGGGTCCTTTCCGGACGCCTCTGTGGTGCCGACCCATGCCGCAGCCGCGGTTTCCGCACACCCAGCGGGTCGGTTGGGCATGGGCTTCATGACCTCTGACTCACGCGGCTCCGGCCTCAGCTTCTCAGTGGTCCTCCGGTAGGCATCTGCCCACACGTTCTCCCCACCCTCCCCTCAACGACCACTCCTCCTGCACACTCTCCCTGTAGGTGGGTGCTAAGGTCCTGTCCCACTTGCCGATTTTTTTCGGCCACTGCCGGCGTCATTGACTGCTGCCGCTGGCAAGAGATATCGCAGCATCAAAGCCCGGACTACAAGACTGCTAAACAGCTTCCTGTCATATGCTGTGAGGCTGCTAAACAGCCACTCTGTACTCACAGTCACCTGATTCTGCGGCTTGGCACGGACACTATAATAACTGGCACTGGCCACTTCAATAACTGGCACTGGCCACTCAAATCAGCCACCCCGGACATGTTTATGATTGGTCTTACTGTATTTTAACGTTGTGTTTATCTATTTTAACTTTATACTGTTCCATCAGGGACTGGATTGTTTTTAGTGTTGTTATTATGTGTGAAATGTTTTAAACTTCATGTGCGATGCTCCGGTATTCCCTGGGAAACGTCTTTTCGTTTTACACTGCACAACTGTTGCTTGCAAGATGACAATAAAGGAATTGAATTGAATTGACTGACGTATCAGGGTCGCTGAAAGATTTCGAACATTTCAAAATCCAGCGGGGACAAAAAAAAATGTTGAGGAAAAAACGCGCATGTATTCGTCATCACGCCGCGACTTTTTCGGTGTCCTTATACGTCAGTCAATGATGATGGCAGGCACCGAAAAAATCGCCAAGTGGGACAGGTCCTGTAGGGGCTTGGGACACATGCTGGCAGCTCACCCTCTCCCAGTTGCCATCCAGGCCTTGTCCAATCTGTCCCTCTATACCCTTCCTGCTTATATATTTGTAAATTTATAAACAGGAAGTTTATAATTTGTAAATAGCTGAGGTGCTGGGACCGCAGCCATTTACAATATACAATAACGATTTAGATGACAGGATTAAAAGTAACATTAGCAAATTTGCAGATGACACAAAGCTGGGTAGCAGTGTGAACTGAGAAGATGCTTTGAGGATGCAGGATGACTTGGACAGGTTGGGTGAGTAGGCAGATGCATGGCAGATGCAGTTTAATGTGGATAAATGTGAGGTTTTCCACTTAAGTGGAAAAAATAGGAAGGCAGATTATTATCTGAATGGTGTCAAGTTGCGAAAAGGGGAAGTACAACGAGATCTGGGGGCCCTTGTTCATCAGTCACAGAAAGTAAGCATGCAGGTACAGCAGGCAGTGAAGAAAGTGAATGGCATGTTGGCCTTTATAACGAGGAGTTGAGTATACGAGCAAAGAGGTCCTTCTGCAGTTGTACAGGGCTCTAGTGAGACCACACCTGGAGTATAGTGTGCAGTTTTGGTCTCCAAATTTGAGGAAGGACATTCTTGCTATTGAGGGAGTGCAGCATAGGTTCACAAGGTTCATTCCTGGGCTGACAGGACTGTCATGTTGATAGAATGGAGTGGCTGGGCTTGTATACTCTGGAATTTAGGATGAGAGGGAATCTTATTGAAACATATAAGGGTTTTAAGGGTTTGAACACGCTAGAAGCAGGAAACATGTTCCCGATGTTAGGGGAGTCCAGAACCAGGGGCCACAGTATTAAGAATAAGGGGTAAGCCATTTAGAATGTAAATGAGGAAAAACTTTTTCACACAGAGGGTTGTGAATCTCTGGAATTCTCTGCCTCAGATGGCAGTGGAGGCCAATTCTCTGGATGCTTTCAAGAGAGAGTTAGCTCTTAAAGATAGCGGAGTCAGGGGATATGGCGAGAAAGCAGGAACGGGTTACTGATTTTGGATTATCAGCCATGATCATATTGAATGGTGGTGCTGGCTCGAAGGGCCGAATGGCCTACTCCTGCACCTATTGTCTATTTGTCTAAATGTCAATTAAATATTGTAATTATACCGAGTTCTATAGCTTACTCTGGCAGCTCATCCACTGAGCTCTGAGTGAAAAAGTTGCCCCTGAGGTCCTTCTTAAATCCCTCCCCTCTCACCTTAAGTCTGTGCCCTCTAGTTTTAGAATCGTCTATCCTGGGATAAAGACTATGAGTGTTGGCTTTATCCATGCCCCTTATGATCTTGTACACCTCAGTAAGGTCACCCCTCATCCTCCCTCGCTCCAGAGAGTGCTCCAGGAGGTTGCACAGCAGTCGGGTCACGACCCATGACCCGTACTGTTGCTACGCTACGCCAACTGGAGTACACATGATGAACTGTAGGTAAGCACTGACCATTGTTTCCAGCGTAGCGGGCCCGTTAAAACCCGCCGAAATTGTCAATTTTTGCGCTGTAAATAATTATGGAAATCGGGATAAGCGTGAGAGACATTTATCCTACTTCAGAATTCCAAAAGTGAGGAGAAATGACGGTAGATAGAAGCGAGAGCTGAAGGGACAACAACAGCCAAAGTGCTTGGCGAACATTGGCCGTTTGCTCACTGCATTTCATCAACAGTAAGGCATTATTTGTGTTTTTCTTGATTCCTTTGGCATCTAAAAAGTTTCAGAAGTGATAAATCTGGCTGTAAAATTTTAAAATCGCCCATGGTTCTCAAGTGGGTTTTTACATACAAAAAGAAAACGCCTCTGAAGCAAAATTTATCATTTAAAAAAAAAATCGCAAACGATACACGGGTTTTGAATTACATTTTACTCAGATGCAAGCCAAGGAATGACATAATTGTTAGCTGTTAATTGGACATAATCAACCTCAGCAAGTTGACAATATCCTATTGAAAGGGAGTGGGTGTTTAAGCTGTCAGGACATTTTATTATTTGCCAAAATATACATCTCAACTAGACTAAGTGGGACCCGTTGGGTCCCATGTTCACACGGGAGGGCTGGTCCCCCAACGCAATATTCCACCTCTCCACCAATTCCAATATTGGTGGCCAGTGGGGGGGGTGGGCTTTCTGGAGTGCTGGTATGGGTGTTGTTGGCTGCAGGGACTACTGGTCTCCAGAGGGCTAGTATCGACCTTTTGGGCCAAATGGATTCTTGGGGTGGCAGCTCAGTCCCTCAAGCCTGATGTGCTGGCAGCTCACTCACGGCTGGTGGGCTGGCAGTTGACTCACGGCTATTCCTTGAAATTCCATTTCAAGCAGAGTGCAAGGCCACCAAATTCAAATCCATTTGTGCAAATGGTTGTTTGGTTTTTTTGGGGGTTGAAGTAAAAAGGCAGTGCAAATGGTTGTTTGGGGGGGGGGGTTGGGTTGAAGTAAAAAGGCAGTGCAAATGGTTGTTTGGGGGTGTTTTGGGTTGAAGTAAAAAGGCAGTGCAAATGGTTGTTTGGGGATTTTGGGTTGAAGTAAAAAGGCAGTGCAAATGGTTGTTTCGGGGGTTTGGGGTTGGTAAAAAGGCAGTGCAAATGGATGTTTGGGGGGGGGGGTTGGGTTGAAGTAAAAAGGCAGTGCAAATGGTTGTTTGGGGGGGGGTTTGGGTTGAAGTAAAAATGTTACCCAACCATTTGCACTGCCTTTTTACTTCAACCCAAAAAAAACCAAACAACCATTTGCACTGCTTTTACTTCAACCAACCCACCCCCCCAAACAACCATTTGCACTGCCTTTTTACTTCAACCCCAAAAAACCCCAAACAACCATTTGCACTGCCTTTTTACTTCAACCCAAACCCCCCACCCCCCAAACAACCATTTGCACTGCCTTTTTACTTCAACCCAACCCCCCCCCCCCAAACAACCATTTGCACTGCCTTTTTACTTCAACCCAAACCCCCGAAACAACCATTTGCACTGCCTTTTTACTTCAAACCAACCATATTTTCATTTTCAAACCACATTAAGGGCACTCACAGTTGAGTAGACATGTGTTCAGTGTTATTCAGAGCTCAGAGAGACGTGTTAAAAAATGTTGCCATTCTCTCTCTGCTGCCCCTCCCCCCTCTCACCAGCAGGGGCAGCAGAGAGAGAATGGCAACATTTTTTTAAACATTAATATATCTCTGATTTTTCATCGATGGGAAAAATCCTCCAGTCCTGGCAGGCGGAGGGGGGCTCTGAGCGAGATGGCCAAAAATGACGGCCGTAGGTGGCGGCATTCTCTCGGAAATCACAGCACAACGAGCCAAAAGCATTCAAGATCAGACGTTTAGTAATATAGATAGATAGATAGCATAATGATAGAAGACTTACTTTTCCACACACCACTGGTAAGTCTGGACATTTTTAATGGTAAATTTGCTTTAGCGGCGTTTTCTTTTTGCAGTAAAAACCCACTTCAGAAGCGTGGGCGATTTTAAAATTTTACAGCCAGATTGATCACTTCTGAGACTTATTAGATACCAAAGGAATCAAGAAAAAAACACAAATAATGCCTTACTGTTGATGAAATGCAGTGGCCAAACGCGATAATTCCCAATATTTTCAATTTCGATATCTGCACGGCCAATGTTCGTCAAGCACTTTAGCTGTTGTTGACCCTTCAGCTCTCGCTTCTCTTTACCTTAATTTCTCTTTACTTTTGGAATTCTGAAGTTGCGTACATGTCTCTCACGCTTACCCCGACTTCCACAATTTTGTACAGCGCAAAAACCCACCATTTTGGCGGTTTTTAACAGGTAGGAAAGTGCACGTTTCGTGTATTAACATATGCCGGAAGCTGCGATGTCCTCCAAATGGATTGAGCGGCTCCTATGACCCGGTGACTTTACGTGCAACCCCCCTATTTGCCAGGTGTGTGCGGGAGTGGGGAGCAGCCGGACTGAGATGGACGCCGGGCTGAGTGCGAGTGTGTGCAGTCCACCGGTCCGAGCGGGAGCCAGCGCTGTCCCACGCGGACACGTCATCGCCAGTGAGAAGTGGAGGGGCTCCCAGCTGACCCTCGGCTGTCAGGGTAGGTGTGGAGACTGGGCGAGGCTGGCAGCTCCCTCCCCTCTCACTTGTCGCACTACCTCCTCTATCTCTCCCCAATGCCTCAGCTCCCTCTCACCACCCCAGCAGCACGTCCCAGGCTCCCACCACTTGACCCGCACATCTCTCCGCCTCTCACCTTCGAGCTGAACCCTCCAATGTTGGACATTTGCACCGTGCGAGAATAAAGATTCTGAATGGAACCCTATCTATACCTCTCACAATTTATATACTTCTATCAAATCTCCCCTCAGCCTCCGACGTTCCAGGGAAAACAATCCAAGTGTAAGCTCTCTCCGCAGCTGAAACCGTGCTCTCTCTCCAGGCAGGGTCACCATGCTGTTTGAGGATGACTTGGGGCTGGTGGATTTCCACCTCTCCCAGTGGCTCTGTGTCCTATACGTCTCTGAATCAGACCTGGTAGCCGGCAATAATTACAGGAGGAAGCTGGTCCGATTTCGCAAAGTAAGTCCACAGCGCTCGGCCGAGTAACCGGGGGTGTGGGGGACTGGGTTACCGGGGGTGTGGGGGACTGGGTTACCGGGGGTGTGGGGGACTGGGTTATCAGGGGTGTGGGGGACTGGGTTACCGGGGGTGTGGGGGACTGGGTTACCGGGGGTGTTGGGGACTGGGTTACCAGGGGTGTGGGGGACTGGGTTACCGGGGGTGTGGGGGACTGGGTTACCGGGGGTGTGGGGGACTGGGTTACCAGGGGTGTGGGAGACTGGGTTACCGGGGGTGTGGGGGACTGGGTTACCGGGGTGTGGGGGACTGGGTTACCGAGGGTGTTGGGGACTGGGTTACCGGGGGTGTGGGGGACTGGGTTACCGGGGGTGTGGGGGACTGGGTTACCGGGGGTGTTGGGAACTGGGTTACCGGGGTGTGGGGGCTGGGTTACCGGGGGTGTGGGGGACTGGGTTACCGGGGGTGTGGGGACGGGGTTACCGGGAAGAGGTTGGGAGTTACCCAGGGTCCGTGGTGTGGACAGCATGGAGCCGAAGGGCCTGTTTCTGTGCTGTACATCTGTCGTCTGTATCCACCTTCCCTGTGTTGTAGGCGAGCACGTTAAACGGCATCGTGATGGTGGAGAGGACGCCGCTGAGTGAGCAGTATTTTGCCGGCGTGCAGCGCTTCGTGGTGCTGGAGCTGGGCCTCACCCTCCTCCCCGTCGCCAGTCCCACCGAGGCCTCGCAGCTCCTCTACCAGCTGGTCAGTGTACCCAACCCCCGACTCCTCCCCCACCCAACCGCGATCCTCTCCCTCCCTCTTATCCCCTCTCCCCCCTTATCCCCGCCTCCCTGACCCTCTCCCCTCTGTGTGCAGGTGCAGGAGGAGAGCAGGGAGCGGCAGGAGAACCCGTTTGTGCGTCGGGGCCGCAGTGGGCTGAGTGAGGCTGCTGTCCTGGCCTCTGTGCAGCGGATCCCTGGAGTGGACAGGGTGAAAGCCCTGAGCCTACTGCGCCGCTACCCCAGCATCCAGCAGCTCAGCACTGCCTCTCCGCCCGACCTGGAGGCGCTGGGCGGCCCCGCCATGGCTCGGCACCTCACACACTTCTTCTCACCCCCTTCCTGAGCCCAGTCCCGGACACAGTACCCGGGACACCAGCGCCGGTTCACTCAGGCCGGCGCCCGTCACTGCTGGGGATGTGTGTGTGTGTGTGGCGAGATTTGTAGACACTCGCCGCTGCCCTGTGAGGCGGACAGAATAGCGCCGTGGGTCAGGGTAGATGCATAGGGCGGTGTGTGTTTGTCCATGGTTATCTGTGTTGAATCCCCCCCCCCTGCGGCTCAACCACGGGGAGGGGGATTCAACATCGAAGTCAACAGACCACTCCGCCTACCCCAGTGTACCCCCCACCCCCAATGTGCCCCATTCACCACAGCCCAGCCTCCCCACCCCCCAACCCCCGCGGCCTGTTGCTCCGGGCTCACCCCCCACCAACCCACCCAGAGCCCGTCCACAGTAATGTTGTTCACAAACACAGGCAGCGGGTGTACACTTCGTTTTTATTGTGAAGATGCTCACGAAGGATGAGGTCAGTGGAACAGGGCAGTTCCAGCAGCAGGTCCCGGGTCATTGGGAGGGAGAGCGTTGTTTTCGCTGACACTGCTCAGCATGATAAGGAGCAGCCTGGACACGGTCCTGCACCCTCCTGATTCACTCAGGGATAGTTGCAGACGCCCCCCACTAGCGGAGAGATTGGGGGAGAGCGCCGTAAATACCTCATGAAATCAAACCCCAAACAGTGCGATCAGAGCACTTGTTAAAGTCAGAGCAAGTAGTGAAGTTGGGAACACCCAGAGAGTTGTCAATATGTGGGATTCTCTGCCGCAGAAGGCAGTGGAGGCCAATCCACATGATACAGGCTAGCAGAATCAAGGGATATGGGGAGAAGACAGGAACGGGGTACTGATTGTGGATGATCAGCCATGATCACAGTGAATGGCGGTGCTGGCTCGAAGGGCCGAATAGCCTATTGTCTATGTGCCATGTGTCTAAGTTCTGACAGCAACTCCCACACACACCCCGCTGACAGCTCTTCACATTACCACAGGAAAAATAAAAAATGACCGAATAAATCTGCTTCATTTATAAAGATGTGTCGCTAGTACATTATTTCTATTCTGTTAAATGAAGGCAATTCTCATTTGAGTATCAAACAGTAATATTTAAAATCTACGCTGTAGACATTTATAAGCTAAGTGTGTGGATGTGGAGGTTCAGCCTGCAGCCCGCGGCAGCGTTACATTCAGGATCATAACTGGCCAGAGCAGGGTGGGCACTGGACACAGCCCGCCCCATCTTCCACTAGCGGCCCGCCACACACACCCCTGGCGCCGGGCTGCAAAGGGAGGGGGAGTCTGTGCTGCCCAGCCCAGGTTTAAAGAGGGCAGGACAGGGGGCTGCGGGTACATCCGGTGGTCAGCAATGTGCGGCATCTGCTCCCGCCGGGGAGAGGGCAATCTGGGGGGGGGCTGCAGTCTGGGGGGGAGTCTGTGCGGAGGGGGGAATCTGTGGGGAGGAGGGGAGTCTGGGGAGGATTCTGTGGGGGGGGGGAGTCTGTGGGGAGGGGGGGGATCTGTGGGGGGGGATGTCTGGGGAGGGGGGGAGTGTGGGGAGGGGGGAGTCTGTGGGGAGGGGGGATGTCTGTGGGGGGGAGAGGGGGAGTCTGTGGGGAGGGGGGGTCTGTGGGAGGGGGGGAGTCTGTGGGGAGGGGGGGGAGAATCTGCCGGTCACCGTCGGGCGGAAGTTTGGATTCAGCGCCGCCTGGCGAGATGATGGCAGCATCGGGCCTGAGGGCTGGACACAGAGATGGTGCCGCAGTCCAGGCAGCCCCATGCCCGGTGCAGTGAGAGCTGGGGCCAGGCACTGACCACATGGGCAGAGTGTGTCCGGAGGCGCTGGCCTGTCAGTAGAGTGAGCTCCCGTCAGCAGGCTGTATGCTGGAGCCAGGCTGGATGCTGTTGTCTACAGCCGACGGAAGGCTCGTTGTGCTCGCTGTCTTCTTGCTGTTCTTGCTGGCCCAGTTCAGGAAGGACAGTTTCTTGCTGACCTTCTTGCCCTTCCTGCTCTTGCCCTCGTCCAGCACCCAGCACGACTGTGAGTAGACCTTGGACAAGCCGCTGCAGAACGTTGCACTCTTGGGCTGTGGTACAACCGAACGCAGTCACCGTCAGAGTCACCGGATTACAGTCTGACCGCCCCCTCCCCCAGGGTGCAGGAAGGTGGCTGGGAGCACCGTGTGGACACATGTCCTGGTGTTATCACGAGGGGGTGCGGCGGGAGGGGGGGGGGGTTATGGAGCGCTGGCTGTTGACAGGAACCATGCTGCAGTGAAGTGTTTACAGAGCCAGTGACAGCTGAGGGCTGCTCACCGGACCTAGTGTAGAGATGCCTGCCACTGGGAATATCACAGCCCAGCTGCTCCCTGGAACAACATCCCGGCACAGGGAATGGCACTTTGCCAGCCGCTTCCTCTCCCACACACCCTAGGCCTCGGGTTATTTCTGGAGCGAGGGTGGGCTTATAGGAGGGGTACAAGACCACGAGGGGCATGGATAAAGTGATGTGCTTTTTCCACTAGGAAAGAGGATTCCAAGACCACTTGAGGTGAGAGGGTAGGAGATTTAAGATGGGAGTTCAGGGACAATTGTTTCACTCAGAGGGTGGTCCATATCTGCCAGATGAAGCGGATACAATTACAATCTTTAGAAGTCATTTGGACAAATATGTGGATAGGATGGGGTTGGAGGGCCGTGGGCCACATGCACGCAAATGGGAGTAACCCAGGATGCCAAGCTGTCAGGCGGGATGAGATGGGCCAAAGGGCCTGTTTCTGTGTGGTACTAACCCAATGCTGGTGAAACCGAGCAGCAGGTGATTGGAGGCTGTGGGTCAGAGCAGGAAACAGCAGGGATGGAGTGAGGGGCCGAAGGGCCTGATCATGGCAATGCTGAGAGGTGTAACTGAAGATAGACACAAAATGCTGGAGTAACTCAGCAGGACAGGCAGCATCTCTGGAAAGAAGGAATGGGTGATGTTTCTGGTCTAGATGTCTTCAGGTGTAACAAGGGCAGACCCCACCAGCACATCGAGCCACAGCATCAGGAGCCCCTCCCTTGCACCGATACACACCCACCTACCCAGGGCTAGGGTGGGGGCAACCCTGAAGGATGGGGAGGCACTTGGGGACTATCGGCCAGAGAGGGGGAGGGAATTAAACCCCCCTGCCTCATCCCCACGCCCCCCCCACCTCAACCACACCCCCAACCTCCCCCCCAACTCACCTGTGCCGCACCCCTACCCCCCCACAACTCACCCCCCACTCCGGACACTCACCACCTGTGCTGCCTCCAGCCCCTGTGCGCTGATGCCCTGAATGTCCAGCCCATCGGCCGGCAAGTCCCGCAGCATCGCCTCCACCTCACTGGCCGAGGCCCATTTACAGTCCGTCCCTCCCACCGACACCACCACGTCTCCGTCCTTCAGACCCGCAGCCTGCCGGGGGAATGGATCAGCACTGAGCACAGAATTCCCCGCATCAGCCGTCCCCCCCCCCACACCAACGACCCCCCCCCACACCAACGACCCCCCCCCCACACCAACGACCCCCCCACACCAATGACCCCCCCAACACCCACACCAATGACTCCCCCCGCTCCTTAACCCCCCTACGCACCAAAGTCCCCCCAGCTCCTCCCTCTCTCCCCCAGTTCACACCAATGTAGGTGGTGTCTCGGAGAGTGACGGCGTCTTGGGTTATCAGGGTATCGGGATCATCAGGGGAAGTGGGCAGAGGGGTGGCAGGTGGAGTTTAACACAGACCAGTGTCTGCAAATTTAACTTGGGGAATTTAAACAAGGCCACAACACAGTAACTGGACAAGCTAGATGCAGGAAAAATGTTCCCAATGTTGGCGAGTCCAAAACCAGGGGCCACGGTCTTAGAATAAAGGGGAGGCCAATTTAAGACTGAGGTGAGAAAAAAACGTTTTCACCCAGAGAGTTGTGAATTTGTGGAATTCCCTGCCACAGAGGGCAGTGGAAGCCAAATGACTGGATGGATTTAAGAGAGAGTTAGATAGAGGTCTAGGGGCTAGTGGAATCAAGGGATATGGGGAGAAGGCAGGCACGGGTTAATGATTGGGGACGATCAGCCATGAACACAATGAATGGCGGTGCTGGCTCGAAGGGCCGAATGGCCTCCTCCTGCACCTATTTTCTATGTTTATGTTTCTATGTTAAATGGCAGGGCCCTGGGGAGTCAGTCACACTGTGAATGCCAGGGCTGTGGGGATGATTTTGAATTGGGCAGGAGTATGTTTGGATAGTTCCCTGGAAGCGGTGACTTGGGCGGCCGGGGTGATGAGGGTGGAGGTTTGTCTCGCTAGTCTTTATCAGTCAGGGCATTGAGTACAGGAGTCAGGGCGTCATGTTACTGTTTTACATGGTACAACATGAACCAACACTGGTTTGACGGCACGTTGGAGCAGTTGTGGTCGCCACTCTCCAGGAAGGATGTGATTATACTGGGTGAGGGAGAGCTTGTCAAGTTGCCTGGATTGTGTTTACAAGGACAGGCTGGGTCAGTGTACTGAGAGGTAAAATGATGAGACCCAGTGTCTGCTTCCCATGGCAGGGTGGTTAGGTGTAGAGGTAAGGGGTTGAAGGCGAGACAGGAGATTTATTGGGGTCATTTACACACAGTAGTCTGTCTGTATGTGGAACAAGCTGCCGGAGAAGGTGGTGGAGGTATGAACGATGGGCACGATGGTCAGTATAGTGTGATGGGCCGAAGGGCAGGGTTTATGTGCCGTACAGAGAGGGCTGACTTACTGCGGCAGAGCTGCCGGGCTCCACGGCTGTGACTCTCACCACCGCCTCGTCCCTCAGGCCGAACCCCTTGCCCCCCCTGTGCCGGCTGCAGCTGGATCTTCCTGGGAGCTGTCCACCTCTGCCGGGCACAGAACACAGCGAGCGGGCCCTGCCAGACAGTGGCCGTTACCCACAGCACCACACACAACACCGGGGGGGGGGGGGGGGCGAGGGGTCAGGCGTCATGGGGAAGGGGGGGATCCATAACATGAGGGACCAGAACGGGGGGTCATGTGGAGGTGGAGGGAGGGAGGGTCCTGGGGAGGGGGAGGGAGCGTCAGGCAGGATCTTGTGTAGGAGAGTGAAGCGGTGAAATGGGGGCAGTTTCTGTGGGACCCTGCACTGGGTCAGGGAGCAGGGGCGATAGGGGTGAAAGAGGGACGTTCACAGAGGGGAGGAGGAGTGTTTTCACCAGAGACCGGTGCATCTGGACCGAGGGGGTGGGGGGGGGGGGGCAATACTCACCAGCTTCTGAAACAGGTCCACCACTTTGTCACTGGACAGTCTGGCTTCAGGATTTCAATCTGCTGACCGCTCTTACCTGTGGATAGAGAAGCACAGGCACTGATCACATCTCCCCCTCACAAAGGTGACTCCCACACAGAACCCCCCTCCCATGACCACCCCCCCACCGCACCAGACCCCCCCACCACACACACACACACACACGGGACCCCCCACACACACACACACACACAGACCCCCCACACACCAGACTGAGTGCTCCGTCTCTGCCCACACTGCACCCAGTGTCCTGGGCCTGACGTCTACAACTCCATCCTATAGGTACCTATGATATGGGGAGCCTCCATCATGTCGAAGTCGTCCTCCAGCTCCAGCTCGGTGAACTTGGCGAGTGAGCGTCTGTGGGACCCGCGCAGAATATCCTGGAAGATCTGCATCTTCTTCAGAGACGGGCAGAGCCCTGAACCCTCAGCGCCTCCTCATGGGCCATGATGGCCGACCTCAGATGGGCTTTACCTGCGGACACGGGCGGCGTGAGGGGGGCGGAGACAGACGTGGCGGGCCCAGACCCATCACCGGCCCCTCCCCCTCCCCTTACTTCTGAAGGTGGGGCCCACCTACAGGGCACCCCGCCATACCAGCCACCCCCCCCCCCACAGTGCCCCCCCTCAGAGACCCCGTGCAGCGTTGGCCGGGCGTGGATGGTGTAGTTCGGTTTCTGCGGGTCCCACAGTCACATCTAGCCACAGGAGCTGGGGGCAGAGAACCCGAACCCTGACCCGGGTAACCAGTCCCCGTGACCCCTGACCCAGGCACCAGTCCCACATTGACCCCTGAACCGGGCACCAGTCCACATTGACGCCTGACCCGGGTAACCAGTCCCCCGTGACCACGGCACCAGTCCATATTGACCCCTGACCCAGTCCACATTGACCCCTGACCCGGGCACCAGTACACCCTGACCCCAGACTTACCGAGCCGTAGCCGGTGCTCCGGGACCGCAGGAGGATGAGGGGTGCAGCTGGTTGGGCATCTGGTCGTACAACCCGTCAGCACCCCCTCCTGCTGCTCCGCATCATCCAACGGGCCACTGTGGGAGCGGTGTGTTAGTCACATCCCCACCGCCACTGAACCTCCACCCCCTGCCCCCCTCCCACACCCACCGCACAACCCCCCACTCCCCCACCGCACAACCCACCGCCACTGAACCTCCGCCCCCCTACCCCCCTCCCACACCCCCGACACTCCCTAATCTCCCACACCCACCGCCCACTCCCACACCCAGCGCCCACTCCCACGACCCACCCCGCCACTGACCCTCCCCCATCCCCGACACTCCCCAATCGCCCACGACCCCACCCCCACTGTAATTCCGCCCCCTCCCCACCTGTTTTCCTTCCATGCGCTTTTCTCCCCCTCCCCCCCGGCCCGGTACTCACGCCGATGGTCGATCAGGGCGATGGACACGAGGTAATGCGCCAGGGCGCGGTAGTGCTGCAGCTTCACCTGCACAGTGTGTCTCCACGCCAGGGGGACGTGGCTCTGCACCGCACCCTGGCCCGAGCTCAGCTCCACCCCCGTGTAGGTGTCAGACAGCTGTGGACACACACCCCCCGTCAGCATCTGCCCACAGACCCCCATACTCCCCCCTCCCACACCGGACCCACAACATGGCCCACACTCCCCTCCCATACCCCCACACCCTCCATCACCAAACCTTCCCCTTACCTCCCTTCCTCCTTCCCTCCACCCCGGTGAAGGTGTCCGACAGCTGCCGAGACCCTTGCCCCTCCTTGTGTGGGAGCTCCCTCAGTAACACCTCCACCCCCCACCCGCACCCACCTGTGCAGCCTCCTGGGCCAGCCGCAGCAGGCTGCTGACCCTGTTGGGCGGTTCCCGCCAGCACCATCTCCTCAAAGCTGCATTCACGGGCCTGTGCCAACAGCAAGTGCAGCAGCACGCCCTGCACTGCGGGGCTCAGGTCAAAGCTCGGCACATGGGTGTAGGTCTCACGCAGCTCCCACAGCAGCCCTGCAACACAGCAAGGGGGAGGGGGGGGGGGTCACTGCAACCATGCAACACAGCACGGGGGAGGTCACTGCAACCATGCAACACAGCACGGGAGGGTGGTCACAGAGGAGCAATTTCGGTGCGAGGTGTTGGTGCGGATGACATTGCTGACCTGCGGCGCTGCGGAAGGCGATGGCGGCGGTGCGGAGGCCAGCGGGGCTGCGGCGGTCAGTGCGGGCCCCGTACTGGGTGTAGAGGGCGGCCATGTTGAAGAGCACGCTGGCCTTCTCTAGCGACAGGTGCGGCTGGCACACCGGCAGCCCGTCAAAGAGTCGTACCTGCAACGGGACGGGGGTTCAGAGACCGCAGGCAGGGGATCCACACCCCCACACCGGCTCCCCGCCCCACGTCCCTGTCCCCATCCCAGCCCCCCCTCCTCCTCTCCCCGCCTCTTCCCTGTCCCCGACACCCCACTCCCCTGTCCCCAACCCACCCACCCCCTCCACTCCTCTCCCCGCCCCTGTTCCCCCCACTCCTCTCCCTGTCCCCAACCCCCCCCCCCCACTCCTCTCTCTCCCCCCCCCACTCCCCTATCCCGTCCCTGTCCCCCCCGACTCCTCTCCCCGCCCCGTCCCTGTCCCCAACCCCCCCCCCCGTCCCTGTCCCCAACCCCCCCCCTCCACTCCTCGCCCCCCCCCCTCCACTCCTCTCCCCCCCCCTCCACTCCTCTCCCCCCCCCCCACTCCTCTCCCCCCCCCCACTCCTCCTCCCCCCCCCCCCCTCCACTCCTCTCCCCCCCTCCTGGGGGTGGCAGGGGTGGGAGCGAGACTCACCAGGTTAAGGGGTGGGGTGGGGGAGACTCACCAGGTGAAGAAGAGGTGGGGATGTCGGCCCCCGGGGAAGAAGCGGCTCTCCAGGGGTGTGAGCTGCCTGTAGTAGGAGGTGAGCAGCTCCACACCCGCCACACTGCGCCTCGGCGTCCGCGTCGCCTGCAACACACACACAGCATGGGGGCTGGGACACACACACGCCATGGGGGCTGGGACAGCACACACACGCCATGGGGGTCTGGGACACACACACACACACACACAGCGCACCGGGACAGCACGTGGAAGAGAGCTGGATGACCTTAGGACCAAAGATACTAGAGCGAGCAAGATAGACCACTCCTGCAAAGTCCAATGGACTGATGTGTAGTACGCTACGGAGCGTAACCTCCGCCATTTCAGTAAACACGACCCAACTTCAGTTAGAAGAAGGTTTCGGCCCGAAACGTTACCTATTTCCTTCGCTCCATAGATGCTGCTGCACCCGCTGAGTTTCTCCAGCATTTTTGTGTACCACCAACTTCAGTTATGCCTCTCGCAGTGTAATCAGCGTTGAGGGGGAACAGTTTGTGTGGTGTTAAATGTTTTTTTAAATTTTCTTTTTAAATGCAGTAAACCTCATCAATTTCCCCCATCACTGTCAGCACTGCCTTGGTCGCTATTTGTTTGTGTGTGGAAACTTGCGTGATTCTTAATCTGACTGGGAAGCCAAACCTGAACGGACACACGCTAATACACACAAAAATGGCACATACCTTGTACAGGGAGGAACTGTAGATGCTGGTTTAAACCAAAGATCATAGTGCGGTCTATGATCTTTGGTTTAAACCGAAGACAGACACAAAAGGCTGGAGTAAATCAGCAGATCAGGCAGCATCTCTGGAAAAAAGGAATAGGTGATATTTTGTGTCGGCTGGTCTTCTTCAGACAGTCAAGGGAAAGGGAAGATATAGCATATCTTCCATTCATTTGTCCTAGTACCGTCTATATCTCTTGTTCCTCTTTCCTTGACTCGGTCTGAAGAAGGGTCTCGTCCCAAAATGTCACCTATTCCGCTCTATGATCGTTGCTTTCGTCCGTCTGTCCGTGCGTTCGCTCGCTCTTGGTGCCGGCGCTTCTCCCCTCAGACTCCGCCAAACAAACACACGCGCACACACAGCATGTCCGGCAGATCGGTGCGGGCCGAGACCAGGAGCAGGGCGAAGATGACATCAATTGGGTCAAGGCAGCTATCGAAAAAGTATGGAAATGGTAAGGAGGAAATTAAAAAAAAACCCGAAGGATATAGATGTTTAACAACAACAAAAAGGGGCCGACTATCGCTCTGTGTCCGTGTTGGAAGGAAGCGGAGGGGAGGATGGCATGAGTTCCTCTTTCCTCAGTCTGAAGAAGGGTCTCGACCCGAAATGTCACCTATTCCTTTTGTCCAGAAATGCCGCCGATTCGATTTGAGGACGCCATGACGGAAGCCGATTACGGAAATGGCGGTGAAGATTCCCCATTACCTTCTACGGCTTTTTCGCGGAGTGGACTATCTTGCTCCACTATAGTATCTTTGCTCAGGACCATCCGGGAAAACGAGAGCTTCCTGGACAGGACCTACAGCGAGGGCGTCACACCAAGGGTACAGGAAAAGGGTGACGACTAGGAAGGGAATTAAGTGTGGAGTGCAGGAGACCCCAGTGGCTGTACCTCCTCAGATCACGCACACCTCTTGGGATGGACGAAACTTCGAGTAGCAGGCAGGGCCGTGACTCCAACCCTAGCGCTGAGGCTCAACAGGGAAGAGCAACATCAGGCAGAGCCATAGTGGTGGATGACTCGATCATTAGAGGCGTGGACAGGAGATTCTGCAGCAGCGGTCGAGACACCAGAATGGTGTGCTGCCTCCCTGGTGCCAGGGGCCAGGACATCAAAGGAGGTGAGGAGGAACATTTAGTCAGAGGTAGTTAATCTGTGGAACTCTTTGCCACAGAGGCTGTCAGTGGATATTTTTAAGGCAGTGATAGACAAGTTCATGATTAGAATGAGTGTCAAGAGGGTGTGATCTCATACACGACAGAGGCAGGTGAGAGGCTAGAAGTTGGTATGGAGGGTGATGATGGAAAGGTTAGTGGACAGAATAGGCAGGTGAAAGGCAGAGAGCGAGGAAGGAGGGCTGGACGTATTTTAATGCAAGGGGCCTGACGGGTAAGGCAGATTAGCTTAGGGCATGGATAGGTACGAGTGTCTGGGACATTGTAGCCATGACTGAAACCTGGTTAAGGGAGGGGCAGGACTGGCAGCTCAATGTTCTGGGGTGCAGGAGCTTCAGGAGAGACAGGGGTGAGGGTAAAATAAGAGGGGGCATTGCGTTACTGGTTAAGGAGGGTGTCACGGCAGTGGTCAGAGTGGACATTATAGACTGCAAGTCAAATAAGGTTGTCGTAGCAGGGGATTTTAACTTTCCCAATATTGACTTGGAAAAGTGTAAAAGGTTTAGATGGGGTGCAATTTCTCAAAGGTGTTCAGGAGAGTTTTCCCTGGCAATATGTGGAGGCCCCACATGTGAGAGGGCAACACTTGAAGTAGTCTTGGGAAATTGGAATGGGCAAGTGAATGAAGTGTTTGTGGAGAAGCATTTTGACACCAGTGAGCACTTAGGTTTCAGATAGTTATGGACACGGACAGAGAGGGCCCACTTGTTAAAAAGCTCAACTGTTGTACGGCCAACTTTGAGGGGATGATAGCAAGTCTCCCTCAAGTTGACTGGAGCAGGTTGTTTTGAGAGGAAAGGAACATCAGCCAAGTAGGATGTTTTTAAATTGTGCTGACAAAAGCTCAGGATATGCACGTCCCTGTTTGAGTGAAGGGCAAGGATGGCAAATGTAAGGAAGCCTAACTGATGAAGCCATCTTGGTGAACGGCTGCTAATCAGCAGCCGTCCGTTTAATTCACTTTTTTTGTAGTTTTAGTTAGTCTTGTGTGCTGTCTGTAGGAGAACTAGACTTTCAATGTAGGGGCAAGGGGGTAACCTTATTTCTAGGTCCCTACCTGGTCGGTGAGGCAGCTTTTTCTCCGGGCTGCCCCGTCGACCCGTCCTCGTGGCCTACCAGCGGGCGTGGAGCGCCGTTTCCTGGCGGGGACAGCCCAGCACCTTCAGCTTCGATGGCGGCACAGCGCTGGAGCGCTATCGCGGAGCGGGCGATGCCTTGCATGGGTTGGCGCGCTGGATTGACGTGCTGGAGGTCCGGTGAGCTGTGACCGCCGAGCTCGACACCTCTGGGCAGCGGGGCTGCGGAGCGGGCGGCGCCGACTTCAACATCGGGAGCCTGGGGCGGCCTTGTTGGCTTCGGAAGCTGCGGTCTACGGCAATGGAAGCGGCCGTTCCAGGTGGCCCAGCCGCTGAGAGGACTCTCCTGACGCCGGGGCAACAGCACCCGGCGAGAACGGCCAGGAACATCGGGCCTCCGTAGAGGCAATAGCGGAGGTCTCAATAGGCCTGACTGTGGGAGAACTGGGGATGGGGACTGGACATTGTGCCTTCCCCCACAGTGGTAACCATTGTGGGGGGATGATTTTTGTATGTAATGTCTATTTTAGTCTGTGTCCAAGATGGTGGTCGGAAGGGAGAGTGGACGCTGGCGCGGTTTAGCTGTCGCTGCTCTCTTCACATTGTGTTTCTGATTTATTTTTTTGGGTCTTTGGGTCGAATTCTGTCTTTAATTTGTGTATTGGTGATGTCTTATAATTTATTTTACTCCGATTATATGTTTCTTACTTGTTAAACTCTGTAAGGTGTCCTTGAGACTTTGGTATAAGGCGCCCATAAATACAATTTATTATTATTATTATTATTGAGGCATTGGTCAAGAATGAGGATGCATGGGACAGCTATAGGCAGTCGGGATCAAGTGTATCCCTGGTGGAGGTTCGGAAACCTAAGGTGTAAACTAAATGAGGAAATCAGAAGGGCAACAGGGGCCAGGAGATAGCTCTGGCAGATAGCATTAAGCACAATCCCAGGAGATGTTATAAATACATACGGGTGAAAAGGGTAACTAGAGAGAGAGTGGGACCTCTCAGGAATCAAAGTGGTCACCTTTGTGTGGAGCCAGAGGAGTTGGGTAAGTTCCTCAATGAGTATTTCTCCTCAACTGAGGAGAAAGACAGGAGGACGGTGGAACTTGGGGCAGTCAATGGAAGTGTCTTGAGACAGTCAGTGTTACGGTCAAAGAAGGTACTATCATGTATGAAGGTAGTCAAATCTCCAGGGCCTGATCAGATATATCCGCGTGAGAATATCCTAGTTATGTAATAAATTGTAGGGTAAAATATTTTATTAAGTAAAAGATTAGCTTGACTTTTTTTGGGTTCTGAATAAACTGAAGTTTTATAATTCTGTAGTATACTAGAAAAGCAGTGGGAATCAGGAAGTTAGAGGCCGGCATCCAAGCTGTTCTGTTAGTGCTTCCTGTTATTCCCAAGCAAAAGGCGATTAACAGTGGGAGACGATGTGTTTCCTGGGGACTTGGAAATTACTGTAAACAGAAATCTTCTGTGGGTAACTGATATTGATGATTACATTGTGAAGACGGAATTGCAAATGTTGGGCTTTTGACTAAGTTCCTTGTTGTTTAGAAGTTTTGTGATCAACAGTTTGTGATTGTTTTAACCACAGTAGGACAAGTGTTGTATTAGTGACATGTATACTTTGAATGGGTACAGCCGCCTGTGATCGATTTGTGTTAGACGTCATTGCTGCAACTTTGTATAAACATGTGACCACGTTTCCTACACACTATAAAATATCCTATATGTGTTTGTTAATTAGAGTGGTGGCTCAGGAGAGTCAAGTGTCTGTTGCATACTTGACTCTGTATCCCTGACACTCTCGCTGGCTGATGATCAGTAAAGCTTGAGTTGGTTTACCTAACCTATTGTGAGTTGTCTGTTTTAAGAAATGAACCTCAACACAAGGACATTATGGGAAACTAGAGAGGAATTGTGGGAGCCAAGGTTGAAATTTACAAGTTGTCTTTAAATACAGGAGATGTGTTGGAAGACTGGAGGGTGGCAAATGTTGTGCCTCTATTCAAAGTGGCAGGGAAAATGCTGGGAACTATAGCCGGTTAGTTTAACGTCTGTAGTCGGAAAATTATTAGAGAGTATTCTGAGGGATAGGTTATACAGGCATTTGGATGGGCAAAGGCTGATTAGGGATAGTCAGCATGGTTTTGTATGTGGGAGGTCGTGTCTCACATCTGATTGAGTTTTTTGAAGACGTGACCATAAAGGTCGATGAGGGCAGAGCTGTAGATGTTGTGTACATTGATTTCAGTAAAGCATTCAACAAGGTTCCGAATGGTAAGCTGATCTGGAAGGTTAGATCGCATGGGATCAAAGGGAGATAGCTGAATGCATAGAAAATTGGCTTCCTGGAAGGAAGCAGAGGGTGATGGTGGAAAGTTGTTTCTTGGATTGGAGGCCTGTGACAAGGTGCGACAGGGTTTGTGCTGGGCGTGTTACTGTTTATCGCAGGGAGAAGGGGTTGGGGGCAACACAAACACTACAAAACCTCCCTCCGACCCTGCCCCCTCCTCGCATGGCCCAGCCACACCCTCACACCGCTCCCTACCTGCCTCCCACCAGCCCAACCGCCTCCTGCGTCCGCAGCCCTGCCCCTGCCCCCACACTGACCTGACGCAGGTCCATCAGGTCGAGGATCTGCTCCTCATACAGGGCGGGGCTCTCGCTGTAGTGCTCCTGGATAAAGTCCTGGGGGGGTGGGAGGTGGTTACACAGACCGGCACAATGGGGGTGGTCAGAGTCCCAAACCCACCCATAGTACCATGAAACCCACCCAGGTCCCAGGAGCCCTCCCCTCCCCCACTTTCCCCTCCCCCCACCGGCCTCAACCCCCCTCCCCCCGATGCTGGCTCTCACCCTAGTCACCCTCAACCCCTGGGCATTCTCCAACCCCAACTCCAGTCACTGCCCCCACCCCTGCCCCGCCAGAGCCCTCCCATCCTCAGACAGGTACCCATCCAACTACCCCCCCCTCCAGCTACCCCCCTCCCATCCCCAGACAGGTACCCATCCAACTACCCCACCCCTCCCAGCCACCCCCCCTCCCAGACCCAACTCCAGCACTCCCCCTGCCCGGCATTCAACCGCTCCACCCTTCCCTCCCACCCCTCACCTTGAATGGCAGCAGGAAGTCCACCTCCTTGGTCTCCTTCAACCCCAGTGGGATGAGGGGGAAGCACAGACTATCCCTGTGGTGGCGAGAGGGAAACGGTCACTTCAGCATGGCCCCCAGCACTCCGTGCTGGCACGGTCACTCCGTCCCGGACCCCGGCCCTCCATCACAGCCGCCACTGGGGTCTCCAGGCCACTCACCCCATGGACAGCATCACAAACCCATCAGCCTATACACCCCGCCCCGTCACTGCCAGACCTCCATTCTCCACCCCCTTACCTCCATGTCCCCCCCCCCTCCATGTTCCACCCCCCCCACCCCGTGACTCCCCCATACTCACTGCTCCCCCTGGTACACCTGCACCGACCCATTCACCGTCTCCAGCTCCTCGCGCAGCAGCTGCAGGTTGGAGTTGACGAAGCTGAGCTCCAGCAGCACTACCTCCCGCACTCGCGTGTTGTCCGTGGCCCTGAGGGGGGGGGGGGGGATATCAGACCCACACTGACCCTCACAGATTGATCCCCATCTCCCCTGGACCCTGGCAGGGATGAAGAGCAGTGAAGACAGTGTACAGTGTGCTTGTCTTCATTGAGTGCCAGAGGCAGGTAGTCATGGTGCAGCTCTGATGGACTTTGGTTCGGCTGCATTTGGTGTATTGTGTGCAGTTCTGGTCACCACATTACAGGGTGGATGTGGAGGCTTTGGAAAGGGTGCAGGACGTTTACCTAATGGTGCTTGGATTAGAGGCTTCTAGCTACAGGGAGAGGTTGCACAAACTTGGATGGTTTTCTTTGGAGCGTTGGACTTAACAGAATTTTATTAAAAACGACGGTGCAGAGATAGGGTAGACAGTCAGAACCTTTATCCAGAGTGGAAATGTCAAAGAGTAGAGGTTATAGCTCAGGTCGTAAGTTTAAAGATGTGCAGGATAGGTTTTGTTTGGAGACCTGATGTTGCTCCAGTGAAGGGGCCGGGGGGGTTGACAGTGGTGCAGACAGTCTGGCAATGGTGCAGACACAGACAGTCTGGCAGTGGTGCAGACACAGTCAGTCAGGCGAAGGCAGACAGACAAGAGGGGAGCAGATGCGGGAATAGATTCAGACAGACCAGCATTGGGACGGGTAGGGACAGACAGTCTGGCACGGGTACAGACGGGCAGACACAGTTACAAATGGGACAGATGCAGGGTCAGACACTGTTGCAGAAGGGAGGGTGAGGGGGGTTCTTACACAAATGGGGACTACACTAATCAAGAAGGGAGTGAGGTGGAAGAGTGGAAACAACGGTAAATACAGGTTAGCCTGACTTCACTGGTTGATAAGACTCTATCCATTATAAATGCTGAGGTTTCTGAGTATTTAGAAGCGCATGGTCTGATGAACCTGTTGAAATTCTTTGAGGAAGTAAATAGTAGGACAGACAAAGGAGAGTCAGTGGATGTTTTTTTCCCTAGAATTTTTGAAGGCCTTTGATAAGATACCCCACTTGAGGCTGCTGAAGATGAGAGCCCATGCTACCATAGGGCAGGTGCTAGCCTGGATGTCAGGTTGGTTGGATGCAGAAGGCAAAGAGTGACAATAAAGGGTTTTTTCTGGTTGGCTGCCAGTGACTAATGAAGTTCCGCAGGGCTCGGTGCTGGGGCCGCTACTCCTCATGTTGTATATTAATGATTTGGACGAGGGGATTGGAGGCTTTGTGGCGAAGTTTACCGATGATATGAAATGGGTGGAGGGGCAGGGAATCTAGGGAAAGAAAGAACTCTGCCGAAGGGCGTGGACAAGTTGGGAGAGTGGGCAGAGAAGTGGCAATTGGAATATTGTGTAGCAAAGTGTGGAGTCATGCATTTTGGTAATAGGAATAAAGGTGTAGACCATTTTCAAAATGCGGAGAGAATTCAGACATCAGAGGTGCAAAGGGACTTGGGAGTGATGGTGCAGAATTCCCAAACAGTATTGACTCCCATCTAGACTTCCTACCCTGCTTCCTGCAAAGACTCGATCCCCTACTCCAATTCCTTTGTCTACGCCGCCTTTATGCCCAAGATGAGGTGTTCCACACCAGGACATCGGAGATGTTCTCATTCTTTAGGTTACCCTCTTCCATCATAAGTGAGGCCCTCACTAGCATCTCCTCCGTATCCCGCAGCTCCGCTCTTGCTCCCCCTTCGCCCAGTCGCAACAGAGACAGTCTCCATAGTACTCACCTTTCACCCAATCAGCCATCGCATACAGCACGTAATCCTCTGACATTTTTGCCGCCTCCAATGGGACCCCACCACTAGCCACATCTTCCCATCTCCATCTCTTTCTGCTTTCTGTTGTTTTTCACTGAACCTCTCCTCTCAGTCCGCCTAAACCTACCCGATCTCCCGGTTGCTAAACACTTTAACACCCACCCATTCCCATACTTACCTTTCTATCCTGGGCCTCCTCCATTGTCAGATTGAGGCCCAGCACAAATTGGAGGAACAGCAGCACCTCATATTTTGTTTGGGCAGCTTACACCCCAGCGGTATGAATATTGACCTCTAACTTCAAGTAACTCTTGCTTTCCTTCTCTCTCCATCCCTCCCCCATCCTAGTTCTCTGACCAGTCTGACTGTCCCCCTGATTTAATTTTATCTCTGAATGCCTTGTCACCTTCCCCTAGCTAACAATGTTCTATTCTACATTTTCCTTGGTCCCATCTCCTTTAATGTCTCCTTTTCAAACCTTACCCTTCCTTATCTGTGTCTCCCTCTCCCCTGACTTGAGTCTGAAGAAGGGTCTCAACTCGAAAAGTCACCCATTCCTTCTATCCTGAGATGCTGCCTGTCCCCCTGAGTTACTCCAGCATTTTCTGTTTATCTTTCCAAAAAGTTAATTTGCAAGTTGAACCGGTAGTAAAGGTGAATGCAATGCTAGCATTAATTTTGAGAGGGCTAGATTGGGGTAGTATGAGCAATTTTGGGCACCATATCCGAGGATGTGCTGACTCTGAAGAGGGTCCAGAGGATGTTTACGAGAATAATGCCAAGAATGATTGGGTTAATCTATGATGAGCGTTTGACGGCACTGGGCCGGTACTCGCTGGAGTTTAGAAACACAAGGTGGGACCTCATTGAAACACACCGAATAGTGAAAGGCTTGGATAGATTGCGGAGAGGATGTTTCCACTAGTGGGAAAGTCTAGGACTAGAGGTCATAGCCTCAGAAAAAAAAGGACGTTCCTTTAGAAAGGAGGAATTTCTTTAGTCAGAGGGTGGTGATTCTGTGGAATTCTTTGCCACAGAAGGCTGTAGAGGCCAAGTCTGTGGTTATTTTTTAGGCGGCGATAGACAGATTTTTATTAGTACAGGTGTCAGGAGTTATGGGGAGAAGGCATGAGAGTGGGGTTAGGAGGGATTGATAGAGAGAATGACGGAGTATGCTTGATGGGCCAAATGGCCTGATTCTACTCCTATCACATGAGCGTGTAACTTACCGCAGCAGGTTCTCGGCCCCGGCCCGGAGCCGCATGGCTTTGATGATTTGCTGGTTGAGGGAGACGCGGTGAGTCTGCAGCTTGCTGCGGCCGGTCTGTGCATACGGGTTGCAGCCCTGTGGAACAGCGGCTCGGTTAGGGCTACCAACCCCACTTCCACCCTGACCTCCGACACGGCCCATCTTGGGCACAGACCCCACCGCCGGATGTGGGGATAAAGTGAGAGGGTCCCCGGACTTATAGTGGGGTCAGCAACAGGTCACACTCCCCCACACCTGGGGGTCAACACCTCCCCCTCCCACACCTCTGAGCAGGGTGAGGGGACAAAGTGAGAGGGTCTCTGGTCATTATAGAAGGGGGGTCACACTCCCCTTCACCTGGGGCAACAACATCGCCGCTGTGACAAGGCCACAGGCCGGAGCTGGAGGCCGGAGCGTCCACGGCGACTGCCCGAGCTGCCGGGACTGGAGGCCACGGCGAGGGACGCGCACAGGGCCAGTAGGAACATGGAGTGCAGTTGTGGGCAGCGCGTTATAGGGAGCAGGGGATATGCAGCGCTGTGCTGCAGGCACGGTGGGTTGGCTTGGACAATAGACAATAGGTGCAGGAGTAGGCCATTCGGCCCTTCAAGCCAGCACCGTCATTCAATGTGATCATGGCTGATCATCCCCAATCAGTACCCCGTTCCTGCCTTCTCCCCATATCCCCTGACTCCGCTATCTTTAAGAGCCCTACCTAACTCTCTCTCGAAAGTTTCCAGAGAACCTGCCTCCACCGCCCTCTGAGGCAGAGAATTCCACAGACTCACCACTCTCTGTGTGAAAAAGTGTTTACTCATCTCCGTTCTAAATGGCTTACTCCTTATTCTTAAACTGTGGCCCCTGGTTCTGGACTCCCCCAACATCGGGAACATGTTTCCTGCCTCTAGCGTGTCCAAACCCTAAATAATCTCATATGTTTCAATGATCCCCTTTCATCCTTCTAAATTCCAGAGTATACAAGCCCAGCTGCTCCATTCTCTCAGCATATGACAGTCCCTCCATCCTGTGAATGAACCTTGTGAACCAACACTGCACTCCCTCAATAGCAAGAATGTCCTTCCTCAAATTTGGAGACCAAAACTGCACACAATACTCCAGGTGTGGTCTCACTAGGGCTCTATACAACTGCAGAAGGACCTCCTTGCTCCTATACTCAACTCTTCTTGTTATGAAGGCATTTGCTTTCTTCACTGCCTGCTATACCTGCATGCTTCCTTTCATTGACTGATGAACAAGGACCCCCAGATCCCGTTGTACTTCCTCTTTTCCCAACTTGACACCATTTAGATAATAAACTTCCTTCCTGTTTTTGCTACCAAAGTAAACTGCATCTGCCCACTCCCCCAATCTGTCCAAGTCATCCTGCATTCTCATAACATCCTCCTCACAGTTCACTGCCACCCAGCTTTGTGTCATCTGCAAATTTGGTAATGTTACTTGTAATCCCTTCATCTAAATCATTAATAGCTGCGGTCCCAGCACCAAGCCTTGAGGCACCCCACTAGTCACCGCCTGACATTCTGAAAGTGACCCGTTAATCCCTACTCTTTGTTTCCTATCTGCCAACCAATTTTCTATCCATGTCAGCACTCTACCCCCAATACCATGTGCCCTGATTTTTTCCCACTAATCTCCTATATGGCACCTTATCAAATGTTTTCTGAAAGTCCAGGTACACTACATCCACTGGCTCTCCCTTGTCCATTTTCCTAGTTACATCCTCAAAAAATTCCAGAAGATTAGTCAAGCATGATTTCCCCTTCGTAAATCCATGCTGACTCAGACCGATCCTATTACTGCTATCCAAATGTGCCGCTATTTCATCTTTTATGATTGACTCCGGCATCTTCCCCACCACCGGTCAGGCTAACTGGTCTATAATTCCCTGTTTTTTCTCTCCTGCCTTTCTTAAAAAGTGGAACTACATTAGCTACCCTCCAATCCGCAGGAACTGATCCTGAATCTATAGAACATTGGAAAATTATCACCAATGCGTCCATGATTTCTAGCGCCACTTCCTTAATTACCCTGGGATGCAGACCATCAGGCCCTGGGGATTTATCAGCCTTCAGTCCCATGAGTCAACCCAACACCATTTCCTGTCTAATGTGGATTTCCTTCAGTTCCTCCGTCACCCCAGATCCTCTGGCCACTAGTACATCAGCAAAATTGTTTGTGTCCTCCTTAGTGAAGACAGATCCAAAGTACCTGTTCAACTCATCTGCCATTTCCTTGTTCCCCATAAGAAATTCACCTGTTTCAGTTGTCAAGGGTCCAACTTTGGTCTTAACTAATTTTTTCCTCTTCACATACCTAAAGAAGCTTTTACTATGCTCCTTTATATTCTTGGCTAGCTTACCTTCATACCTCATCTTTTCTCCCTGTATGCCTTTTTAGTTATCTTCTGTTGCTCTTTAAACTTTACCCAATCCTCTGGCTTCCCGCTCATCTTTGCTATGTTGTTGTACTTCTCTTTTATTTTTACTGTCCCTGACTTCCCTTGTCAGCCACAGTCACCCCTTACTCCCCTTGGAATCTTTCTTCCTCTTTGGAATGAACTGATCCTGCACCTTCTGTATTATTCCCAGAAATACCTGCCATTTTTGTTCCACTGTCATCCCTGCTAGGGTATCTTTCCAGTCAACTTTGGCCAGCTCCTCCCTCATGGCTCCATAGTCCCCTCTGTTCAACTGACTCCCCTTTGTTCAACAGAGTCCCCTTTGTTATGGGGAGGGACGGGACAGGCTGCTGAACCTGCAGTGGAGGAGGCTTAGGAGTGACAGGCAGCGTAGATAACCGGAGCCTGTCCCCACCATAGTGGTGTCTGGAGCCACGGGGCTTGGGCTTAAGGGGGGGAATCGTGGATGCATTGGTGATCATTTTCCAATGTTCTCTCGACTTTGGATCAGTTCCTGTGGACTGGAGGGTAGCCAATGTAACCACTTTTTAAGAAAGGAGGGAGAGAAAATGGGGTATTAGAGACCAGTTAGCCTTAAATCAGTAGTGGGGAAGATGCTTGAGTCGAGTTTTAAAGATGTTATAGCAGCACATTTGGAAAGCAGTGACAGGATCGGTCAAAGTCAGCATGGATTTATGAAGGGGAAATCATGCTTGACTAATCTTCTGCAATTTTTTGAAGATTTTTGAAGACGTAGAATGGATAAGGGAGAGCCAGTATCTGAACTTTCAAAAGCCTTTGACAAGGTCCCACAAAATAGATTAGTGCGCAAAATTAGAGCACATGGTATTGGGGGTACGGTATTGACATGGATACAGAACTGGTTGGCAGACAGGAAGCAAAGAGTAGGAATTAGCGGGTTCTTTTCAATGGCAGGCAGTGACTTGGTGTAGGGACACCAGTTATTTACAATATATATTAACGATTTAGACGAGGGAATTAAATGTGACATCTCCAAGTTTACAGATGATACAAAGCTGGGTGGCAGTGTGGGCTGCGATGAGGATGCTACAAGTTGCAGTGTGACTTGGATAGGTTGGGTGAGTGGGCAGATGCATGGCAGATGCAGTATAATGTGGATAATTGTGAGGTTATCCAATTTGGTGGCAAGAACAGGAAGGCAGATTATTATCTGATTGGTGTCAGGTTCGGAAAAGGGGAGGTGCAACGAGACCTGTGTGTCCTTGTACATCAGTCACTGAAGGTAAGCATGCAGGTACAACAAGCAGTGAAGAAAGCTAAGGGCTTCATTGTGAGAGGATTTGAGTTTTGAAGCAAGGAGGTCTGACTACAGTTGTACAGGGCCCTGGTGAGACCGCACAGTTCTGCGTGCGATTTTGGTCTCCTATTTTGAGGAAGGACATTATTGCTATTGAGGATGGCGGGACTGGCATGATGAAAGAATGGGTCGAATGGGCTTGTATTCACTGGAATTTGGAAGGATGAGACACATACATTTTTTAAGGGATTCAACAGGCTAGATGTAGGAAAAGTGTTCCCGTTGTTGGGGGTAGTTCAGAACCAGAGGTCACAGTTTAAGAATATAGGACTGTGATGAGGAAAAAACATTTGTGAAATCTGAATTTGTGAAATGTGAATCTGTGAAATTCTCTGCCACAGAAGATAGTGGAGGCCAATTCACTGGATGTTTTCAAGAGAAATTTAAATCTTAGGGCGAAAGGAATCAAGGGATATGGGGGAAAAGCAGGAACTGGGTACTGATTTTAGATGATCAGCTATGATCATATTGAATGGCGATGCTGGCTCGAAGGTCCAAATGGCCTACTCCTGCACTTATTTTTCTGTTTCTAAAATTGCACACAATACTCCAGGTGCAGTCTCACCAGGGCCCTGTACAACTGCAGTAGGACCCTATAGGATAGCGTTAGTGTACAGGGTGATTGCTGGTCGGCATGGGCTCGGTGGGCTGAAGTGCTTGTTTCCACGCAGTATCACTTAAGTGAACTCCATGACTCTGAGAGCGCAGAACAGTGTACCTCCACCCGGGCCAGCAGGGGGTAGATTCCTGGCAGGAAGGTCCTGAGCTAGGAACACAGCCTTTATTTATGCTTTCATTTCCCTGAAACTCAACCTGCAAATATAGGTGCGGTGGTGTTGTTTTCTATCAGTGACACAACCCTGCCCTTGCTGTCCCGGGCGGGCGGGGCACTGGCCTCGTCTGACAGGGAGTCGGGAGCTCAGACCCAGCCAGCCCGGATGAGCTCGGAGCCAAGGAAAGACCGGGCAGAGTTACCGGTGGGGGGACATTGGATGGGACGGGGTGGGGGGGGGGTGTCCCCAGGGTGAGGGGCATCTGGAATAACACGTGCACATAAGACAGTTAGAGATGGCAGGCAGTTTACCCACCTGGATTTAGGTGGGAGCTCGGGCAAGTATCACTCAGACGCTAGCACGTACCGGAAATGAGGTGCCAGGGTACGGCGTGGACGCTGATAAAATTGTGACTTTTAAAGGCGTTTGGGCAGGTACGCTGAGAGGAAGGGTTAGCTGGATGTGGGCCAAATGCAGACAAATACCAACTCGGTCGGCCTGGACCAGGTGGGCCGAATGGACCGTTCCCGTGCTGTACATCTCTGTGACTCTGAGTGAGTCCAGCTCGCTCTGTAACAGGTTCACCTCCGAGACAGGCCCGGGTAGATCCGCAGAAACGTCCTCCCGACCGGGAGAACACGGAACGGCCGCCCGCCGCTGTGGGGAATGAAGGGCTGTGGGTGGTGGGACAGGGAATGTGAGGGGGGTGGCACAGGTGCAGGGGGTGGCACAGGTGCAGGGGGGGGCACAGGTGCTGGGGGGGCACAGGTGCGGGGCAGGTGCGGGGGGGGGGGACAGGGCTTAAGAATAAATTGTGGAGTTGGGCAGGGCAGCCGGACTCGGTGACCCATCAATCCCGCTCCCGGCCACACCGACCTTGTGGAAATAGCTGTTCTCCCGCTGGGGACCGGGCCGAACCGAGTCGGTCATTGCGGGGACCGGGCGACGGTTACCGGTGCCGCTCCGCTCCTGGTTCTGCCGCTCCCCTCCCTGATCGGGCGACCAGCACCGCTCCACAATCTCCTGCTCCCGGCTCTCCGAATCCAGGTCTGGCCGCGATTCCTCCGCTCCCCTTCCCGGTCTACGACCCGCTGCGCTCAGGTTTCTGCCGCTCCCGGTTCTTCGTGTAGCCGCCGCTGCGCTTCCTGTCCGAGAATCTTTAACCGTAGCCTGGACCCGCCCTCTCCACGAAAAGCACACCAGCGACCGCGGGATTGCGGCACTGTAGTGTGGTGATTGCGGCACTGTAGTGTGGTAATTCGGCACTGTAGTGTGGTGATTGCGGCACTGTAGTGTGGTGATTGCGGCACTGTAGTGTGGTAATTCGGCACTGTAGTGTGGTGATTGCGGCACTGTAGTGTGGTGATTCGGCACTGTAGTGTGGTAATTCGGCACTGTATTGTGGTGATTGCGGCACTGTAGTGTGGTAATTCGGCACTGTAGTGTGGTGATTGCGGCACTGTAGTGTGGTGATTGCGGCACTGTAGTGTGGTAATTCGGCACTGTAGTGTGGTGATTGCGGCACTGTAGTGGTGATTGCGGCACTGTAGTGTGGTAATTCGGCACTGTAGTGTGGTAATTCGGCACTGTAGTGTGGTGATTGCGGCACTGTAGTGTGGTAATTCGGCACTGTAGTGTGGTAATTCGGCACTGTAGTGTGGTGATTGCGGCACTGTAGTGTGGTAATTCGGCACTGTAGTGTGGTAATTCGGCACTGTAGTGTGGTGATTGCGGCACTGTAGTGTGGTAATTCGGCACTGTAGTGTGGTAATTCGGCACTGTAGTGTGGTGATTGCGGCACTGTAGTGTGGTAATTCGGCACTGTAGTGTGGTGATTGCGGCACTGTAGTGTGGTAGGTACACAAAAATGCTGGAGAAACTCAGCGGGTGCAGCAGCATCTATGGAGCGAAGGAAATAGGTAACGTTTCGGGCCGAAACCCTTCTTCAGACGAAACGTTACCTATTTCCTTCGCTCCATAGATGCTGCTGCACCCGCTGAGTTTCTCCAGCATTTTTGTGTACCTTCGATTTTCCAGCATCTGCAGTTCCTTCTTTAACACTGTAGTGTGGTAATTCGGCACTGTAGTGTGGTAATTCGGCACTGTAATGTGGTAATTCGGCACTAGTGTGGTGATTGCGGCACTGTAGTGGTGATTGCGGCACTGTAGTGTATTGCTTGTTCGTTTAACAGGTGTGTGTGGGGCAGGTTTCAGCAAAGATCTTTGGGTTTCAGTGTGTGTGTCGACTGTAGGGTGAGACGTGTTGTTCACTAAATCCTGTCCTATCAACGCCGCTCCCACAGCCCAGCAGCCCCCGCCCTGAAAACCAAACACGGCTCCACCACCGTCAGCTGACCCTTGTTCCCATGCCGTTCCCACAGCAACGTATGAACATGCCTGGCGCCTTTCCAGGCAACAGAGAGCAGTGAATAAAGGAGCGGTGTCTGCCAGGGCCTTCAGCGGGTACTGACACGAGCACAGACAACTCCCTGGTTAACTCGTCCCTTCCCACCCTTCCCACCCCCTTTCCAGGTACCAGGGGGGTCACAGTTTAAGAATAAGGAGTAAGCCATTTAGAACGGAGATGAGGAAACACTTTTTCACACAGAGTTGTGAATCTGTGGAATTCTCTGCCTCAGAGGGCAGTGGAGGCCGGTTCCCTGGATACTTTCAAGAGAGAGTTAGATAGAGCTCTTAAAGATACCAGAGTCAAGGGATATGGGGAGAAGGCAGGAACGGGGTACTGATTGTGGATGATCAGCCATGATCACATTGAATGGCGGTGCTGGCTCGAAGGGCCAAATGACCTACTCCTGCACCTATTGTCTACTGTCTACTTTCCCCTACAACTGCAGGAGATGCAACACCTGTCCCTATACCTCCCCCCTCGACTCCGTCCAAGGACCCCGATAGTCCTTTCAGGTGAGGCAGAGGTTCACATGCACCTCCTCCAACCTCATCTACTGTATCCGCTGTTCCAGGTGTGGACTCCTATATATCGGCGAGACCAAGAGCAGGCTCGGTGATTGTTTCACTGAACACCTTCGCTCAGTCCACCTTAACCTACGTGATCTCCCAGTTGCTCAACACTTTAACTCCCCCTCCCATTCCCACACTGACCTTTCTGTCCTGGGCCTCCTCCATTGTCAGAGTGATGCCAGCGCAAACTGGAGGAACAGCACCTCCTATTTCGTTTGGCAGCTTGCATCCCAGCGGTCTGAACATTGACTTCTCTAAGTTCAAGTAACCCTTGCTTTCCCATTTTCTCCATTCCTCCCCCATCCTAGTTCTCCAACTAGTCTGACCCTTGATTACATTTTATCTCTATATGCTTCGTAGTCAACTTCGCCTGACTATTAATGATCTATTCTACATTTTCTGTTGCTGTGTGACTATACTGTAGTGGGGCATAGAAATATAGAAAATAGGTGCAGGAGTAGGCCATTCGGCCCTTCGAGGCTGCACCGCCATTCAATATGATCATGGCTGATCATCCAACTTAGTATCCCGTACCTGCCTTCTCTCAATACCCCCTGATCCCTTTAGCCTCAAGGGCCACATCTAACTCCGTCTTAAATATAGACAATGAACTGGCCTCGACTACCTTCTGTGGCAGAGAATTCCACAGATTCACCACTCTCAGTGTAAAAAATGATTTTCTCATCTCGGTCCTAAAAGACTTCCCTCTTATCCTTAAACTGTGACCCCTAGTTCTGGACTTCCCCAACATCGGGAATAATCTTCGTGCATTTAGCCTGTCCAACCCCTTAAGAATTTTATAAGTTTCTATAAGATCCCCCTTCAATCTTCTAAATTCTAGCGTGTACAAGCCGAGTCTATCCAGTCTTTCTTCATATGAAAGTCCTGCCATCCCAGGAATCAGTCTGGTCAACCTCTGTACTCCCTCTATGGCAAGAATGTCTTTCCTCAGATTAGGAGACCAGAACTGTACGCAATACTCCAGGTGTGGTCTCACCAAGACCCTGTACAACTGCAGTAGAACCTCCCTGTTCTTATACTCAAATCCTTTTGCTATGAATGCTAACATACCATTTTCTTTCTTCACTGCCTGCTGCACCTGCATGCCTACTTTCAATGACTGGTGTACCTTGATACCCAGGTCTCGTTGCATCTCCCCTTTTCCTAATCGGCCACCATTCAGATAATAGTCTACTTTCCTGTTTTTGCCACGAAAGTGGACAACCTCACATTTATCCACATTATACTGCATCTGCCATGCATTTGCCCACTCACCCAACCTATCCAAGTCACCTTGCAGCCTCCTAGCATCCTCCTCACAGCTAACACTGTCCCCCAGCTTCATGTCATCTGCAAACTTGGAGATGTTGCATTCAATTCCCTCATCCAGTTCATTAATATATATTGTAAATAGCTGGGGTCCCAGCACTGAGCCTTGCGGTACCCCACTAGTCACTGCCTGCCATTCTGAAAAGGACCCATTTACTCCTACTCTTTGCTTCCTGTCTGCCAGCCAGTTCTCTATCCACATCAATACTGAACCCCCAATACCGTGTGCTTTAAGTTTGCATACTAATCTCTTATGTGGGACCTTGTCGAAAGCCTTCTGAAAGTCCAGATATAACACGTCCACTGGTTCTCCCTTATCCACTCTACTAGTTACATCCTCGAAATAGTCTATAAGATTCGTCAGACATGATTTACCTTTCATAAATCCATGCTGACTTTGTCCAATGAATTCACCACTTTCCAAATGTGCTGTTATCCCATCTTTAATAACTGACTCCAGAATTTTCCCCACCACCGATGTTAGACTAACTGGTCTGTAATTCCCCGTTTTCTCTCTCCCTCCCTTTTTAAAAAGTGGGGTTACATTAGCTACCCTCCAGTCCTCAGGAACTACTCCAGAATCTAAAGCGTTTTGAAAAATTATCACTAGTGCATCCACTATTTCTGTGGCTACTTCCTTAAGTACTCTGGGATTCAACTTATCTGGCCCTGGGGATTTATCGGCCTTTAATCCATTCAATTTACCTAACACCACTTCCCGGCTATCCTGGATTTCACTCAGTTCCTCCATCTCATTTAACCCCCGGTCCCTTGCTATTTCCGGCAGATCATTTATGTCTTCCTCAGTGAAGACAGAACCAAAGTAGTTATTCAATTGGTCTGCCATGTCCTTGTTTCCCATGATCAATTCGCCTGTTTCTGACTGCAAGATACCTACATTTGTTTTAACTAATCTTTTCCTCTTCACATATCTATAAAAACGTTTGCAGTCAGTTTTTATGTTCCCTGCCAGTTTTCTTTCATAATCAATTTGCCCTTTCCAAATTAAGCCTTTTGTCCTCCTCTGCTTGACTCTGAATTTCTCCCAGTCCTCTGGTAGGCTGCTTTTTCTGGCTAATTTGTACGCTTCATCTTTTGTTTTGATACTATCCCTGATTTCCCTTGTTATCCACGGATGCACTACCTTCCCCGATTTATTCTTTTGCCAAACTGTGATGAACAATTGTTGTAGTTCATCCATGCAGTTTTTAAATGCCTTCCATTGCATATCCACCGTCAACCCTTTAAGAATCATTTGCCAGTCTATCTTGGCCAATTCACATCTCATACCCTCAAAGTCACCTTTCTTTAAGTACAGGACCCTTGTTTCTGAATTAACAATGTCACTCTCCATCCTAATGAAGAACTCAATCATATTATGGTCACTCTTGCCCAAGGGGCCACGCACAACAAGACTGCTAACTAACCCTTCCTCATTACTCAATACCCAGTCTAGAATAGCCTGCTCTCTCGTTGGTTCCTCTACATGTTGATTTAGAAAACTATCCCGCATACATTCCGAGAAATCCTCTTCCTCAGCACCCCTGCCAATTTGATTCACCCAGTCTATATGTAGATTGAAGTCACCCATTATAATTGTTTTACCTTTGTTGCACGCATTTCTAATTTCCTGTTTGATGCCATCCCCAACTACACTACTACTGTTAGGTGGCCTGTACACAACTCCCACTAGCGTTTTCTGCCCCTTAGTGTTTCGCAGCTCTACCCATATCGATTCCACATCCTCCAAGCTAATGTCCTTCCTTTCTATTGCGTTAATCTCCTCTCTAACCAGCAACGCTACCCCGCCTCCTTTTCCTTTCTGTCTATCCCTCCTGAATATTGAATATCCCTGGATGTTCAGCTCCCAGCCTTGGTCACCCTGCAGCCATGTCTCCGTGATCCCAACTATATCATATTCATTAATAACTATCTGCACATTCAACTCAGCCACCTTATTACGAATGCTCCTTGCATTAAGATACAAAGCCTTCAGGCTTGTTTTTACAACACTCTTACCCCTTATACAATTATGTTGAAAAGTGGCCCTTTTTGATTTTTGCCCTGGATTTGTCTGCCTGCCAATTTTACTTTTCACCTGGCTACCTATTGCTTCTACCCTCATTTTACACCCCTCTGCCTCTCTGCTCTTGCACCCATCCCCCTGCCACATTAGTTTAAATCCTCCCTGACAGCACTAGCAAACACTCCCCCAAGGACATTGGTTCCATTCCAGCCCAGGTGCAGACCGTCCTGTTTGTACTGGTCCCACCTCCCCCAGAACTGGTTCCAATGCCCTAGAAATTTGAATCCCTCCCCCTTGCACCATTTTGCAAGCCACGTATTCATCTGCAATATCCTCCTATTTCTACTCTGACTAGCCCGTGGCACTGGTAGTAATCCAGAGATTATTACCTTTGAGGTCCTACTTTTACGTTTATCTCCTAGCTCCCTAAATTCACCTTGTAGGACATCATCCCTTTTTTTACCTATATCGTTGGTGCCAATGTGCACCACGACAACTGGCTGTTCACCCTCCCCCTCCAGAATGTTCTGCAGCCGTTCAGTGACATCCCTGACCCTTGCACCAGGGAGGCAACATTCCATCCTGGAGTCTCGTTTGCGGCCGCAGAAATGCCTATCTATTCCCCTTACAATGGAATCCCCTATTACTATTGCCCTTCCACTCATTTTTCTCCCCTCCTGTGCCGCAGAGCCACGCATGGTGCCATGAACTTGGCTGCTGCTGCCTTCCCCTGATGAGCCATCTCCCCCAACAGTATCCAAAATGGTATACCTGTTTAGGAGGGAGATGACCGCAGGGGACTCCTGCACTACCTGCCTACTGCTATTCTGGCTATTGGCCACCCGTTCCCTTTCTGTCCTCTTACCTTTTACCTGCGGTGTGACCAACGCACTGTACGTGCTATTCACGACTTTCTCAGCATCGTGGATGCTCCAGTATGAATCCACCCGCAGCTCCAATCGTTCAATGCGGTCTGCCAGGAACTGCAGCTGGACACACTTCCTGCAAACGTAGTCACCAGGGACACCGACCATATCCCTGATCTCCCACATGTTGCAGGCTGAGCAAACCACGGGGCCAATCTCCACTGACATAGCTTACTCCCAAATTAAATCAACTCCCTCACACTATAAATTTTTTTATCTTTTAAACTGTACCTTTACTGATAAATACTGTACCCTTAACTCACAGAACCCTCAACTCACTGAACCCTTAACTCACTGAACCCTTAACTCACTGAACCCTTAACTCACTGAACCCTCAACTCACTGAACCCTTAACTCACATACCCTCAACTCACTGAACCCTTAACTTCAAAGCAGAAATGCAAACCTGGGGTTGCACCCAATCAGCTGCTTCCTCTGGTCCTCTTCCACCAATCAGAGGCTTCCACCAGACCCCTTCTCTGGAAGTGAGATGGAACGCTGCAGATTTGGGTAACTCCTCCTCTCACCAACGGCTCCCCGGGCCTCTGTGAAAGCAAGCCCCGCGCTCGATTTATCACTCACCGCCCAGGTAACTCCTCCTCTCACCAACGGCTCCCCGGGCCTCTGTGAAAGCAAGCCCCGCGCTCGATTTATATCTCACCGCCCAGCTAACCCCTCTCACCAACGGCTCCCCGGGCATGGTGCATGACTGTACTTCTAGTGAACCTCCTCTGCACAAATATCCTGATATGGTTCCCAAAATTGTTCACAATACTTCAAATGCGACCTGACCAGCGTATTTTAGAGCCTCAGCATTACGATACGATACGATACGATAAAAACTTTATTCATCCCCGGAGGGAAATTGGTCTGCTGAACAGTCACAACACACAAGGTACACAAAAACATGAAATTAAAAGTGAAAACAAAACAAAAAGACAAACGACTGTTGTCTGGCTGCCGTGGGCCCAGCGCCTTCCGTTCTTTGTACCCATTTTTGTATTCTCGTGCTCTTGAAATAAATGCTAGCATTACGTCTGTCTTCCTTGCTACCGATTAGTGTGACTGTACTGTAGAAGCGTAGAAACATAGAAAAACAGGTGCAGGAGTAGGTCATTCGGCCCATCAATAAGGAGTATGTCATTCAACTCTGAGGAAGGACATTATAGCCATAGAGGGAGTACAGAGAAGGTTCACCAGACTGATTCCTGGGATGTCAGGACTTTCATATGAAGAAAGACTGGATAGACTTGGCTTATACTCGCTAGAATTTAGGAGATTGAGAGGGGATCTTATAGAAACTTACAAAATTCTTATGGGGTTGGACAGGCTAGATGCAGGAAGATTGTTCCCGATGTTGGGGAAGTCCAGGACAAGGGGTCACAGCTTAAGAATAAGGGGGAAATCCTTTAAGACCGAGATGAGAAAAAACGTTTTCACACAGAGATTGGTGAATCTCTGGAACTCTCTGTCACAGAGGGTAGTTGAGGCCAGTTCATTGGCTATATTTAAGAGGGAGTTAGATGTGGCCCTTGTGGCTAAAGGGATCAGGGGGTATGGAGAGAAGGCAGGTACGGGATACTGAGTTGGATGATCAGCCATGATCATATTGAATGGCGGTGCAGGCTCGAAGGGCCGAATGGCCTACTCCTGCACCTATTTTCTATCTATCTATCTATCTAACCATTCAATATGGTCATGGCTGATCATTTAAAATCAGTGCCCCGTTCCTGCGTTCTCCCCATATCCCTTGATTCCTTTAACCCCAAGAGCTAAATCTAACACTCTCTTGAAAACATCCAGTGAATTGGCCTCCACTGCCTTCGGTGGCAGAGAATTCCACAGATTCACAACTCTTGGGATGAAGAAGTTTTTCCTCATTTCAGTCCTAAATTGCCTACCCCTTATTGTTAAACTGTGACCTCTGTTTCTGGAGTCCCCCAACATCGGGATTTTTCCTGCATCTAGCCTGTCTAATCCTTTAAGAATTTTATATTTCTATAAGATTCCCTCTCATTCCAGTGAATACAAGCCCAGTCTCTCTCTCTATCTCTTCCTCTCTCTCGCTCCTTCCCCCTCCTCCTCTCATTCTCCTTCTCTCTCCCCCCTCCCTCCCTCTCTGTCTCTCTCTGTCTCCCTCTCTGTCTCTTCCTTTCCCTCTCTCTCTCTCTCTCTCTCATTCCGTGGCCACAGTTGCGGGGGAACCTGTTCCGCTGGTATAGCGCGCACGTACTCCTCATTTCCATCTTTCGTTGAGAGGTCAAATTCCACTCTAGCAATCTGAGCCTTGGTGTTGGTTTACTATTGTCACGTGTCCCGAGATACAGCGAAACACTTTGTGTGTGTGTGTGTAATCCAGTACATGAGTACAATCAAGCCACACAGAAGAGCAACAGGTGGTGCAAAGGGAATCATACCAGAGAGCAGAATATCATGTTACAGCTACATAGAAATGGTCCAAAGATTGGCGCTGAGACTCTTTGGGGTGTGGGGACTCTACCCTCACTGTCCAGGAGTCTGGTAACAGTGGGGGAGATGTCCTTCACCCTCCTGCTTATCAAGAATCTACCCATGTTGACGTACAAATATTCAGTCTTGTTTGAGCAAGAGTTTCAAATGCTGAGAAATCTCAAATGACAACCCGTGGTTTTGAAACCAACAGCAACGGTTCAACAGTAAGAATTACTTTGCCCACTCCACCCTTTGAGCTCTCTGTGCATCCCTCACCTCTCTATCACTGCACAATTCCAGCTTGACCATGCCACAGAACACAGTCAAGTCAAGTCAAGTCACATTTATTTATGTAGCACATTTAAAAAACCACTCTTGTTGGCCAAAGTGCTTTACATTTGTTATAAGAATAGTATAAACAAACAAACTACATACATATATACATACAGCCCTCGCACAGAGGACGTCAAGGTTGCCTCAGTAAACCTCCCTGAACTGCTCGCCCCTCAGTCTGCCCCAGACAAGGTCTCACAATACCCTGCATCACTCACCACAACCTGCCTGCGCTTCCACAGGCCCTGCTCACGTTATCCTCTGTGTTGGAAACAGGGGAGGAGACGGCTGGTAGCTGTGCCGGGTGAGGTGCCGGAACAGTGCGGCCACCAATGGTGTAAGTTGCAGCGTTGTTTAAGAAAGGCAGCAGGGACAAGCCAAGGAACTGCAGGCTGACCTCAGTTGTGGGGAAGTTACTGGGGCGGCCAGAATCCATCAGCATTCGGATGGATGGATAGTACGTGTGGCTTTCTGTGTGGGAAGCCATGTCGCACGGATTTGACAGAGTTTTTTGAAGAGGAGACTCTATGATGAAGATAGTCATAGAGTGATACAGTGTGGAAACAGGCCCTTCGGCCCAACTTTCCCTCACCGGCCAACAATGTCCCAGCTACTCTAGTCCCACTTGCCTGCGTTTGGTCCATATCTCTCTAAACCTGTCCTTTCCATGTATCTGTCTAACTGTTTCTTAAACGATGGGATAGGCCCAGCCTCATCTACCTCCTCTGGCAGCTTGTTCCATACACACACCACCCTTTGTGTGAAAAAGTGACCCCTCGGATTCCTATTAAAACTTTTCCCCTTCACCTTAAGCCTATGTCCTCTGGTCCTTGATACCCCTACTCTGAGCAAGAGACTCTGTGCATCTACCCGATCTATTCCTCTGATGATTTTATACATCTCCATAAGATCACGCCTCATCCTCCTGTGCTCCAAGGAATCCAAGAGTCCCAGCATACTCAACCTCTCCCTGTAGCTCAGACCCTCTAGTCCTGGCAACCTCATAAATCTTCTCTGTATCCTTTCCAGCTTGACAACTGTTTCCCTATAACATGGTGCCCAGAACTGGACACAATACTCTAAATGTGACCTCATCAACTTCTTATACAACTGCAACATAAGCTCCCAACTTCTATACTCAATATTCTGACTGATGAAGGCCAATGTGCCAAAAGCACTTTGGTGAGAGAAAGTTTAGTGGACAGAATAGATAAGAGAAAGGCGGAGTGCAAGGAAGGAGGGTTGGTTTAAACTGCACGTATTTTAATGCAAGTGGCCTGATGGGTAAGGGAGATGAGCTTAGGGCATGGAAAGGTACACGTGACTGGGACGTTGTAGCCATTACTGAAACCTGGTGAAGAGAGGGGCAGGACTGGCAGCTCAATGTTCCGGGGTATTACTTTGCATTAAATTCCATCAACCATTCCTACACCCACCTGACCAATCTATCAGGATCCTGCTGCAATTTTTCACAACCATCTTCACTCTGCAAAAAACCCACTTTTGTATCATCATCAAAAATCTTGCTATGTATGTTCTCATCCAAATCATTGATATAGATGACAAATAGTAATTGGCCCTGCACCGAACCCTGTGGCACACCACTAGTCACAGGCCTCCAGTCCAAGAAGTAACCTTCCACCATCACCTTCAGCTTCCCTCCATGAAGCCAATTTTTAATCCATTCAGCTATCTCTTCTTGCATCCCATGCGATCTAACCTTCCAGAGCAGCCTACCATGCAGAACCTTTTCGAATGCTTTACTGAAGTCCATATATACATCTACAGCTCTGCCCTCATCGACCTTTTTGGTCACATCTTCAAAAAACTCAATCAGATTTGTGAGACACGACCTCCCACGTACTAAACCATGCTGACTATCCCAAATCAGCCCTTGTCTGTCTAAATGCCTGTATATCCTATCCCTCAGAATACCCTCTAGTAACTTTCCAATTACAGATGTTAAGCTCACTGACCTATAGTTCCCAGCATTTTCCCTGCAGCCCTTCTTGAATTGAAGCACAACATTTGCCACCCTCCATTCTGCCAGCACCTCTCCTGTATTTATAGATGACTCGTAAATTTCAACCAGGGATCCTGCAATTTCTGTTCAGTTCCCCTCAATGTCCTCGGACATATCTGATCAGGCCCTGAAGATTTATCTACCTTCATACATGATAGTACCTTCAGCACCTCTTTGACCGTAACACTGACTGCTCTCAAAACACTGCCATTCACTGCCCCAAGTTCCTATGTCCCCCTGACTTTCTCCTCAGTAAATACATACTCATTGAGGACGTTGCCCATCTCCTGTGGCTCCACACAGAGGTGACCGCTTTGATTCCTGAGGGATCCCACTCTCTCCCAAGTTACCCTTTTCCCCCTTATGTATTTATAACATCTTGTGGGATTATCCTTAACTAGATTAAGTGGGACCCGTTGGGTCTCTGTCACATGGGAGGCCTGGTCCCCCAACGCAACCCGTTCCCCAATGCAATATTCCACCACTCACCCATAGCCCCCAACTGCGCAGGCACAGCTCATTTCCCCTCATCCCCCAGCACTCCCTCCCCCTCTTCTTCATCCTCCCTCTTCTTTCTCCTCTCCTCCTCCCCTCCCCAATCCCTCCCTCACCTCTCCCTCCCTCTCCTTTCCCTTACCCTCAGCCACTCCCTCCCTTCTTCCTCTCCCCTCCCCTACCCCCTCCTATCCCTCTATTCCCCCACTTCTCACCTCTCATATCCTCACCACTATCCCTCCTGACCTGCCCCACTGCCCTCCTATCCCTTCATTCTCCACTCCCTACCTCCCCCACTGCCCCCTCCTCTCCCTCTATTCCCCACCTCCTCCAACAATCCCTCCCCCCTACTCTTCACCCTCCCACTTCTTTCCCCTCTCCTAATACATGTTTCTATACCCCAGTTGTGTAGAAGTAACTACTCATCTCTGATGCTCAGTGCAGGAGGAGTGACTGCAGTCTAGATTCACCACAATGGTACTGTGTCTATAGGGGTCAGAGTGCACACATTGGGCCAGTACTCCCTCAGTTTGGGCAGAATAAAGAGTGGAGGACATTTTAAGACCGTTGATTTGACAAGGTGTGTGAATGGAGATGGTTCACTCTGATAGGCTGTGGGTGGGGCTTAGTGGAGTGGAGGCCTGACCTGAGGAGTGACATGTTCAAGGCACTCACTCACACGGGGAGAGGAGCCAGGAACTCCCCCAGAACCCACTCAGACTCAGAGTCAGATGGGGAATGAAGGGATGCTGTAAACCTTTGGGTGGTTTTTAGGGTGTGACTAGACCGTTGGGTCCCTGTCACATGGGAGGCATGGTCCCCCAACTCAAACCGTTGCCGAAAATCTTGTAACCCATTCCCGAACGTAAGATTCCAGCACTCCCCTGCCTCCCCCAGCACTGGACTTAACAAACATTGCAATTGCACTTCCCCAATACAAATTCACCCTCCCCCTCCTGTCCTGCCAGGAGCTGGAGATAAAGGCCTGTCTCACGAGTCTGCGGTCATTGGCGGCGAAACGGGAAGAATCTGCCGCCATAGACCGCGCACTCGTGATAACGTACAATTCCGGGGCCGGGCGGCGGTGTTCCCAACACCGCACGGTGCTAAAATAAAATCGACAATGTTGAAAACTATATACTCACCGCACAACCTGCACCAGTGATGCACGAGTGCGGCACGGCCGCCCGCACGGGCCGCCGCCAGTGTGGCTCGAGCGCCGTGCGTCAAACCTCCACTGCCACAGCCTCCGCCAGTGAGGCACGTGCCTCCGCCGCAGGCACAGCCACCGCTACAGCGCCGTGATCAGGATGGCCGCCGCCACAGCCGCTGCTAGTGAGTCACGTGCGGCGGGCCGACGTCATCGCAGTCGGCCCGCCCTTTTTTATACTTACCGCAAGCACGTGGGACCCGCCGTGTTTGAATTACTCGGCCCCCGCGCAGCATCCGTGCGGCACTCCGGTGGATAGGCTCGCCGCTCTCGCCGTTGCCGCGCGGTCCGCGCTACTGGCGACGCCACGCTTCACCGCCGATGACCGGTCATCGGCGGTGAAGCGCGGTGTAGACGGTAGTGAGGACCGCGCGGCAACGGCGAGAGCGTCGAGCCTATCCACCGGAGCATCGCGCGGATGCTGCGCGGGGGCCGAGTGAATCAAATAGGGCGGGTCCCACGTGCTTGCGGTAGGTTAAAAAAAATGTTGATTTACCAGAAGCTTTTGTTGCACGTACGTCGGGTGATCATCGCACGGCCTGTCGAACGAGCATGCGATCCCGGACTTTGACGGGAGGGACGGAGGGAGGGGGACGTCCATTTTTTTTTCAAGCTCGAGCCTGACGCCATTTGGAGCAGAGTCTGGAAAGCTCGAGCCTGACGCCATCTTTATTTCAGGTAAACAAAAAGTAAAGGAATGTGTTTTATAAAAGTCTATTTATAAATGACCACAGACTCGTGAGACAGGCCTTATAGTTAGCTTTAGAATTGCCCAAAAGATCTTTACTTCATCAGTTGAGTAGAAACATGTTTCCACTCTTAAGAAAATAAGCATATTTGGAGGGAAGGAGGGAGGGGGACGTCCATTTTGAGAGGAGTCAAAGCTCGAGCCTGACGCCATTTGGAGCAGAGTCTGGAAAGCTCGAGCCTGACGCCATCTTTATTTCAGGTAAACAGAAGTCGCTGGCTATTTTTTGTTCTTAAAACAACATGTGTTATAGAAATGTGTTTTATAAAAGTCAATTTTATAAAGGGGGTTAGGGTCTAACAATTGTAGACCAGCAATAACAAAGTTAGTAATAACAATAGGATGATGTATATACAAAAATAAATCAGTGGTCACTCGTGGTTGTCTGCATGGAGTTTGTAAATCTGAGAACCATTTTCTTAGAGAGACCATGAACATAGAACAGTATAACACAGGAACAGGCCCTTTGGCCCACAAAGTCCTGTCAACTCTCCCCACGTAAACTTTTTCGGAATATTCACACTTATTCTCTCTTAATCTTGCAGCAAACTCGATTAGGACCTGTAAACTACTGCACAATGGAAGACATTGACATTGCATTGCTGCTACACCAACATAATCTTCTCTTAGCAGCAGCCATCATGGTTGCAGGTCATCCGTGCAGCAGTTCAACAAAGAAGGTTATGAAGAAGAAGCCCAGGAAGAGGTCTGTGTGGATGAGGCCTTTGTTCCTGATGAGACCTACTTTGGGCCAGTATGAGACCATGATGACGGATCTGCAGCGGGTAGATGATGCTGCCTTTAGAAATTTCACCAGGATCCCGCCTGACCTGTTTCAGGAGCTCAAGACACGAGTCGGACCTCTACTGCAGAAAATGGACACCGTCATGCGGAAGTCACTGGAACCAGGCCTGCGCCTAGCCATCACCCTCCGCTACCTTGCATCAGGGGATTCCTACAAGAGCCTGTCGTATAACTTCCGTGTGGCTCACAACAACATCAGCGGTGTAGTCCGAGAGACGTGTGATGCCATCAACAAAACATATGATGAGCTTATTGACTGCCCAACTACACCAGACGGGTGGAGGAGTGTGGCGCACGGCTTTCAAAGCAGATGGAACTTCCTGCACACATGTGGGGCTGTTGACGGGAAGCATGTGGCCATCCGGTGTCCACCCGGGGGAGGTTCTGTGTACTTTAACTACAAGAAGTTCCATTCCATCGTGCTGTTAGCTGTGGTAGATGCAAACTACAACTTCATGTTTGTGAATGTGGGCACACCTGGCAGTGCCGCAGATGGAGGGATCTGGAGAGAGACCTCCCTTGGGCAAGCATTGGAAGAAGGGAGAGCAGGCCTTCCGGATCCAGAACCTCTGCCTGGAGAAGACAACCCTGACATCCCCTACGCACTGGTTGGTGATGATGCCTTTGCACTCAGGCCATGGATGATGAAGCCATACCCTCACAGGGGGGTGTCAAGGGAGCAAAGGATCTTCAATTACAGGCTGTCCAGGGCTAGGAGGGTAGTGGAGAATGCTTTTGGTATCCTTGCTAGCAGATTCAGATGCCTGCTGACAACAATGGAGCAGGAGCCTGAGAATGTGCAGGCCATTGTCTACGCGGCATGTGTCCTCCATAACCTGATCCGCACCAGAGGTGCGTCTGCAGCCTTGGTGGAGGGTGACACGATGGACAAACAGACAGGTGAAGTCACACCAGGTTCATGGAGAGCTGCAAGACCGGCATCACCGATGATGGCACTAGGGTCATTGCAAGGAAACACCAGCAACAGAAGAGCAAAGGAGATGAGGGACCATCTCTGTGCTTACTACAACTCAGAGCGAGTCAGTGTACCCTGGCAGGACAATGTGTTTTGAGGATCAAAAGCAAACAGGGGATGTCAGGGTTGTGTTTTCACGGCAGAGGTACCCGATCATGAAGGCCCCAGATCTTACAAAAGTGCGATCTATGTATGTTGATGGATGGTTTTACATTGTGAAATTATTGAATCTGTGTTAATAGTACCACCTACATCACCTATTTTAAAGTTGCTTGATCTTGAAAGGGCTTAAATGCCATTGTATGATTTTCATGGCTTATAATGAAATTTTCTTGTAATTCAATGCTATTCTATGCCTGTTTGTGTTTTATTTCTCTAATAAATCAATGATTTTGTATGTGAGATGCATTCCATCATTTCAGGTTGTTTCCATATATCTACGCCGCGATTAACAGACACTTTTTTCCACAATACTATATTAAATTTAAACTGTTTATTTAGTGGAAACAATTAACATATTGAAAAACAAGCAATTCTTTTTAAATATGCAACACAATTCAACAGAACATTGTTCATTAGTGAAAGCAAACAAATAACGTCGTGAGAAAACAGTGAATTGAACGGTAATGTGCAACACACAAGCAGGCACAACAGTGAATTTTGGGGGCAACGTCACTCCTACGGCACATGTCATTCTTATTAAATATATAAGTCTGCGTCTTCGGTGCCGGAGTTTGTGCCATCTTCGGGAACCTCAAATTGTACATGGAATTCGCCTTCCCCTAGCCTATCCATGCCACGTGATGAACTATGTTGCGGTGGGGTGTGTCCACTGACATAGTGGGGGGGGGGCTGCCATCCAGGGGTATGTCACAGGACGGTATTCCATCCTTGCCTGTGGGCAAAACACATAAGCGTATCAATATGTATCGGTGCCAAACAAATCATATAAAACAAATCACAACCTTTCACAAGCTGTGTGTTAGAGAAAATCATGAGTCAGGCTGAAGACTCAAAAATGTTTCACAGTGTACCTGGTGGGGATATTGTGGTGGCATCCTCGTTTGTTGCAGTGGCACTAATGGCATATGCCTTATCGGACTCTGCAACACAAAGAAAACCGTAGTAAATGAATCATAGACGGCATTAAATTAAAACTTTTTTAATTTCAATGAACTTTGATTTAAATATTTTACTGGCTGCGGAAGTCTGTGCGCCCTTGCCAAGGACAATCCCTCCATGCTGTAACGTTGCCAATTTTCCTCAGGGATTAAGAACATCTCCTCCCTGAGGAACATTGCATATGCATGCACAACTCTCTCATGAGACGTCCTTGGCTGTGAGAAAGAGGTGATCATGCCCGACGTTGTCTTTGCCTGTTCCATGATCTGCAACAAGAGAGTACAATCATGATAATTATATTGTGGGATGAGATGGAGAAACGTGGAAGTAGGGCGGAGTGAAAGAGATTTGATGATGGGTAATCCAAAAGCACTTACATCCCTGAACATGTCCCGTTGCAGAGTTTGGACAGGCACCTCGCTATCTGACGCAGTTGTGCTGACCCGCTTCCGTCTTGCATGCTGCTGCAGTTCTACCGCAGTGCATGACCCGGATGGTCCATGTGAAGGTCCCTCTAGCGGATCAGGCTCACCCTCACTCGAGTCCGCGCACGTTGATGCACCCACAGTACACTAGAAGAAAGTGAATGCGTATCATACATGTGCAAGGCCATCAGGACGTAGCAGGGAAAGTGAACAAGTTATCATTGTTAAAAATGTTTTGTACTGACTTGCCAACTAATATTTATTGTCACATAATTTTCTGAGTTACTCACCTTCCTGCAACTTTCCTTCCTGTGCACTCTTACAATGTGGTCCCGGACGAACCCCCATTTGTCATATATCCACTGGTCTCTGTCAGTCAGTTTCCTACTGCCAGAGCCAGACTTGCCAAGACCTTGTGAGATTTTGCCGAACCGTCTCCTCTGACTCTTTAGCCATTGGCACAGTTGGTCATCTGTGAAAAGATAGCATAAATGAAGATAAGTGTTGAGCAAATTATAATATGAATTTGAACCTCAATTGCAAACACAGAAATGTAGATAAACTGAAAGATATGTACTTACAAGAGCAGTCAGGGAACTCCTTCTCCTTTTCTCCAATTATGAGGTTACGGAGACCCCTGTTCCTAAAATCACGGTTGGTCTTATCGTACAGCTCATGGTGGGATTGATACCATTCCACCAGGTCCCCCTCTTGTTCCCGGGAAAAATTATATGGCTGTGAGCCAGACCTGTTCCACACCCATGCAGGGACATAAGCTGGAGTAGGACATGGACCAGCAGATGGAGAAGCAGATGGGGCAGCAGATGTGGAAGCAGTTGAGGCAGGAGATGGGGCAGGAGATGGGACAGGTAATGAAGCAGGGGCAGGGGCAGGGGCAGGGGCAGGGGCAGGGCCAGTGGCTGGACCCTCCAGCACCTGAATTTTTCCCATACTAATATTCTGTACTTTATCCTGCAGCGATCTCTTCACACTCCTTGTTCTCCTCATGTTGCTAGTCAACTGTCAAAATACTCCATTTGAAAAACGCGGTAAAAATGCTACACTGTTGAAGTCTCAGATCTCGCATGGTTTGGACGTGAACAGCAAAGAAAAAGGGCGGGCCGACTGCGATGACGTCATTTTGAATCTGATGGGCTGTGGTGGCTGCCGTCCAGATCGCGGCGCTGCAACGGTGGCTGTGCCTGCGGCCGTGCAGCACACGTGCGTCACTGGCGGCGGCACGTGCCTCACTGGCGGAGGCTGTGGCAGTGGAGGCTTGACGCACGGCGCTCGAGCCATACTGGCGGCGGCCCGTGCGAGCGGCCGTGCGCACTCGTGCATCACTGGTGGAGGTTGTGCGGTGAGTATTCAGTTTTGGACAGTGTAGAATTTATTTTAGCACCGCGCGGTGTTGGGAACACCGACGCACGGCCCGGGAATTGTACTTTCTCACGAGTGCGCGGTCTATGGCGGCAGATTCCTCCCGTTTCGCCGCCATAGACCGCAGATTCGTGAGACAGGCCTTTTAAGTGTTGTATGATGGCAACATTGTTGCAAATGTCGGGTGGAGGACTGTGATGTCCCATTCAGGTGAAAAGTTGGTTGAAACACTGAGTGTTCCTGTATTGCAACTTTGTATCGAAGTTTGTTGGAAGCTGGCAGGAAGGATTTTAACAATAAAAATCTTGTTAAAGTTGGCTTTGTAAACCTTGAAATATCAATAACTTGTGAAATATTACATAAAATGTGAAGAGACTTGATACGAACGACCACGGGAAAAAGCTGAGTACGATTCTGCAAAAACATTTTGCGCTATTGTGTACCATTTTAGCGTAGCTCCTGAGATCACAGACAGACAGACAGACAGACAGACAGACAGACAGACAGACAGACAGACAGACAGACCGAACGTGCGTTTGCGGAGGGGGGGGGGTGGGGGTGGGGCTGTGGCGTCACACTAACCACCCCCTTTCCTCCAAAGCACGGAATCCGGCACCCACAAACACACACACTCATCACACCCCTTGATATTATTTTAATTTTTTAATTTGCTTCTTTTAACCCATCTCCACCCTATCCACTGACGAATAGCCCTCACCTCTCAGGTGCATCTAGAAGGGGGGCAGAGAGAGAACGTTTAATGTTAGAAAAAAAAATTTGAAGAGGGCGAGGAGGAGGGTGGAGAGGAAGGGGGGAGAGGAAGGGGGGAGAGGAAGGTGGTAAGAAAGGAGGGGGAGAGAGGAAAGGGTGGAGAGAGGAAGGAGAGGATGGGGGAGAGAGATGAAGGGGGGGGGGGTTGGAGCGGGCGTGCATGGTGGAGAGGGTGGAGAGGAAGGGGGAGAGGAAGGTGGGGAGAGAGGAGGAGGATAGAGGAGAGGGGTGGAGAGAGGAAGGAGAGGATGGGGAAGAGAGGTGAAGGGGGGGGTTTGGAGCGGGCCTGCATGAGTCGAGCTGCGGGCTGTGAAGAGAGAAGGGCAGAGAGAGAGAGAGAGAGAGAGGGGTGAGACAGAGAGACTGGTACACAAAAAAAAGCTGGAGAAACTCAGCGGGTGCAGCAGCATCTATGGAGCAAAGGAAATAGGCAATGTTCTGGCTGAAACCCATCTTCAGACTTGTTTTGTCCTGAAACATTGCCTATTTCCTTCGATCCATAAATGATGCTGCATCCGCTGAGTTTCTACAGCATTTTTTTGTGTACCTTTGATTTTCCAGCATCTGCAGTTCCTTCTTAAAGACAGAGAGACTGTTGGCGGGCTGTTTCCCCAACACGCGTTTGGGGGGGTGGGGGTGGGCTGCGGCTGCGGCATCACACTCACACTAACCACCCCCCAAACTCACAGGTGGGGGGAGGGAGACGGGGTTGGGGAGAGAAGAGGGGAGGGGGTGAGAGGGAGACGGGGTGGGGAGAGAAGAGGGGAGGGAGGGGAGGGAGGGGAGATGTGGAGGGAGGGGTGAGGGGGAGGAGGAAAGGGGAGAGATTGTGGAGGGAGAGGAGAGCAGGGTGTAGGAGAGGGAGGGGGAGGAGAGTGGGGAGTGGGAGGAGAGTGGGGACGGCAGGAAGGGGGAGAGGGGTAGGGGGGTGAGAGAGGGGGGGAGGGGAAGTTAGAGGCAGAGGGAGGGGATGAGGGGAAGGGGAGAGAGGAGTAGGTGGAAGAGAGGGAGAGAGAGAGGGAGGGGGGAGGGAGAGATGAAGAGTGGGGAGGGAGGGGGAGAGGGGTAGCAGGGAGTGGTGCAAGAGAGAGGGGAAGGGGATGGGGTGGAGATGGGGGTGAAGAGGGGTGGGGGAGGATGGAGGGAGGGGAGGAGGGAGATGGGGTAGGGGAGAGAGGGGGAAGAGTGTGGAGGGAGGGGGAAGAGTGGGGTGGAAAGGGTGGGGGAGAGAGTGATGGGGTTGGGTCTGGACACGTGCGTTTGCGGGGGGGGGGCTGTGGCGTCACTAACCACCCCCTTTCCTCCAAAGCACGGAATCCGGCACCCACAAACACACACACTCATCACACCCCTTGCTATTATCTTAATATTTTAATTTGCTTCTTTTATCCCATCTCCACCCTATCCACTGAGGAATAGCCCTCACCTCTCAGGTGCGTCTAGAGGGTGGGGGGGGGGCAGAGAGAGAAAATTTAATGTTAGGAAAAAAAAATTTGAAGAGGGGGAGGAGGAGGGGGGAGAGGAGAGGGGTGGAGAGAGCAAGGAGAGGATGAGGGAGAGAGGTGAAGGGGGGGTTTGGAGCGGGCGTGCATGAGTCGAGCCGTGGGCTGTGAAGAGAGAAGGGCAGAGAGAGAGAGAGTGGAGAGACAGAGAGACTGGTACACAAAATAAGCTGGAGAAACACAGCGGGTGCAGCAGCATCTATGGAGCGAAGGAAATAGGCAATGCTTTTGGTCGAAACCCATCCTCAGACGGGTTTTGTTCCGAAACGTTGCCTATTTCATTCGATCCATAGATGCTGCTGCACCCTCTGAGGTTATATATATCTTTTTTGTGTATCTTCGTTTTTCCAGCATCTGCAGTTCTGTCTTAAAGGCAGAGAGACTGTTGGCGGACTGTTTCCCCAACGCGCGTTTGCGGGAGGAGGGGAGGCTGCGGCATCACACTCACACTAACCACCCCCCAAACACAGGTGGGGGGAGGGGGGAGAGGAAGACGGGGTGGGGAGAGAAGAGGGGAGAGGGAGACGGGGTGGGGAGAGAAGAGGAGAGGGGGAGGAAGAAAGGGAAGAGATTGGTGAGGGAGAAGAGAGCAGGGTGGGGGAGAGGGAGGGGGATGAGAGTGTGGAGTGGGAGGAGAGCGGAGAGGGCAGGAAGGGGGAGAGGGGGGGAGGGGATGTTAGAGGTGGAGAGAGGGGATGAGTGGAAGGGGAGAGGAGTAGAGGGAGAGAGGGAGGTGGGAGGGAGAGAGGTGGGGGAGGGAGAGGGGAAGAGTGGGGAGTGAGGGGCAGAGGGGTAGCGGGGAGTGGTGCAAGAGAGAGGGGAAGGGGGTGGGGGGGAGATGGGGGTGAAGAGGGGTGGTGGAGGGGGAAGAGAGGGTGTGGAAGGGGAGGGAGGGGGAGAGGAGAGAGGGGGAAGAGTGGGGAGGGAGAGTGGAAGTAGGAGGGGTAGGGACAGTCCATCTGTTCCCCATTCCCTATCACCCCCAATCCTCTTTCTCTATTCCCACACACGTGACGATGCCCTTCGACACAGGCTGCCGGGGTGGGGGGGAGGGGCTGGGGCTGGGGCTGCTGCAAAGGCATATGTAATTGGATCCATTCCGATTTGTCATCTGTGAGCATTGGGCATTGTGACATCACAAAACGGAACCTTCATTAACATTCTATTGCTGAGAGCTGTTTTTTTTAACATTTAGAAATTTCCCCTTTCCCTATCACCCCCACACACGTGATGACGCCCTTCGACACAGGCTGTGGGTTTGGGGGAGGGGCTGGGGCTGGGGCTGCTGCAAAGGCATATGTAAATGGATCCATTCCGATTGGACATGTGTGAGCATCGGGCATTGTGACATCACACAATGGAAACTTCACTAACATTCTATGGCTGAGAGCTGTTTTTTTAAAACATTTTGAAATGTTGGGGGGGTGGGGGCGAGAAGTATTTTATTTAAAAAAGTGTACATAAACACGACCAAATTTAATCAGGAGTGGCTATTCGTAAAGATAAATGTAATCTCTTTAGAAATGGTTAAAAATATCTGCGTTTCAGCGTGCGGTGTGGGCGTTGGCGGTATCAAAGGGGCTTGGTGGCACAAGTCAGGCGGATGGCAGCCACAAGTCAGGCGGATGGCAGCCGCAAGTCAGGCGGATGGCAGCCACAAGTCAGGCGGATGGCAGCCACAGAGTTTTAATATAATATAGATAGATAGATAGATAGATACATGCTATCTGCCAGTGCTATCTCCTGGGCCCATTTTGCTCTTCTGATTTCCTTTTTTAGTTTACTCCTTAGTTCCCAAAACTTCTCATGGGATAGACATGGGATTACATCACCCTGGCGAGCGGCCTGAACATCGGGCCGCCCCTAGCGGCGACTGCGGAGGGCTCGGGGAGGCCCTGACCACGGGTGAACATTGGGGAACATTAGAGGAAGATGACTGACTTTGGTGCCTTCCCTCACAGTGGGAAACTTTGATTCTGTTGTGTGGGGATGTTTTTATGTTGAACTCTATCAGGTGTTGTGTTCTTTATTTTTATTGTATGGTTGTATGGTAATCACATTTCACTGTGCCATCTGGCACATGTGACAAATAAATGTATCTTGTATCTTGTATCTTGTACTTGATCCCAACTGCCTATACCTGTCCCATGTATACTCATTCTTGACCAATGCCTCAATTTCCCTCGTCAGCCAAGCTTTCTTATGTTTGCCTGCCTTGCCCTTCACTCTGACAGGGACATACATATCCGTGCCATAGGTGGCCGCTATTTGTATACATTGAATATACAAGCGAATTATTTCACTGTCTCTTGTCACATGTAACGATAAAAAAGTATTCCATTTCCCGAGCTTTTGTCAGCACACTTTTAAAAACATCCCACTTGGCTGATAATCCATTCCCCTCTAATAACCTGCTCCAGTCAACTTGAGCGAGACCTTCTCTCATACCCTCAAAGTTGGCCTTACCCCAATTCCACATTTTAACATGTGGGCCCTCTCTGTCCCTATCCATCACTATTTTAATACTAATTGAGCTAATCAGTGATCATTGGTCTCAAAAGGCTCCTCCACTAACATTTCCCTTTCCAATTTCCCAATACTAGATCCAGTGTTTCCCTCTCATGCGTGGGGGCTTCCACATATTGCTGGAGAAAACTATCCTGAACATATTTGAAAAATTGCACCCCATCTAAACCCTTCACACTATGATTTTCCCAGTCAATAATGGAAAAGTTAAAATCACGTTACCTCTGACCACTGCCATGACATCATCCTTAACAAATAACGCAACCCCCCCCCCCCCCCTCCTCTTTTACCCTCACCCCTGTCCCTCCTGAAGTTCCTGTACCCCGGAACATTGAGCTGCCAGTCCTGGCCCTCTCTTAACCAGGTTTCAGTCGCACGTACATATCCATGCCCGAAGCTCAACTGCCTTGCCCGTCAGGCCCCTTGCATTAAAAAAACGTGCAGTTTAAACCAACCTTCCTACCTCGCTCTCTGCCTTTCTCCTGTCTATTCTGTCCACTAACCATTCTCTCACCAAAGTGCGAGGGGATGCATGTTTGGAGTTGAATGGGCTGGGTGATGCACAGTGAATGGCAGGGCCCTGGCGAGTGTGATGCAGTGATACAGACCAGGGGAGACAAGTAGATTGTTCCCTGTCAGGCAGTTCTGGTTGCCCCACTGCAGCAAGGATAGGATGTGGTCAAGATGGAGAAGGTGCTGAATAGATTTATAGGGATGCTGCATAGACTGCAGGGCTTGAGTTACAGGGAGAGATTGGATTGGCTGGGGCTATTTTCTTGGAGAAGAGAATATTTTGGAAGCTGTGCAAAGCTGCAAGTTGGGGGATCTGGAGAGGAAGGTGGAGGGGCGATACCTGAAAGGTTGTCCAGGAGAGTACAGTTAATGTGCGTAGGAAGAAAGTGCAGATGTGAGTTTACACAATATGCGTAGGAAGAAAGTGCAGATGCGAGTTTACACAATGTGCGTAGGAAGAAAGTGCAGATGCGAGTTTACACAATATGCGATGATAGACACAAAATGCTGGAATTACTCAGCGGGACATGCAGCATCTCTGGATAGACAAAATGGGTGACGTTTCAAGTGACTCGAAAACGTCACCCATTCCTTTTCTCCAGAAATGCTGCCTGTCCTGCCTGAGTTACTCCAGCATTTTGTGTCTATCTTTGGAGTTAATGTATGCCATGACCAGACTCTCAAAGCACTACAGGGAACATAGAACAGTACAGCACAAGACCAGGCCATTCAGCCTACATTGTCTGTGCTGAACATGATGCCAAGACCATCTCTTATCTGCCTGCACATTATCCCTATCCCTCCACTCCTGTATGTCCAAGTGCCTATCCAAAGCCTGTGAAACCCCACAATGGTACCAGCCCCATCTACATGCAGGTGTATGTGGATCAATGTGGTGATCATTGCATGGTTTCAGGCAGGCGGGATGTCAGAGTGGAGTGGGGTGAGGATAGTGAGGTGAGGACTGCTGGACAATAGACAATAGACAATAGACAATAGGTGCAGGAGTAGGCCATTCGGCCCTTCGAGCCAGCACCATTCAATGTGATCATGGCTGATCATCCCCAATCAGTATCCCGTTCCTGCCTTCTCCCCATATCCTCTGACTCCACTATTTTTAAGAGCCCTATCAAGCTCTCTCTTGAAAGCATCCAGAGAACCTGCCTCCACTGCCCTCTGAGGCAGAGAATTCCACACTCACCACTCTGTAAGAAAAAGTGTTTCCTCGTCTCCGTTCTAAATGGCTTACTCCTTATTCTTAAACTGTGGCGCCTAGTTCTGGACTCCCCCAAAATTGGGAACATGTTTCCTGCCTCTAGCGTGTCCAAACCCTTAACAATCTTATATGTTTCAATGAGATACCCTCTCATCCTTCTAAACTCCAGAGTGTACAAGCCCAGCTGCTCCATTCTCTCAGCATATGACAGTCCCGCCATCCCGAGAATCAACCTTGTAAACCTACGCTGCACTCCCTCAATAGCAAGAATGTCCTTCCTCAAATTAGGGGACCAAAACTGCACACAATACTCCAGGTGTGGTCTCACTAGGGCTCTGTACAACTGCAGAAGGACCTCTGTGCTCCAATATTCGATTCCTCTTGTTATAAAGGCCAACATGCCATTTGCTTTCTTCACTGCCTGCTGTACCTGCATGCTTACTTTCATAGACTGATGTTCAAGGACCCCCAGATCCCGTTGTACTTCCCCTTTTCCCAACTTGACGCCATTTAGATAGTAATCTGCCTTCCTGTTTTTGCTACCAAAGTGGATCACATTTATCCGCATTAAACTTCATCTGCCATGCATCTGCCCACTACCCCAAC
>CM075978.1:152233027-152261834 GCA_038087875.1 Malacoraja senta | reverse complement strand
GGGTGATCAGTGGTCGGCATGGACTCGGTGGGCCAAAGGGCCTGTTTCCACGCTGGATCTTTAAATTAAACTAAAAACACTAAAACCAGAGGGAGTCTAAAGAAGAGCCTCTACCCAAAACGTCACCCAATGTCTTCTATCCAGAGATGCTGGCAGCTCCATGGAGTTCCCCCACACAATTAAAGCATGGAATAGTCTTCACCCTACCATAGTTACCAAACCAGACGCAACTAAATTTAAGGTAGCTCTTTTTTCCCGAGTATCCTTTTTCGCTTAAGTCCAAGTCAAGAGTCAAGAGAATTTTATTGTCATGTGTCCCAGATAGGACAATGAAATTCTTGCTTGCTGCAGCACAACAGAATATGTAACATAATACAGAACAGGAGATAAAAGTTCAGTGTGTCTATCTAGCATAGACCATATATACACACATTAAATAAACAGATAAAGTGCAATGGGCTGTTATTGTTCAGAGTTTGGAGTTTGGTGGTGAACGCTTCACCACCTCCAGTTTAAATTCCATTTGGAATATTTTTGGAGGATCAGGAAACCAAGAAGCAAGAGTTACTCCAGGGAGTTACTCCAGCTTCAGGGAGTGATTCCGCGTTGGTTTTCAGCAGTCGCAGCGAGGCGGCGACCGGACTGCAATGGTGGCCAGATCTCCCACAATGCAAAGGGAGGGAGAAAGTGCCCGGCGCCGAACAGTTGCCGTGGCAGTGCGCATGCGTAGGGCAGCCGATGATGTGCTGGCCGTGGTTGTGCGCATGTGCAGGGCGAGGATGTGCAGGCCGTGGCAGTGCGCATGTGCAAGGTGACCAGCCGTGCCGGCGGATGAGGATCGGCCGGAGAGCGGGGAGCGGAAATTCGAGACCCGGCCAAAGATCATAGAACGGAGCCCGGCGGCCCGGGCACAGATGGTGGGCAGAGACGGAGCGTGACAGAGAGAGAGAGAGGGGGGCTGGCTCAGAGTTGAACAGCAGGTGTCCCGGGTGCTTGCCAAGCCGGGCAAAATGGCACGGCTTTTAGGTTGCCCGGCGGGACTTTAGGTGGCCATTGGGACCCGGGCAACCGTTAATTTCGAGCCCTGTCCTTTCCCCTACCTTCAGTCACTCCCTCCCTCCCTCCATAAAAAGCAGCATCTGCAGTTCCTTCCACCGCATGTCATTCCCATTGACCTGACAATTTAACCAGTTTGCATTGTGTGTGTGTGTGTGTGTGAGATACCTAAACTCCGTGCAAACTGCTCGGCCACCCTGAAACCCAACTCTCAGAGAGGAGTTTGTGAGTGTGGCAGGAGAGGCCGCGGTGCAGGAAGGGGCGTCGCCGTCCCGGCCGTGGTGTTGACTGACAGGAGAAGAGATCAATCTGCGCATGCGCAGTTTTAAAGATTTTAAAACTTTAATAACTTTTACAATATACCATAGATCGGAACAAAACTTCTTGCACTTGCACCACAGGAGAATGGTAAGTAAGGTGGCGAAATAACATAGCGCTATCGTGTAACGTTTTTGCTCAAATAGAAAAAACATGCAACCCGGAAGAGCACAAGATCAGAGTTTTAGTTATGTATAGAAAGAATAGATAGAAGATATAGATATAGATAGAATAGAATAGATAGATATAGATAGGATAGAAGATAGAATAGAAGATAAATATAGAAGATAGAATATAAATGGAAGATAGATATAGAAAGATATAGATAGATATACAGAAGATACATAGATATAGATAGAATAGTAGATAGATAGAAGTTCAAGTTCATTACATTTATTGTCACATGCACCAATTGGTACAGTGAGATTTGAGTCACCATACAGCCATATGAATAATAAGAACACAATACACGGTAGAATTTAACATGAACATCCCCACACAGCAGAACAGGGCTCGAAATTAACGGTTGCCCGGGTGCCAATGGCGACCTAAAGTCCCGCCGGGCAACCTAAAAGCAGTGCCAGTTTGCCCGGCTTGGCAAGCACCCGGGATACCTATCGTTCAACTTTGAGCCGGCCCCCTCTCTATCTCTCTCTCTGTCACTCTCCGTCTCCGCCCACCATCCGTAACCGTATCCGTGTCCGGGCCGCCGGCTCTCCGCTCTCCACCCGCTCCTCATCCGCCGGCACGGCCAGCCGCCTAACACATGCGCACAACCATGGCCAGCACATCATGGGCCGTGGTTGTGCGCATGTGCCGCCCTGCACATGCGCACTGCCATGGCGCGGTTGCCCCTGAGCTTATGCCTAGACCGCGGGATATTCAGCAACCCAAAGTCGGCCGATCTGAGGGACCTGGAGGTGGAGTGGTGGGTAAGAAGACTTTTGATGTAGGTGCGGGCAAGCCCATTGAGGGCTTTGTAGACATAGAGGAGGATCTTGATTGTAACCAACCTGATCTCCCGATGGCTCAGCACTTCAACTTCCCCTCCCATTCCGAATCCGACCTTTCTGTCCTGGGCCTCCTCCATGGCCAGAGTGAGGCCCACTGTAAATTGGAAGAGCAGCACCTCATATTTCACTTGGGCAGTTTACACCCGTGGTATGAACATTGACTTCTCCAATTTCAGGTAGTCCCTGCTTTCTCTTCCTCTTCCCAGCTCTCCCTCAGCCCACTGTCTCCGCCTCTTCCTTTCTTCTTCCCGCCCACCCCCCCCCCCCACGCTCACATCAGTCTGAAGAAGGGTCTCGACCCGAAACGGTGCCTATTTTCTTCGCTCCATAGATGCCGCCTCACCCGCTGAGTTTCTCCAGCATTTCTGTCTACCCATTCACACAAGTTCTGTTATTCCACTTTCCTCACCCACTCCCTGCATATTAGGGGCAATTTTACAGATACAAAGCCAATGTGTCTTTTGGATGTGGGAGGAAACCCACACGCTTGCAGGGAGAATGTGCAAATTCAACACAGAGAGTGTCCGAAGGCAGGATCAAACACAGATCTCTGGTGTGTGAGGCAGCAAGTCCACCAGCTGTTGCTTACTTACTTACTTCTGCCTATTATGCCTCCTGGCATGTAGGGCAGCAACGAAGGTCCACCACTCCTGTCTGTTCTGGGCTAGTTTCTGGACACTAACCCAGGTCAGGTAGCATCTGTCGATAGCTCTGGAAGTCCATCACGTCCAGTAGTGTTGATTCCTTCAGTTGCTGTTTCTGTAACATATTTGTTTTACGAGACAGGGTTGTTAGCCCTGTGCTCAACATCCAACCTGGAGGACCAGTGGATCGCTCCTCGTCTCGCATCTACCCGTCGACCTGTCCAGCATGGGAGACCCTAACAGGAAACGAATCTCCCGCTGGCATAGCTTTAGGGGTCACTGAGACACACAAGCTCCCCGACCACGACAAGGTTACAATCCAACGGGGAGCTACCAGCTGTGCCACTATATTTTGTTTTCCAACACACATAAAATTATACGTTGATAACTTTGGTTTCTTAAAAAAAGAAACTATCCATTTTCAGTCTTAAATCTCTAAGTGACGTTATGTCCCCCTTTTTACAGCTACTGTATGTATTAATTCAGTTCAAGACTATGGGGCAGTGCATTGGCCATAAAGTTGCTGCCTGAAAGTGCCAGAGACCCGGAATTGATCCTGAATATGGATGCTGTCTGTATGGAGTTTGCTCCTTTTTTTTGATCGCATGGGTTTTCTCTGGGTGCTCTTGTTTCCTTCCACATTCCAAATGTGTGCAGGAACCTTTTTCAGACCCAACCCAAAACGTAATATTTTCCTTTTGTCCAGAGATTCTGTCTGACCTGTTGAGACTATCTTCAGTTTAAACCAGCATCTGCAGTTCCTTCCTGCACACACGATACTATACGATAGAACTTTAATCCCAGGAGGGAAATTGTGTGTGTGTGGTTATATATATCATACACACACACACACACACACACATATATATATATATATACATACATTTATATAGTTATATATTCATATATAAATATACACTGTTTTGTTTTCTCGTTTATAACATTGCTTACAGAGTACTATGTTTACATATTCTGTTGTCCTGCTGCAAGTAAGGATTTCATTGTTCTAACTGGGACGTGAGAGAATAAAACACTCTTGACTTACGTCGCTAAAGTGTGGGATTGAACTAGTGTACGGGTGATCAGTGGTCGGCATGGACTCGGTGGGCCAAAGGGCCTGTTTCCACGCTGGATCTTTAAATTAAACTAAAAACACTAAAACCAGAGGGAGTCTAAAGAAGAGCCTCTACCCAAAACGTCACCCAATGTCTTCTATCCAGAGATGCTGGCAGCTCCATGGAGTTCCCCCACACAATTAAAGCATGGAATAGTCTTCACCCTACCATAGTTACCAAACCAGACGCAACTAAATTTAAGGTAGCTCTTTTTTCCCGAGTATCCTTTTTCGCTTAAGTCCAAGTCAAGAGTCAAGAGAATTTTATTGTCATGTGTCCCAGATAGGACAATGAAATTCTTGCTTGCTGCAGCACAACAGAATATGTAAACATAATACAGAACAGGAGATAAAAGTTCAGTGTGTCTATCTAGCATAGACCATATATACACACATTAAATAAACAGATAAAGTGCAATGGGCTGTTATTGTTCAGAGTTTGGAGTTTGGTGGTGAACGCTTCACCACCTCCAGTTTAAATTCCATTTGGAATATTTTTGGAGGATCAGGAAACCAAGAAGCAAGAGTTACTCCAGGGAGTTACTCCAGCTTCAGGGAGTGATTCCGCGTTGGTTTTCAGCAGTCGCAGCGAGGCGGCGACCGGACTGCAATGGTGGCCAGATCTCCCACAATGCAAAGGGAGGGAGAAAGTGCCGGCGCCGAACAGTTGCCGTGGCAGTCAGCATGCGTAGGGCAGCCGATGATGTGCTGGCCGTGGTTGTGCGCATGTGCAGGGCGAGGATGTGCAGGCCGTGGCAGTGCGCATGTGCAAGGTGACCAGCCGTGCCGGCGGATGAGGATCGGCCGGAGAGCGGGGAGCGGAAATTCGAGACCCGGCCAAAGATCATAGAACGGAGCCCGGCGGCCCGGGCACAGATGGTGGGCAGAGACGGAGCGTGACAGAGAGAGAGAGAGGGGGGCTGGCTCAGAGTTGAACAGCAGGTGTCCCGGGTGCTTGCCAAGCCGGGCAAAATGGCACGGCTTTTAGGTTGCCCGGCGGGACTTTAGGTGGCCATTGGGACCCGGGCAACCGTTAATTTCGAGCCCTGTCCTTTCCCCTACCTTCAGTCACTCCCTCCCTCCCTCCATAAAAAGCAGCATCTGCAGTTCCTTCCACCGCATGTCATTCCCATTGACCTGACAATTTAACCAGTTTGCATTGTGTGTGTGTGTGTGTGTGAGATACCTAAACTCCGTGCAAACTGCTCGGCCACCCTGAAACCCAACTCTCAGAGAGGAGTTTGTGAGTGTGGCAGGAGAGGCCGCGGTGCAGGAAGGGGCGTCGCCGTCCCGGCCGTGGTGTTGACTGACAGGAGAAGAGATCAATCTGCGCATGCGCAGTTTTAAAGATTTTAAAACTTTAATAACTTTTACAATATACCATAGATCGGAACAAAACTTCTTGCACTTGCACCACAGGAGAATGGTAAGTAAGGTGGCGAAATAACATAGCGCTATCGTGTAACGTTTTTGCTCAAATAGAAAAAACATGCAACCCGGAAGAGCACAAGATCAGAGTTTTAGTTATGTATAGAAAGAATAGATAGAAGATATAGATATAGATAGAATAGAATAGATAGATATAGATAGGATAGAAGATAGAATAGAAGATAAATATAGAAGATAGAATATAAATGGAAGATAGATATAGAAAGATATAGATAGATATACAGAAGATACATAGATATAGATAGAATAGTAGATAGATAGAAGTTCAAGTTCATTACATTTATTGTCACATGCACCAATTGGTACAGTGAGATTTGAGTCACCATACAGCCATATGAATAATAAGAACACAATACACGGTAGAATTTAACATGAACATCCCCACACAGCAGAACAGGGCTCGAAATTAACGGTTGCCCGGGTGCCAATGGCGACCTAAAGTCCCGCCGGGCAACCTAAAAGCAGTGCCAGTTTGCCCGGCTTGGCAAGCACCCGGGATACCTATCGTTCAACTTTGAGCCGGCCCCCTCTCTATCTCTCTCTCTGTCACTCTCCGTCTCCGCCCACCATCCGTAACCGTATCCGTGTCCGGGCCGCCGGCTCTCCGCTCTCCACCCGCTCCTCATCCGCCGGCACGGCCGGCCGCCTAACACATGCGCACAACCATGGCCAGCACATCATGGGCCGTGGTTGTGCGCATGTGCCGCCCTGCACATGCGCACTGCCATGGCAACTGGTCGGCGCCGGGCACTTTCTCCCTCACTTTGCATTGTGGGAGATCTGGCCGCCATTGCTGTCCGGTCGTCGCCTCGCCGCGACCGCTGAAAACCAATGCAGAATCACTCACTGGAGCTGGAGTAACTCCCTGTAGTAACTCTTGCTTCTTGGTTTCCTGGTCCTCCAAAAATATTCCAAATGGAATTTAAACTGGACCCTCCACTACCAAACTCCAAACTCTGAAAAATAACAGCCTATTGAGCTTTATCTGTTTATTTATTGTGTATATATATGGTCTTTGGTATATAGACACACTGAACTTTTATCTCCTGTTCTGTATTATGTTTACATATTCTGTTGTGCTGCAGCAAGCAAGAATTTCATTGTCCTATCTGGGACACATGACAATAAAACTCTCCTGACTCTTGACTTGGACTTAAGCAAAAAAGGCTTCTTGGGAAAATAGAGCTACCTTAAATTTAGTTGCATCTGGTTGGGTAACTATGGTAGGGTGAAGACTATTCCATGCTTTAATTGTGCGGGGGAATTCCATGGAGCTGCCAGCATCTCTGGATAGAAGAAATTGGGTGACGTTTTGGGTAGAGGCCCTTCTTTAGATTTCCTCTGGTTTTAGTGTTTTTAGTTTAATTTAAAGATACAGCGTGGAAACAGGCCCTTCGGCCCACTGAGTCCATGCCGACCACCGATCACCTGTAGACTAGTACTATCTCACATATTAGCGACATAAGTCAAGAGTGTTTTATTCTCTCACATCCCAGTTAGAACAATGAAATCCTTACTTGCAGCAGCACAACAGAATATGTGAACATAGTACTCTGTAAACAATGTTATAAATGAGAAAACAAAACAATGTATATTTATATATGAATATATAATGCTGCATAATGCTTTTTGTCTGAAGAAAGGTCTCGACCCGAAACGTCACTATATATATAATATACAATTTCCCTCCTGGGATTAATAAAGTTCTATCATATGTGTGTGTAGGAAGGAACTGCAGATGCTGGTTTAAACTGAAGATAGACACAAAACGCTGGAGTTACTCAACAGGTCAGACAGAATCTCTGGACAAAAGGAAAATATTACGTTTTGGGTTGGGTCTGAAAAAGGTTCCTGCACACCTTTGAAATGTGGAAGGAAACAAGAGCACCGGAGAAAACCCATGCGATCAGGGAAAAGGAGCAAACTCCATACAGACAGCACCCATATTCAGGATCAATTCCGGGTCTCTGGAACTTTTAGGCAGCAACTTTATGGCCAATGTACTGCCCTGTAATTCAGTCTTGAACTGAATTAAAACATACAGTAGCTGTTAAGGGGGACATAGCATCACTTAGAGATTTAAGACTGAAACTGGATAGTTTCTTTTTTTTTAGTAACCAAAGTTATCAACGTATACTTTTTTGTGTGTTGGAAAACAAAATATAGTGGCACAGCTGGTGGACTTGCCAGAGATCAGTGTTTGATCCTGTCCTCGGGCACTGTATGTTGAATTTGCACAATCTCCCTGCAAGTGTGTGGGTTTCCCCTCACATCCCAAAGACGCATTGGCTTTGTAGGTTAACTTGTCTCTGTAAAATTGCCCCTAATGTGTAGGTAGTGGGTGAGGAAAGTGGGATAACAAAACTTGTGTGAATGGGTAGACAAAAATGCTGGAGAAACTCAGCGGGTGAGGCAGCATCTATGGAGTGAAGGAAATAGGCGACGTTTTGGGTCGAGACCCTTCTTCAGACTGATGTGAGGGTAGGGGGGCGGGAAGAAGAAAGGAAGAGGCGGAGACAGTGGGCTGAGGGAGAGCTGGGAAGGGGAGGAGAAAGCAGGGACTACCTGATATTGGAGAAGTCAATGTTCATACCGCTGGGGTGTAAACTGCCCAAGCGAAATATGAGATGCTGCTCTTCCAATTTACGGTGGGCCTCACTCTGGCCATGGAGGAGGCCCAGGACAGAAAGGTCGGATTCGGAATGGGAGGGGAGTTGACGTGCTGAGCCACTGGGAGATCAGGTTGGTTATTGCAAATCGAGCAGAGGTGTTGTGCGAAGCGATCGCCAAGCCTGCGCTTGGTCTCACCGAGGTTGATCATACGCTGAATAATCCAACCACATTTTTGTTTGGAAGTGGAAAGAAATAATAGAAATTGCATTCATTGCAACGTGTAAAAAGAATTGAGATACTGTATTATAATTTTGCTGCATGTCATTGTGGTATATAATCATGTCTTGATTGGTGAATATGTTTAGTTTGTGACTTTATTGGAAGCAGAAATAATATGTGAATGCTTCATTGAGCATAATTCCGACTGGCAACTACGCACTTCGTCTGAGCACATTATCGCACGCGTCATGCAAGCCGTCTTAAATGACCACCTAAACTGTAATTTGGCAAACTAAAAAGCTGTCTAGGTTGCCCGGCTCGCAACAGGGAAAAAAAGTTAAGTGAGAGCAATGCAGAATCAACATTTCCCACTGTGAGGGAAGGCAATAAAGTTCAGTCATCTTCGACTTTGTTCACCCATGGTCGGGGCCTTTGAGCCCTCCGCAGTCGCCGCTACGGCAGCCCAATGTTCAGGCCCTCTCGCCGGATGATCGGAACTCCGACGTCGGAACGGAAGAACACTCTCAGCGGATTGGAGTTTCCGAATTCGCCTCTTCCTACCGGAGCCTGTGGCTCCCGAAGTCCACAGGCCGAGCTGGACGGAGGTTCAACGCTGGTGACCCTCGGCAAAAGATCCCAGGACTCCGCAATGTTAAAGTCAGTACCGTCTGCGGCTAAAACCTCCCCAACCACAGCTCCACGGTGTTAATCAGCAGGCCCAACACTCCGGAGCTCCAACACAGGCGATCCCCGGTAAGGCATCATCCCGCTCCGTGATGGAATTCAGTGCTGCGCTGCTGCTGAAGCTCTGGCCGGTCTCCGGCAGGAAAGGCCGCGCCAATCTAGATGGTAGGCCGCGAGGGAGGTGCGAAGATGCGACTTGGAGAAAAGACGCATCCTCAACCAGGAAGTGACTGAGAAAATGGTGGATGGACGGACAGACAGACGTCCCAGTCAGAACAATCAAATTCTTTCTTGCAGAAGCACAACAATATACGTAAATATAGTACACTGTAAACAATATGATAAACAAGAAACAAAAGTTCACTGTGTGTAGACACAAAATGCTGGAGAAACTCAGCAGCATCTCTGGAGAGAAGGAATGGATGATGTTCCGGCTCGAGACCCTTCTTCAGACTGAAGACACGGGAGAGGAAGACACAGCAATAAGGAAGATTAAGATGTGAAAGCGAGACATCAAAAAAGATAAAGCCTGAAGGAAAATGTAGAATAAATCATTGTTAGGTAGGAGAAGCTGACAACAAAGTAAATGGATAAAAATGTAATGGGGGACAGAGAACTAGGATGGAGAGAGAAGGAAAGCAAGAGTTACATGAAGTTGGAGGTCAATGTTCATACCGCTGGGGTGTAAGCTGCCCAAACAAAATATGAGGTGCTGTTCCTCCAATTTGTGCTGGGCCTCAATCTGACAATAGAGGAGCCCCAGGATAGAAAGGTCAGAGTGGGGAATGGGAGGGGGAGTTAAAGTGTCTAGCAACCGGGAGATCAGGTAGGTTTAGGCGGACTGAGTGGAGGTGTTCAGTTAACACCTGAAAAGACCGTCGGGGTTCTTGGACAGAGTTGAGGGAGGGGGTATAGGGATAGGGGTTGCATCTCCTGCAGTTGGAGGGGAAAGTACCTGGAGAAGGGGTGGTTTGGGTGGAAGAGACGAGTTAACCAGGGAGTTGCAGAGTGAACAGTCTCTGCGGAAAGGGGTGAAGATGAGAAGATGTGGCAAGTGTGGGATCCTGTTGGAGGAGGAGAAAATCTCAGAGGATTACGTGCCGTATGCGATGGCTGATGGGGTGAAAGGTGAGGACTAGGGGTACTCTGTCCCTGTTGCGACTGGGGGGAGGGGGAACAAGAGCGGAGCTGCGGGATATAGTGCATATTAAAATAAACGATAATAGTGCATTAAGACAAATCAATGCCGTCAAATCTATGTAGTTCAGAGCTTATTTGGAGGTTGTAGTGTTTAATAGGCTGATAGCTGTAGGGAAGAAGATGTTCCTGATCCTAGATGTTACAGTTTTCAGGCTCCTGTACCTTCTTTCCGATGGCAGGGGTGAAATGAGTGCGTGGCCAAGATGGTGTGGGTCTCTGATGATGCTGGCTGCCTTTTTGAGGCATCGACTCCTGTGGATCCCTTTGATGATGGGGAGGTCAGTACCTGTGATAGATACAAAATGCTGAAGTAACAGCGGGTTAGATAGCATTTCTGGAGAGAAGGAATAGGTGAGGTTTCCGGTCTCTACCATTCTCACACCTCAGTCTGAAGAAGAGTCTCGACGCGAAACGTCACCTATTCATTTTATTCAGATATGCTGTGTCACCCACTTGAGTTACTCCAGATAGTTGTATTTATCGTCAGTTTAAACCAGCATCTGCAGTTCCTTCCTGTACAGGTCAGAACCCGTGATGGACTGGGCAGTGTTCACCACTTTTTGCAGTCTTCTTCACTCCTGGGCGTTCAAGTTGGCAAACCAGACCGTGATGCAAGCAGTCAACATGCTCCCAACTCTACACCTGCAGAAGTTCAAGAGAATCCTCTCTGACATACTGAATCTCCGTAATCTTCTCAGGAAGTAGAGGTGTTGATGGGCTTTCCTCATAATTGCTTCAGTGTGCTGGGTCCAGGAAAGATCTTCAGAAATATGCACGCCCAGGAATTTGAAGCTTTTGACTCTCTTCACCATTGTCACATCAATAAAGACAGGTTTGTGTGGCCTCATCTTCCTCTTCCAAAGTCCACAATCAGTTCCTTGGTCTTACTGCCATTGAGAGACAGGTTGTTGTGCTGGGAATATTTGGTCAGTCGATCAATATCACTTCTATACTGATTCATCATCAACTGTAATTCGTACAACAATGGTGGTGTTGTCGGTGAACTTGAAAATGAAGTTCACACTATGTCTGGCTACATAGTCGTGACTATAAAGTGAGTATAGCAGGGGGCTGAGCACACAGCCTTGAGGAGCTCCCCTGCTGATGGTTATTGAGGAAGAAGTGCTGCTGTCAATTCAAACAGACTGTAGTTTGCTGATGAGGAAGTCGAGGACTCAGTTGCAGATGGATGCGCAGAAACTCAGTTCCGTGAGCTTAGTAACCAGCTTTTAGGGATGATGGTATTGATCACCAAGCTGTAAACAACAGCCTGACGTATGTGTTTTATTGTCCAAGCGGTCCAGTGCAGAGCGGCGAGCCAGTGAGATTGCATCCTCCGTTGACCTGGTGTGGTGGTAGGCAAATTGTAATGGGTCCAGGTTTTTGTTGAGGTAGGAGTTGAAATGCACCATAACCAACCTCTCAAAGCACTTCATTACCACAGATGTTAGTGCCACTGGTCGATAGTCATTGAGGCAGGTTACCTTGGGCCCTGCATCAATATTATTGATGCCCTTTTAAAGTAGGTGGGAACCTCAGACCTCAGTAATGAGAGGTAATGTCCGCAAAAACTCCAGCCAGTTGGTCTGCACAGGTTTTGAGAATACGGCTAGGTATACCATCAGGTCCAGACGCTTACTAAAGGTTCACCCCTCTGTAGGATCTTCTAACATCAGCCTCTGTAACTGTAACTGTGATACCCGGGCGCACAGTGTTCTCCTTATCAAACGTGCGTAGAATGCATTGAGCTCGTCAGGGAGTGATGCTTCGCTGTCGTTTGAGTTGCCTCCTGGTTTTCGCCTTGTAGGAGGTGATGGCATTCAAGCCCTGCCACAGTTGCCGAACATTCGCCTCATCCTCCAGTTTAGAGCGTGTCGCCTTTGGCCTTTTTAATGGCCTTGTCAAGGTCATATCTGGACTTCTTGTACCCTCTGTGTCGCCAGACTTGAATGCCCGGGATCTGGTCCTCAGAAGAATGAGGATCTCCTGGTTCATCCAAGGCTTCCGGTTGGGAAACACTCAGATGTTTTTTGTGGGAACACAGTCCTCCACTCATTTCCTTATAAAGTCTGTAACAACTGTGACGTATTCACTCAGGTCCATTGCCGACTCCTTGAACATTGCCCAGTCTACTGATTCCAAGCTACAGGGAGAGTTTGGGTAGGCTAGGACTTTATTCATTCGTGTGCAGGAGGCTGAGGGGTAGAGGTATAAAATCATGAGGGAAATAATTGGGTGAATGCCTGATTCTATTACCCAGGGTAGAGGACTTGAAAACCAGAGGACATAGGTCTAAAGTAAGGGGTTAAAGATTTAATAGGAACCTGAGGGACACATTTTTCACACAGAGGGTGGTGGGTGTATGGAACAAACTGCCAGAGGAGATAGTTGAGGCAGGTTGAGGCAACATTTAAAAGACACTTGAACAGGTACATGAATAGTAAAGGATTAAAGGAATATTGGCCAAACGTGAACAGGAAGGACTAGTACAGATGGGATACCTTGGTCGGCATGGGCACGTTGCGCTGAAGTGCCTGTTTCCATGCTGTGTGACTCTGTGACTCTATCCAGGGGACGTGACCCCCTGCCAGTGACGCAATCGGACGCTGGGAAATACAGATTGTGGTACAGCTTCTTCCCCAGTGTTGTCAAGCTACTGAATGGTTTTCCCATAAAATAGGGTGGAGCTGGATACTTTCAAGAGAGAGCTTGATAGGGTTCTTAAGGATAGCGGAGTCAGGGGATATGGGCAGAAGGCAGGAACGGGTACTGATTGTGGATGATCACATTGAATGATCACATTGAATGGCGGTGCTGCCTCGAAGGGCCGAATAGCCTACTCCTGCACCTATTGTCTATTGTCCTGGTCTCCCAACTTATCTTAATGTAGACCTTGCACTTTTTTTGTCAGTAGCTGGAACACTCTATGGTATGCTGCACTCTGGTATTTTCCCTTTGCACTAGCTGTTGTACCTGTGCCTGGAAATGATTGTGTTTATGTATAGAATGATCTGATTTAATTGGATGGAATAGCCAAAGGATTTTTACTGTATGTCAGTACACTTGATAATACCAATACTCAGCTGGTCAGGCAGCCCCGTTGGGGAGTGGGGCAGATCAGGCAGCTTCAGTCAGGCGCCTCTACTTTCTATGAAGTTTTAAAAAGATTCAGGATGTTACCAAACACTCCAAAAATCCTCCACCCATGTACCGTAGGAGGTATCATAAGTTCAAAAGTCATAGGAGCGGTATAAGAGCATTCGGCCCATCGAGTCTTCGGCCAGTCAATCTTGGTGGACCTGGTACGGTGATTCCAGCGTGCAGGAACACAAAAGATTGCAGAGTGGTGGGACTCAGCCCAGTTCATCACGGGCACATACCTCCCCTTCACTGAAAACATCTATCCCAAGCGCTGCCTCAAGAAGGCGGATTCTATCATCCAGGCAGTGCCCTCTTCTCACTGCAGAAGCCTGAACTCCCACACCAGCAGGTTCACGAATAGTCACTTTCGCACAACCATCAGGTTCTTGAACCGACCCGCACAATCCTAATCCTACCTCAGCAAAGGATCTGCAGTCTAGCTCTTGCCATGGACATGTTCTGGCTTAATGAGTCATATACAGTATTTGACAGAATGGCATCAAAGATTCTCACTTTATCTCGGTGCAGGTGACAATAATACACCGATATGAAGGGGAGAGGCAGCCTGGTGGCGGACTGGGCTGGCACGGGCCCAGTGGGCTGAACGGCCTCAGGTCCCCAGGTGATGACCCGGAAGTGCAGGTGACCCGGAAGTGCTGCCGCTCGGGGCAAAATGGCGGAGGACGAGGAGGAGGATTTCGCCTACTTCGGGTCGGCGCTGGAGCCGCTGGAGGAGGGTGGGTCCCCGAGGCAGGAGGCAGGGGGCCGGGGGCCGGGGGCCGGGGGCCGGCGGCCGGCCGAGGCCCAGTCGTTCTGCAGCTCATCGCCGCCGCAGGGTCCCCGGTCCCACAGCCCGGCCTGTCTGTCTCCCGGCAACGGGGCTCATGGTGCCGGGCATCGCTCAAGGAGGGGGAGGGAATGAAGGGTGACATGGGACGGGACTGGGGTGGGGAGAGGATGTGCAGGGAAGGGAGGAATGGTGTGGGACGGGGAGGAGAGGAGAGAGGATGAGTGTTGTGGTAATGGGGTAGGGAGTGTGTGTGGGGCTCGGGAGAGGTTTGACGGAGGGTTGGGGGTGGGGAGGATCCTGTTTCCTGGATCCAGAGGGCTGGTACCATGGACAGGAGGATTGAGAGGGGTAAATGCTCCATGAAGCTGGTTTAAAATAATCAATCTGCAGAGCATGAGTATCTGGGATGAAAACAAAACATTGGAAGACTCAGTGTGTCGGTCAGCGTTGGTGGGGATGGAAAGGGTCATCATTTCCTGATGATCTCACCATCAGTGCCTTGATCCTAGTCCTCTCCCACACGCCGCCCGACCAGCTGAGCCCAGCACGTTCTTCCTGGACTTGGGGAATTGTGGCCTGGGCTCAGCCTCAGTGACACTGACAGAGAGTGTGGGAGGAGGTGCGGGCAGCTGACCCTGAGGGTGAGGAGAGCAGTTCACAGTGGGTGGGGATTTCGTCTGATAACAAGGACACAATTAGATAGCAGCAGGAGGAGACCACTCGGCCCCTCCGGCCTGTTCCACCATTCAATGTCATGGCCCATCCACACTGGATGGACACTTGTCCTGTGATAGTTCCCCATATCCCTCAATTCCTGGATATTTCAAATATTTCTCTCCATCATCAGTGATAAAGCCTCCATCACCCTCGGGAGCAGAACTCCAGAATTCTCCACCCTCTGAGACATTTCTAGGCAGCTCAGTTTTAGATTCCCCCTCCAATGTTGTAGCCATGTCCCCTTGTCCCTGTCGCTCCTGGTAGTGAAAATGCCCCAATGTCCACCCCCCTTAGGAGCTTGTATGTTTTAGGATGTTTCTCATCTAAACTCCAAGGAATACAGACCCACGCAGTGTTTCCTCTCTGGATGGGACCGCTCTCTCACCCAGGAGTGAGCTTGGAGAAGCTTCTGCGTGGCCCCTAATGCCGTGCTGTGTTTTTTCAGGGCAGACGACTGTGAAGAAACCAGTTCCGCTGCAGGAGCAGACAGTGAAGGATGAGAGGGGACGGTATCAGCGCTTCCATGGTGCATTCACTGGAGGCTTCTCCGCAGGGTACTTCAACTCCGTGGGATCAAAGGAAGGTGAGGAAATTCCAGTCACATTCCCCAGGAACAGGGGCTGAATTGACCCAATGTGGACAGGTGTTCAACGGTTAGGAGCAGCTGCCAGCTCGTCCCTGGGGCTGCCCTCGCTGTTCCTCATTCATTTACCAGCTGTGGGAGTTGGGCAGTTATTACCCACAGCCTCCATCCATGAGAAGGTGGGGCTGAGCTGCCTTTGTGAAATGATGGTGAGGGTGGGCTCCGTGGGAGGGAGAGAGTTTGACTGATTCTGTGGAGGTGATGGGGAGGCCCTCCCCTCCTGCCCACTCTCCATCCCTCCTGCCCACTCCCCTCCCCTCCTGCCCACTCTCCATCCGTCCTGCCCACTCCCCTCCCCTCCTGCCCACTCCCCTCCCCTCCTGCCCAGTCCCCTCCCCTCCTGCCCACTCGCCTCCCCTCCTGCCCACTCGCCTCCCCTCCTGCCCACTCGCCTCCCCTCCTGCCCCCTCCCCTCCCCTCCTGCCCCCTCCCCTCCCCTCCTGCCCACTCCCCTCCCCCCCTCCTGCCCACTCCCCTCCCCTCCTGCCCACTCCCCTCCCTCCTGCCCACTCTCCATCCCTCCTGCCCAATCCCCTCCCCTCCTGCCCACTCACCTCCCCTCCTGCCCACTCACCTCCCCTCCTGCCCACTCCCCTCCCCTCCTGGCCACTCCCCTCCCCTCCTGCCCACTCCCCTCCCCTCCTGCCCACTCTCCATCCCTCCTGCCCACTCCCCTCCCCTCCTGCCCACTCTCCCTCCCCTCCTGCCCACTCTCCCTCCCCTCCTGCCCACTCTCCCTCCCTCCTGCCCACTCTCCATCCCCTCCTGCCCACTCTCCATCCCTCCTCCCCACTCCCCTCCCCTCCTGCCCACTCCCCTCCCCTCCTGCCCACTCCCCTCCCCTCCTGCCCACTCTCCATCCCCTCCTGCCCACTCTCCATCCCTCCTCCCCACTCCCATCCCCTCCTGCCCACCCCTTCCCTCCTGCCCACCCCTTCCCTCCTGCCCACTCCCCCACCCCTCCTGCCCACTCCCCCACCCCTCCTGCCCACCCGTAGTGTGCAGTGGGCTGACCATGTGCCTGTACCCAGGATGGGCGCCATCAACGTTTCTGTCGTCGCGGCAACAGAAGGCGGAGACGCAGATGTTTGCCCCCGAGCACTTCATGGACGAGGAGGTACGTGTGGGGGGGGGCGGGGTGGGGCTCGGAGAGGGAACGTGGGTTGGGGGTGGGGTGGAGGCGGGTGGAGAGGGAGGGGAGTGCTGGGGGGGAGGGTGAGGAAGAAGGAACTGGGGTGGGATGGTAATTGGGGGGGGGGGACATAGGTTCTGGAGGGGAAGTGTGGTGGAGGTAAAGAGTGCGGGTGCGGCAGAGATAGAGCAGAAGGCGAGAGGGAAGGGGAGGTGGGGTGAGGAGGGGGTACTGGAAGGGGGATGCAAGGTGGAGGGAAGTGCTGGAAGGGGTTAAGCAGTTGTGAGATATGTGGTTTAAGATGCTGGAAAATCGAAGGTACACAAAAATGCTGGAGAAACTCAGCGGGTGCAGCAGCATCTATGGAGCGAAGGAGATAGGCAACGTTTCGGGCCAAAACCCTTCTTCAGACTGATAGGGGGTGGGGGGAGGCGGGGAGAAGAAAGGAAGGAAAAAGGAGGAGGAGGAGCCCGTGGGCTGAGGTGGGAAGGGGAGGAGACAGCAAGGGTTAACAGAATTGTGAGAATTCAATGTTCATGCCACCAGGATGCAGACTCCCCAAGATATGAGGTGCTGTTCCTCCAATTTCCGGTGTCGCTCACTCTGGCCGTGGAGGAGGCCCAGGACAGAGAGGTCGGATACGGAATGGGAGGGGGAGTTGAAGTGCTGAGCCACCGGGAGGTCAAGTTGGTTAGTGCGGACCGTGCGGAGGTGTTCGGCGAAACGATCACCAAGCCTACGCTTGGTCTCACCGATATAGATCAGCTGACATCTAGAGCAGCGGATGCAATAGATGAGATTGGAGGAGGTGCAGGTGAACCTCTGTCGCACCTGGAACGACTGCTTGGGTCCTTGAATGGAGTCGAGGGGGGAGGTAAAGCGACAGGTGTAGCATCTCTTGCGGTTGCAAGGGAAAGTGCCCGGGGAAGGGTTGGAGCGGGAGGGAAGGGAAAAATTGACAAGGGAGTTGCGGAGGGAGCGGTCTTTGCGGATGGCAGACAGAGGGGGAGATGGGAAGATGTGGCGAGTGGTGGGGTCACGTTGGAGGTGGTGAAACTGACGGAGGACTATTTATTGTATGTGCCGGCTAGTGGGGTGAAAGGTGAGGAGCAGGGGGATTCTGCCCTTGTTGCGAGTGGGGGGATGGGGAGAGAGAGCAGTGTTACGGGGTATGGAGGAGACCCTGGTGCGAGCCTCATCTATAGTGGGGGAGGGGAACCCCCGTTCCCTGAAGAATGAGGACATTTGCGATGCCCTGGTGTGGAACACCTCATCCTGGGAGCAGATGCGGCCTGGACGGAGGAATAGGGGATGGAGTCCTTACAGGAAGCAGGGTGGGAGGAAAGTAGTCAAGATAGCCGTGGGAGTCAGTGGGTTTATAGTGGATGTCGGTCAGAAGTCCATCACCTGCGATGGAGATAGTGAGGTCAGGGAATGGTAGGGAAGTGTCGGAAATCGTCCAGGTGTATTTGAGTGCCGGATGGAAGTTAGTGGTGAAGCGGATGAAGTCAGTCAGTTGTGTGTGGGTGCAGGAGGTGGCACCAAAGCAGTCGTCGATGTAGCGGAGGTAGTGGTCGGGGATGGGGCTCTGGTACGCCTGGAACAAGGATTGTTCGACGTACCCGACAAAGAGGCAGGCGTAGCTAGGGCCCATGCGCGTGCCCATAGCTACGCCTTGTATTTGGAGGAAATGGGAGGAGTCAAACGAGAAGTTATTGAGGGAGGCGGAGGAGAGTATCGGTGGACGGGTATAGGTTGCTCCTCCAGTCGAGGAAGAACCGGAGGGCTTTGAGACCGTCCTGGTGAGGGATGGAGGTGTAGAGTGACTGGACGTCCATGGTGAAGATGAGAGGATGGGGGCCTAGAGAATGGAATGCGCGGAGACGATGGAGAGTGTCTGAGGTGTCTTGAACATAGGTAGGGAGGGATTTAACCAAGAGGGATAGGATGGAGTCAAGGTATGCTCCAGATGTCAGCTGATCTATATCGGTGAGACCAAGCGTAGGCTTGGCGATCGTTTCGCCGAACACCTCCGCTCGGTCCGCACTAACCAACCTGACCTCCCGGTGGCTCAGCACTTCAACTCCCCCTCCCATTCCGTATCCGACCTCTCTGTCCTGGGCCTCCTCCACGGCCAGAGTGAGCGACACCGGAAATTGGAGCAACAGCACCTCATATTCCGCCTGGCGGCATGAACATTGAATTCTCACAATTCTGTTAACCCTTGCTGTCTCCTCTCCTTCCCACCTCAGCCCTCGGGCTCCGCCTCCTTTTTCCTTCCTTTCTTCCCCCCGCCTCCCCCCCACTTCCTATCAGTCTGAAGAAGGGTTTCGGCCCGAAACGCTGCCTATCTCCTTCGCTCCATATATCCTGTGAGATATGGGGGTGTGAGAGGGATGTGATGGACTGGTCGGATGCCAGAGGGTTGAGAGGGGGTGCAGGGGGGAGGGCGTTGTAGGAGGTGGTAGTTGAGGGGTGTGGGGGCCAGTGGGGAGGGGGTTGGGTGAGATGGGGGTGTTGGGAGGTGGGGAGGGGAGGAAGGAGTGGGCAGGTGAGAGGAGCATCTGGGTGGGATGACACGGGTGCGTCTGGCTGTTACAGGATCTGGAGGAGCACGGGATAGCGCCGCGAGGGATCGTGACGAGGAGCAGCTTTGCGTCCAAGGCAACGGACGCGGTGCAGGAGAGGGCGCGAGCATTGGCTAGCGTTGCCGGGCCCATCCCTGGGGCCAGCGCCCTCGGGGACCTCATCACCCTGGCAACGTGAGATCGGCTCTGGGCGGAGGGGGGGAAATGTTGGAGGTGCTCTCGTCCGGGCAAGCACAGGGTGCACAGTCGGTGGCGTGTGGTGCCCGTCTGTTGGCGTATGAGGCCAGCGTGCTGACTGTGGTAGAGCAGTGGAGACTCTGCCTGTGAATGCCAGGAGAAGCAGCTGCTCCCTGTGGTGAGGCTGCCGGTGTCGGCACGTCCGGCTGTAACTGAACGTTTCACTGGAGCGCCGGCCGGCAGGAGGCTGTGGCTGACCCTGCCAGGAACCTCTCCCCATTACTAATAACCTCCAATGCAGGCAGTTTCCTGGTGAAGCCACCTCCACGCCTCCTCCAGCTGCCAGCAACTGTGGTGCACTAATCCCCTCCTGTAGCCCCAAAACAATTCAGCACTGTCCAGCAAACAGAGTCTTATTGCTTGTTTGTTTGTACTGGTGATGGCTGGGTGCTCACACCTCCCCGCACCACCCCCACCCCAGCCCCAGCCCCACCCTCACCCTCAACCACCCCCTCCCCTCACCCTCATCTGCCCCTCACCCTCACCCCATCCCACCCTCATCCACCCCCACCCACCCTCCCCTCACCCTCACCCGCCCCTCACCCTCATCCACCCCTCACCCCACCACCCCTCACCTCACCACTCCTCACCCCCCTCAACCCACCACCCCTCACCCCCCTCAACCTACCCCACCCTCAACACCCCATCCTCACCCCACCGCACCCCCACCCACACCTCCCCTCCCCTCACCCCCTCCCCCTCATCCGCCCCTCACCCCACCCTCACCCTCATCCCCCCTCATCCTTCATCCACCCTCACTCCCTCTTCCCCCCCCCTCTTCCCCCCCTTTCCCCTCCCCTCTTCCCCCTCCCCTCTTCCCCCTCCCCTCTTCCCCCTCCCCTCTTCCCCCTCCCCTCTTCCCCCTCCTCTCTTCCCCCTCCCCTCTTCCCCCTCCCATCTTCCACCTCCCCTCTTCCACCTCCCCTCTTCCACCTCCCCTCTTCCCCCTCCCCTCTTCCCCCTCTCCTCCCCCCCCTCTTCTCTCCCCCTCTTCCCCCCTCACCCCCACCACCTCACCCCATCCCCACCCTTATCCCCCCCCCCTCACACCACCCCCACCCTGGTCCAGCCTGGGTATAATGGGGAGGAGGATCGCCCCATTCCTTGGGCACTGGGCATGCCAGGAGCAGGTGCCGCACTGACCTTTGCCCTTGCCCGGTGCCATGGGTGAGGTGGGGACCTGAAGCCCGTGAGGGAGAGAGTCGGGGAAACTGGCCGACGGCTCTCTGTCGTTACAGGGGCACGGTTGAATGTATGTGCTCGTTCCTGCAGGGTAACGGTGGGTGTACGCCTGCTCCGGCTGATGGGCTGGAAGGAAGGCCAGGGGCTAGGACCCCGCGTGAAGAGGAAAGCCCAGCGGCAGTACATTGGTGAGGACCCCACCACCCAGCCACCCAGCCACCCGACACCCTCCCACCCACCGCCCGACACCCTCCCACCCACCGCCCGATACCCACCGCCCGACACCCTCCCACCCACCGCCCGACATCCACCCACCCACCGCCCGACATCCACCCACCCACCGCCCGACATCCACCCACCCACCCACCGCCCGACATCCACCCACCCACCCACCGCCCGACATCCACCCACCGCCCGACATCCACCCACCCACCGCCCGACATCCACCCACCCACCCACCGCCCGACACACACCCACTGCCTGAAACCCACCGCCCACCAGCTCAGCCCCGGCACTGCCCTTGCAGAGCTCCCCAGCACAGATCCACTGCACCCCCCACCCCCTGCAATGGAACTGGCACCAGCACTACCCCAACGGCTCCACCCTTCACCGGCGCCGACCCAGTCTCGGCATTGACCCAAACTGCTCATTCGCAGGGCTGAGACACTCTCAGAGCGCAAAGCCCACACACTCACGCTTAGTGTTTGACCTTTCTGTGCACCGGGACACTGCAGCACGGTGAACATTGTCGATAGGAACTGCAGACCTGCTCTCACTGACTGTCATCGTTTGCCACACAGAGCCAGCAGTGAGAGTGTACGGCTGTTCCCTGCAAGATGAAGACCTGCAGCAGCCACAGGTAAGCTGCCATTCTCCATTCTGGTTCTCCCTGTGTAGCCTGGTGTCTGCACAAAACACAGCTTCAGAAAACAGGCAGCGGGACAGGCTGCGTCTGTGGCACGGACCCCCCTGCGGCACGATCCGCACCGGGGCCTAGTGTAGAGGGAAGAGAAACCGCATGAAGTGAGTTAGGGGTGGAATCAAGTGAGGTGGGGGTGATGGGCAGATGGAGTCAGGGAAGTGGGGTGGAGGTGGAAGCAGGTCAGAGGGGCAGGAAGGAGAGAGTCACAGCGTAGGGGCAGGACATGCTGATAATTTTTACAAATGTATTTTGAAAGATCTTGTGCTCTCTTAACCACAGAAGGGCACAGGGCTCAAATACAGTCATTTAATGCTGTGGAAAATTACAATGACTGAAAGACAAAAGGGGCTGGAGTAAAGGGAACGTGGATACCCTTGGTAAGCAGTGACAGGATCGGTCATAGTCAGCATGGATTTATGAAAGGTAAATCATGCTTGACTCATTTTCTGAAATTTTTTGAGGATGTAACAAGTAGAATGGATAAGAGAGAGAGTGGATGTGGTGTATCTGTACTTTCAAAAAGCCTTTGACAAGGTCCCACTCAAGAGATGTTACATTTAATTCCCTCTAAATCGTTAATATATATTGTAAATAACTGAGGTCCTAGCACTGGGCCTTGCTGCACCCACTAGTCACTGACTGACATTCTGAAAAGGACCCGTTAATTCCTACTCTTTGCTTCCTGTCTGCCAACCAGTTCTCTATCCATGTCAATACACTACCCCAATACATGTGCTCTAATTTTGAACACTTTGATGGTAAGAACAGGAAGGAAGATTATTATCTGAATGGTGTCAAATTAGGAAAAGGGGATGTTCACCGAGACCTGAGTGTCCTTGTACATCAGTCACTGAAGGTAAGCATGCAGGTACAGCAGGCAGTGAAGAAAGCTAATGGCATGTTGGCCTTCATTGTGAGAAGATTTGAGTTTAGGAGCAAGGAGGTCCTGCTGCAGTTGTACAGGGTCCTGGTGAGACCACACCTGGAGTATTGTGTGCAGTTTTGGTCTCCTAATTTGAGGCAGGACATTCTTGCTATTGAGGGAGTGTAGCATAGGTTCACCAGGTTAAATCCCGGGATGGTGGGACTGACGACATATGATGAAAGAATGGGTCGACTGGGCTTGAATTTACTGGAATTTAGGTTAAGAGGGGATCTTATAGAAACAAAAACATCTTAAGGGATTGGACAGGCTAGTTGCATGGAAAATGTTCCCCATGTTGGGGGAGTCCTGAAGCTGGAGTTTGTGAATACGGAATAGGCCATTTAGGATTGAGATGAGGAAAATCTTTTTCACCCAGTGAGTTGTGATTCTGTGGAATTCTCTGCCACAGAAGGCTGTGGAGGCCAATTCACTAGATGTTTTCAAGAGAGTTAGATTTAGCTCTTAGGGCTAAAGTAATCAAGGGATATGGGGAAAAGCAGAACGGTACTGATTTTAGATGATCAGCCATGATCATATTGAATGGCGGTGCTGGCTCGAAGAGCCGAATGGCCTACTCCTGCATCTATGTTTCTATACGCCAGGTGTAGAAGTAACTTCTCATTCATAGAGGCTGCCTCACCCGCTGAGTTTTCCAGCATGGGGAAGGGCGGGTGTGGGGAATGGAGAGGGGGGTGTGGGGAAGGGGGGGTGGGGAAGGGGGGGTTGGGGAGGGGGAGTGTGGGGAATGGGAAGGGGGGGTGGGGAAGGGGGGGTGGTTGCAGCAGACGCAGCTCGCAGTCTGCTCACCCCGCACCTTTGGCTTTCGGCCTCATGCAGAGATCCCTGTCCCACTCCGGCTTCACTCAGAGGCTTCCGGTTCAACTCAGCAGCTTGTGCTGGTAGCTGCAGAAGCAGTCCGCAGGCAGCTCACTCTCCGCGAGCTGCACACTCTCCGCAGGCTGCTCACTCTCCGCGAGCTGCTCAACACACTCCGCCCCTTCTGCTTTTTACTCTTGCCGTGTTCCGCGGGTTCCGGAAGGGGCGGTTTTTACGATTGTTAAACCTTCATAACTTTTGTACTATTTCACCGAACGGAACAAAACTTATTTGACTTGCAGCAGAGGAGAATGGTGAGTAATGGTTTTGCGCAAATTGAAATACAATGCAGACCGGAAGTGGTCAAGATGAGAGTTTTAGTAATAGTGTAGATAACAGTCTATTGTAGTTCAGAGCTTATTTGAAGTTGTAGTGTTAATAGCCTGATGGCTGTAGGGAAGAAGCTGTTCCTGAACCTGGATGTTAGTTTTCAGGCTTCTGTTCCTTCTTCCTGATGGTATGGATGAAATGAGTGTGTGGCCAGGATGGTGTGGGTCTCTGATGATGCTGGCTGCCGTTTTGAGGCAGCGATTCCGATAAATCCCTTTCGATGATGGGGAAGTCAAAACCGGTGATGTGCAGTGTTCACAACTTTTTGTAGTCTTTTCCGCTCCTGGGCATTCAAGTTGCCGAACCAGGCCATGATGCAACCAGTCAGTATGCTCTCTACTGTACACCCACAGATGTTCAAGAGAATCCTCTCTGACATACCGAATCTCCGTAATCTTCTCAGGAAGTAGAGGCGTTGATGTGTTTTATTTATAATTGCATCAGTGTGCTGGACTCTGCATGTCTTTGGAATATGGGATGAAACAGAAGCAACTGGTGTAAACCCACGCAGTCACAGGGAGAACGTACAAACACCATACAGACAGCAAACCTAGTCAGGATCGAACCCAGGTGCTGTAAGGCAGCAACTACCATTGCGCTACCGTGCCGCCCAAACTATATGCCAAACTTTAAATTGCTGAAAAAGTTGCTGAAACAAGTTGCCATAAATCTATGTATAGGAAGGAACTGCTGGTTTAAACTGAAGATAGACACAGAAAGCTGGAGTAACTCAGTGGGGACAGACTGCATCTCTGGAAAGACGGTTTCAACCTGAAACGTTACCACATCCTTTTCTCCAGAGATGCTGCCGGATCCGCTGAGTTATTCTAGCTTTTTGTGTCTATCCTTTGCTATGAATGTTTCCTTCAGTTTTAGCATGGTATTGGAGAATATTTGTATTTATATGTAAATCTTCTGAACCAATTTTTTCAAAGGGACATTTAAATGCTTGATAATAGATACATAGATACATAGAAAATAGGTGCAGGAGTAGGCCATTTGGCCCTTCGAGCCTGCACCGCCATTCAATATGATCATGGCTGATCATCCAACTCAGTATCCCGTACCTGCCTTCTCTCCATACCCCCTGATCCCCTTAGCCACAAGGGCCACATCTAACTCCCTCTTAAATATAGCCAATGAACTGGCCTCAACTACCCTCTGTGGCAGAGAGTTCCAGAGATTCACCACTCTCTGTGTGAAAAAGTTTTTCCTCATCTCGGTCTTAAAGGATTTCCCCCTTATCCTTAAGCTGTGACCCCTTGTCCTGGACTTCCCCAACATCGGGAACAATCTTCCTGCATCTAGCCTGTCCAACCCAATAAGAATTTTGTACGTTTCTATAAGATCCCCTCTCAATCTCCTAAATTCTAGCAAGTATAAGCCAAGTCTATCCAGTCTTTCTTCATATGAAAGTCCTGACATCCCAGGAATCAGTCTGGTGAACCTTCTCTGCACTCCCTCTATGGCTATAATGTCCTTCCTCAGATTTGGAGACCAAAACTGTACGCAATACTCCAGGTGTGGTCTCACCAAGACCCTGTACAACTGCAGTAGAACCTCCCTGCTCCTATACTCAAATCCTCTTGCTATGAAAGCCAACATACCATTCGCTTTCTTCACTGCCTGCTGCACCTGCATGCCTACTTTCAATGACTGGTGTACCATGACACCCAGGTCTCGCTGCATCTCCCCATTTCCTAATCGGCCACCATTTAGATAATAGTCTGCCTTCCCTTTTTTGCCACCAAAGTGGATAACCTCACATTTATCCACATTATACTGCATCTGCCAAACATTTGCCCACTCACCCAGCCTATCCAAGTCACCTTGCAGTCTCCTAGCATCCTCCTCACAGCTAACACTGCCCCCCAGCTTAGTGTCATCCGCAAACTTGGAGATGTTGCTTTCAATTCCCTCATCCAGCTCATTAATATAAATTGTAAATAGCTGGGGTCCCAGCACTGAGCCTTGCGGTACCCCACTAGTCACTGCCTGCCATTGTGAAAAGGACCCGTTTACTCCTACTCTTTGCTTCCTGTTTGCCAGCCAGTTCTCTATCCACATCAATACTGAACCCTGTGTGATTTAAGTTTGTATCCTAATCTCTTATGTGGTACCTTGTCGAAAGCCTTCTGAAAGTCCAGATACAACACATCCACTGGTTCTCCCCTATCCACTCTACTAGTTACATCCTCGAAAAATTCTATAAGATTCGTCAGACACGATTTACCTTTCGTAAATCCATGCTGACTTTGTCCAATGATTTCACCACTTTCCAAATGTGCTGCTATCCCATCTTTAATAACTGACTCTAGCAGTTTCCCCACTACCGATGTTAGACTAACTGGTCTTTAATTCCCCGTTTTCTCTCTCCCTCCCTTCTTAAAAAGTGGGGTTACGTTTGCTACCCTCCAATCCTCAGGAACTACTCCAGAATCTAAAGAGTTTTGAAAAATTATCACTAATGCATCCACTATTTCTGGAGCTACTTCCTTAAGTACTCCGGGATGCAGCCTATCTGGCCCTGGTGATTTATCGGCCTTTAATCCATTCAATTTACTCAACACCACTTCCCGACTAACCTGGATTTCACTCAGTTCCTCCATCTCCTTTGACCCGCGGCCCCCTGCTATTTCCGGCAGATTATTTATGTCTTCCTTAGTGAAGACGGAACCAAAGTAGTTATTCAATTGGTCCGCCATATCCTTGTTCCCCATGATCAATTCACCTGTTTCTGACTGTAACTAATCTCTTTCTCTTCACATATCTATAAAAACGTTTGCAGTCAGTTTTTATGTTCCCTGCCAGTTTCCTTTCATAATCTATTTTCCCTTTCCCAATTAAGCCCTTTGTCCTCCTCTGCTGGTCTCTGAATTTCTCTCAGTCCTCTGGTATGCTGCTTTTTCTGGCTAATTTGTACGCATCATCTTTTGCTTTGATACTATCACTGATTTCCCTTGTTATCCACGGATGCACTACCTTCCCTGATTTATTCTTTTGCCAAACTGGGATGAACAATTTTTGTAGTTCATGCATGCAGTCTTTAAATGCCTTCCATTGCATATCCACCGTCAACCCTTTTAGAACTAATTGCCAGTCAATCTTGGCCAATTCACGTCTCATACCCTCAAAGTTACCTTTCTTTAAGTTCAGAACCGTTGTTTCTGAATTAACAATGTCACTCTCCATCCTAATGAAGAACTCAACCATATTATGGTCACTCTTGCCCAAGGGGGCACGCACAACAAGACTGCTAACTACTCATTACTCAATACCCAGTCTAGAATAGCCTGCTCTTTCGTTGGTTCCTCTACATGTTGGTTTAGATAACTATCCCGCATACATTACAAGAAATCCTCTTCCTCAGCACCCCTGCCAATTTGATTCACCCAATCTATATGTAGATTGAAGTCACCCATTATAACTGTTTTGCCTTTGTTGCACGCATTTCTAATTTCCTGTTTGATGCCATCCCCAACTTCACTACTACTGCTAGGTGGCCTGTACACGACACCCACCAGCGTTTTCTGCCCCTTAGTGTTTCGCAGCTCTACCCATACCGATTCCACATCCTCCAAGCTAATGTCCTTCCTTTCCACTGCGTTAATCTCCTCTCTAACCAGCAACGCTACCCCACCTCCTTTTCCTTTCTCTCTATCCCTCCTGAATATTGAATATCCCTGGATGTTCAGCTCCCAGCCTTGGTCACCCTGGAGCCATGTCTCCGTGATCCCAGCTATATCATAATCATTAATTGCTATCTGCACGTTCAACTCATCCACCTTATTACGACTGCTCCTTGCATTGAGACACAAAGCCTTCAGGCTTGTTTTTACAACGCTCTTACCCCTTATACAATTATGTTGAAAAGTGGCCCTTTTTGATTTTTGCCCTGGATTTGTCTGCCTGCCACTTTTACTTTTCACCTTGCTACCTATTGCTTCCGCCCGCATTTTACACCCCTCTGTTTCTCTGCTCACCCATTTAAGAACCCCACCACCTCTTATTCTCTGTTTATTATAGTTTTCTTCTTTCCCCCCTACATGTTGGGTCTGAGTGCTTTCCTTCTCTGCCTCCTGCCTCACACACTGTCTAATAGCATTCTCTATTTGAGTCCCTCCCCCCAACCATTCTCGATTAAAGTCTCCCCAGTAGCCTTTGCAGATCTCCCCGCCAGGATATCGGTCCCCCTCAGGTTCAAGTGCAACCCATCCTTTTTGTACAGGTCGAACCTTCCACAAAAGAGGTCCCAATGATCCAGAAATTTGAATCCCTGCCTTCTGCACCAGTCCTTCAGCCACGCATTTATCCTCCACTTCGCTCCATTCCTACTCTCACTGTCGCGTGGCACAAGCAGTAATCCCGAGATTGTTACCTTTGCTGTCCTTCTCTTTAACTCCCCTCCTAACTCCCTAAATTCTCGTTTCAGGGCCTCTTCTCTTTTTTTACCTATGTCATTGGTACCTATATGTACCACGACCTTGGGCTCCTCTCCCTGCCCTTTCATGATATCTTGGACACGTTGAGACACATCACAGACCCTTTTATAGTCTATTAATGCTTGTAATTTTCTGATCCCAAAGATTCCAAAGATGTATGGCTTTGTAAGGCCTGTTTTAAAAAAATGCACCTGATGTTTAGGGAGTGAATGAGAAAGTGGGAAAACTTGGAACTGGTGTGAACGATTGATTGATGGTTGGCATGGACTCAGTGGGATTGTTTCTATGCTGCATTTCTAAATAAAACTACCGTAATTCCCAGCAATGAAGACGCACCCCCAAATTAAGTTGCTAAAATTTGAGAAAAGGATGGCGGGACAGGATCAGGGGTTTGGTTTAGTCCAGGGGTTGGTAACATCGCCTGCGTCCCCGGGACTGGCTTCAGTTCCCAGATCCCTCGCGTCCCTGGGACTAACTGCAGTTCCCAAGTCGCCTGCAAGCCCGGGACTGGCTGTAGTGCCGGGGATGGAGAGAGCGAGGGCGCGAGAGAGAGAGAGAGAGAATAGTTATTG
>CM075978.1:152210996-152232827 GCA_038087875.1 Malacoraja senta | reverse complement strand
TACCCATGACGTACTACGGCTTTTTCGCCGAGTGGAGTTTCTTGCTCCGCTCTATGATCTTTGGTTTCCAATTGCAATACCAATTCGCTCCCCTCCAGTTGCTGTGATATCCCATTGAGGTGAAAAGTTCAGAGTGTTCCTGTCTTGCAACTTTGTATCGAAGTATGTTGGAAGCTGGTATGAAGGAGTTTAACAGTAAAAATCTTGTTAAATTTGGTTCTTTTAAAGCTTTAATCATCAATAACGTGAAATATAGCATCAAATCTTAAATGAACCTGATTACGGTGTGGAGGGCAAAAATGTGGAGTCAGAATATGTAAAAAATTTAAGCGCTAGCCATAGCATTTTGAGGAAGATACAAAACATACAACACTCATACAGACAACACACATACAAACAGACAAGATTAGACTTTTATAGGTATACTAGACCAAGTGCACATCCGTTGGGTCTGCTCCCCCAACAGACTCGTTCCCTACTTGTAGCACCCAAATGCACTTGTCCTGCGTGTTGCAATAGCAATTCGCCCTCCCCCTCCTGTGAGGTGAAAAGTTCAGAGTGTTCCTGTGTGTCGTAACATTGGATCAAAGTGTGTTGGAAGCTGGCAGGAATGATTTTAACAGTAAAAAATCTTGTGAAAGTTGGCATTTTTTAAAACTTTAATTGCAAATAAAGTGAAATATAGGATGAAATCTTTAGTGAAGTTGATCACTGCTAGCCGACCCATTGTGACGTCATCAGTTGAAGCTGGTCATTTTAAATTTAAAGTATTTTGATTTTTTTTAAACATTAATCAGTAATAAGTTGAGAAATAAAGCATAAAACGTTCAGGGAAAGTGATCTCTGCCTAGTTGTATATCAGAATGTGAATCAGAATATGTAAAAATCTTGTGAAAGGTGCCATTTTTAAAGTTTTAATCACGAATAACGTGAAATGTAGGTAGAAATCTTCAGTGAAGCTGATCACTGCTAGCCGAGCCATTGTGACATCTTCAGTGAAAGCTGGTAGTTTTAAATCCAAACTCTTGATGTTTTAATCTTACTTACTTTTAATCAGTAATGTCGAAAACAAAGCATAAAATGTTCAGTGAAGGTGGTCTCGGCCTCGAGGGGAAAAATGTCAATCAGAATATGTAAAATGTAATCGTTACCGCGTAGTGTTTTTGCGAAGATGTAAAGACAACCAGACAACAGGTGGGCGGGGGGGTTGTGTGGGCAGTGGGGCTTGCGGAGGGGTGTGTGGCGGGGGGGAGTGAGCTCAGAGAAAAGACGGGGAAGAGCCATGGGGGAGAGGGAGGATCACAGGGAGAGGGGGATCACGGTGGAGGGGGTAGGAGCCAGCGAGGGGGACCAGAGGGGTAGTGGCTGGAATTGGGAGTGCGATAGGGACTCACAGCGGGCGCTGGGCGCTGGTCGTTCTCCGCTGGGATCAGAGTCTCCACTTTCCGTTTGTCGACACCGGCGACATCTCCGACTCCAGGCTGGGGCTCTGTCTCCGACTCTGGGCTGGGCTGGGTCTCCCACGCTGGGCTGGGTTGGGTCTTTGACGCTGGGCGGCTGCTTGGGGCTGGGCTGCTAGTTGGGGCGGGACTGCTGCTTGGGGCGGGGCTGCTGCTTGGGGCTGGGCTGGGCTGGGCTGCTTCGGGTCCCTCCGCTGGCCACCCTCAGCTCCAATAAAGACGCGATGGCACAGGAAGGGGTGGACCGTCCCGGGGAGTGTCAGGGGAAGAGACTAATCCATGTGGCGCTGACTGGCAGGAGAAGAGATCGATCAGCGCACGCGCGGTTTTTAAGATTTTTAAACCTTGCTAACTTCTACGACATTCAACCGATCGGAACGAGGTGCACTCGCAGTACAGGAGAACGGTGAGTGAATTGGCGAAAAATCATAGCGCTATCTATTGTGCAAATAGAAAGACCGCAGAACCGGAAGATAAGATTTTTAGTTAAGTATAGATAGATAGATAGATAGATATAATACTAGACCAAGTGGGACCCAATGGGTCCCTGTCACACGAGAGGCCTGGTCCCCCACGCAACCCGTTCCCCAACGCAATATTGCACCACTAACCCGTAGCCCCCACGGGAGGCGTGTTCCCCAACTCAACCCGTTCCTGAATGTAAGATTCCAGCACTTACTCCCCTGCCTCACTCAGCAGTGGACTTAAAAAAAATTCCAATTGCACTTACCCTGCCTGCTGCAGCAGTTCCAATTGCAACACCATTTTGCCCCCCCACCCCCTTGCTGTTGACGCACTTGCTGTGATATCCCATTGAGGTGAAAAGTTCAGAGTGTTCCTGTCTTGCAACTTTGTATCAAAGTGTTGGAAGCTGGCAGGAAGGATTTTAACAGTAAAAATCATGTTAAATTTGGCTTTTTTAAAGCTTTAATCATCAATATGTGAAATATAGCATCAAATCTGATTATGGCGTGGAGGGCAAAAATGTGTCCGAATATGTAAAAATTTAAACGCTAGCACGTAGCGTTTTGAGGAAGATACAAAACATACAGACAGACACACATACAAGATGAGACTTTTAGTATGTAGATAGAAGATGGTAAAATAGGTGAATGAGGATGTAGATTTGAATTGAATGAATTTTATTAGCCAAGTATGTATACATACAAGGAATTTGCCTTGGTGCTTTGCTCGCAAGTAACAACCGATATACAGTAGACAATTAAAAATATAATTTAAACATGTGAAGAATGAAATAATGAAATTTGTTGCGACTTTATAAACTAAAGGAATATTTTGTGCAGTTGTGGCGATGCGTGGAGTGGGCTGCCTCGGTTGGTGGAGGCAGATTTATGGTGGTGTGTAAGGAACATTCAGGGAGAGATGGATATGAATGCAGGCAGATGGGGTGAGGTTGACTGTCGTTATGGTTGGTACGGGCATGATGGGCCGAAGGGCATCTTCCTGTTCCATGTGCTGCCAGTCCCGGATTGATGCTTGCATGTTCACGGTGTGAGTGGAGCATGTGTTGTGTCGCGTGTGGGGAGGGTCATGGACTACCCTTGTTGTGTGTCGCGTGTGGGAGGGTCACGGACTACCCGTGTGTGTGTGCGTGTGGGAGGGTCACGGACTGCCCGTGTTGTGTCGCGTGTGGGAGGGTCATGGACTGCCCGTGTGTTGTGTCGCGTGTGGGAGGGTCATGGACTGCCCGTGTTGTGTGTCGCGTGTGGGAGCATCACGGACTACCCGTGTGGGAGGGTCACGGACTACCCGGGTGTGTGTCCCATGTAGGAGTGTGAGGAGAGGCCTACCTGCCAGAAGGCCTGACCTTTGCCCCCAGGGACGTGGTGCCCATGGACTTCACCCTGAAGGACGACCGTCACGGACTGGGCTACAGCGGCATCGATCCTCGCCGGGCACTGTGCGGGTCTGCCAGCCTGGACCCAGACACCCTGGTCCACACACACCCCAACTCTGCCCACCATCTGTTGGAGCAGGCCTCGGCCACTGGACACACCAGGCCCGGCATCACCGGACAGGTGGGTTGAGGGGACGGCCACCCAGTCGGCCTCTGGCGGGATCACTGGCGGCCCAGGTGTCTCTGGAGGATGGGCAGCCACTGGGGGAGGGGGTTGGTGAGGTGGTGGGGGTGCTGGGGTGGAGAAGCATTTTGGGGAGGGGTGCTGGGGTGGAGTGGGTGGGGGGGGTTGATGGTTGGGCACTGACCTGTATCCAGTGCTGTGCCAGGCGTTTGGTGTGGGTGCGCTGGAGGAGGAGGATGACGACATCTATAGCAGGGACTCGCTGTCGCGCTACGACTCTGTGCTGAACGAGGAGCCGGGGGATGGGCTGTATGGCTGGACCGCCCCAACCCCCACGCCACGCGGCAGGGGCAGAGGTGAGGGGTGGGCATGGGGGAGGGGTGGGCATGGGGAAAGGGGCATGTGGAGGGGGGACAAGATGAGAGGTGGGCATGGGGAGGGGTGGGCATGGGGAGGGGTGGGCATGGGGGGCGGGTGGTCATGGGGAGGGGGGGACTTGGGGAGGTGGGCGAGGGCGAGTTGCACGGAGAGGGAGGCTCCAGTGAGGGGCAAGGAGAGGGGGTGGTTTCTGGTGGGGAGGGGGCAAGGCAATGTTGCTCCACTGCTGGATCAGCTCCAGGGTTCCAGCATTCATCACAGCAGGCTATGTCGTTGCAGGTGCCAGTCTCCAGCAGGGATACGTGGGCAAAGAGATGGAAGGCTTCACCCTGGGGAGCGGCCACCACCAAGTCCATCACGGTATCTACTCCTTCCCTCCTGTAGCCCGGTGCGGGCAGTAATCAGCTCCTCACAGTGCAGTGATACACCCACTCACTGCTCACCCCTCCTCCACGGACCCCCCTCCCCCAGCATCACCCCTCCCCCACAGACAGCCCCTCCCCCAGCATCACCCCTCCCCAGCGTCACCCCTCCCCCGGACATCCCACCCCGCTCCCCCTACCCCGCCCGCCGCCCCTCCCCTGGACCAGTGGGAGACAGTGGGTTACTGGCCCAGTGGGAGACAGACAGTGGATTACTGGCCAGTGGGTGCTTGCCCGCTGTCCGTGCATTGAGGACTTGAAGTACGGACGGTGGGGGTCACGTTCTCACCCATGTTGCTCCCCCAGGTGTATCCTCCCCCCGAGCTGCCCAGGGATTACAGGCCTGTCCACCACTTTGGCCCGGCGGTCACCGTGGGCACTGTCAGCACCGCCCTGGCGCAGGCTCTCGGCCAGTCGACAGGACAGCTCAACGCCCCCGTGGCAACCCACGGTCGGCACCAGCTCAACGCAACGCAGCGCAGAGAACTTCTCGGGGAGAGCGCGCTGGCAGGTACCGTGGCACCGTGCCAGGGTGGGGGGTCCCGGTCAAGCATGGCCATCGGGGTCTAGGGGGCTGCAGGGGCATTGAACTGCGGGGTCGCGGGGAGTGTTGGCATGGGACAACACGGGAACAACCATGCTGAGTGTGGGAGTAAAGGACATAAAATGCTGATGTAACTCGGGCGGGCAAGCGGCATCTTTGGAGATCATGGAGAGGTGAAGTTTCAGGTCTGGACCCTCCTCCCGCGGAGTTATTCCAGCGCTCTGTCCTTTTTAGTTTAGAAGTACTGCGCAGAAACAGGTCATTTGGCCCTCTGAGTTTGCACTGACCAGTGATCCCCGCACACTCACACTATCCTACACACACCAGTCCTTTGGCCCTCTGAGTTTGCGCTGACCAGTGATCCCCGCACACTACCACTATCCTCACACACCAGGGACAATTAAAAGTTATACCAAGCTGATTAACTTACAAACCTGCATATCTTTGTAGTGTGGGGGGAAACCGGAGAAAAGCCACGCAATTCATTGGGAGAACGTACAAACTCCTTACAGACAGCACCCGTAGTCAGGATTGGACCTGGGTCTCTGGTGCTGTGAGGCAGCAACTCTACCACTGCGCCACCGTGCTGTGCCGCCCCATTAGTAGATCTATTGCATAAAGCAGCGCCTGCAGGTGGGTGTGGAGGGGAGGGGAGGGATGAGGTCACGGTGGATTCGGGAGGAGAGAGGAGGAAGGTCTATTTAGATTAATTTCTGTATATGTAAGTTCATGGTTTGGTTTGTTGCTGATTACGGCGGGGCCGGTGTTGGTGGGGGGCCGCGGGCTGGTGCGTTGTGTGGGGTCTGGGGCCCAGAGCTCCCGCTGTGTGAGCCTGATCTCTGTATCCACAGGTCCTCGCTCGGTGTTTGATCTCCTCACTGTGGAAGACAAGGAGAGGCTCCAGGAAGCACAGCGGGCAGCAGGTCGCCTGACCAGCCCACACCCCTGCCAGCTGCAGACCCTCCCCCTCGCCCTGCCACCTAGCAACGGCCCGGGCAGGAGCCCACTGGGTTCAAACCCTTCCTGAAGGACCCACCGAAGCAGCAGCGCTACGAGCAGTTCGTGCAGAGCCTGAGGGCTGGACAGAGCGGTGAGATGGCATGCACGGGCGCACTGGAGTCAGGCCACTGACCCTCTACCCACCCCCAGCCCCAACCCCTCTAACCCAGCCCCTCTCCCCCATCCCCACCCCAACCCCTCTAACCCAGCCCCTCAGCCCTATCCCCACCCCCTAATCCAGCCCCGCCCCTCCCCTCTCTCTCCCCCGCCCCCTCTCCCCCCGCCTCTCCCCCCCACCCCTTCCCCCCGCGCTCTCCCCCCGCCCCTCCCCCCCGCCCCTCTCCCCTGCCCCTCTCTCCCTGCCCCTCTCCCCGCCCCTCTCTCCCTGCCCCATCCCCTTCCCTCTCCCCCGCCACCACCCCCCTGCCCCCAACGCCCTCCCAATCCGCCTCTCCCCAACTCCCCCCGCCCCTCTCTCCCTGCCCCATCCCCTTTTCTCCCCCCATCCCCCTCCCCTTCCCCCATCCCCCCACCCTCATCCCCATCCCCCTCCCCCATCCCCCTCCCCTCCCCCTCCCCATCCCCCTTCCCGCCCCCTTCCCCATCCCGCTCCCCATCCCCCACCCCTTTCCCCCTGCCCACTGTCCCATCTCCCCCCTGACACACTGGGCTGTCCCTGGCAGTGCAGGTCCTCCCTCTCGCTATGGTTGGGGCTGCTGTGGACACCGCCTCCATGCCGGGGAGGATGACCTGTGGGGCTGGGCTGCAGGGGTCAGAGCTACTGTGTGTTCGTACTGGCCCTGACCCGTGGGGGATGGGGGTGGGTGGAAATGGGGGGTTTGAGCTGCTGTCCCGGCCCTTACACTGAACTGTTCTCTCTCCAGAGGCGCTGACCGGCTGCCTGGACCCCTGCATGACGGAGTGGGAGCAGGGCCGTGAGCGCGAGGAGTTCAGCCTGGCGGCGGTGCTGTACCGACCCCACAGCGCCTCACTGGCCTCCCGCTTCACCCACGCCAAGCTGTCCGACCACATGGACCACGTGGAGGTTCCCCAGCAACATGAGGTAGAACAGCCGCCACCTTTGCCCTGTGTGTGGGGCACCAGTGCTGGCATTGTGCCCACTGCATGAGGGTATCATCCCTCCCTCGTGCTCGAGGGGGCAGCCGGGACAACAGTAACGCCAGCCTGCAGGCGACGGGCGTGATGGACACAGTCCTGCGGGGCCAGACTGGCCTCACCCCTCCCTGCTCACAAACCATTCAGGGCCGGTGTGGGTAACACTCACGTACAGGGCAGCCCAGCCCGGCCCTCTCACCCATAGACAATAGGTGCAGAAGTAGGCCATTCGGGCCTTCGAGCCAGCACCGCCATTCACTGTGATCATGGCTGATCATCCACATTCAGTACCCCATTCCTGCCTTCTCACCATATCCCCTGACTCCACTATCTTTAAGAGCTCTATCTAACTCTCTTGAAAGCATCCAGAGAATTGGCCTCCACTGCCTTCTGAGGCAGAGAATTCCACAGATTCACAATTCTCTGGATGAAAACGTTTTTCCTCATCTCCGTTCTATATGGCTTACCCCTTATTCTTAAACAGTGGCCCCTGGTTCTGAACTCCCCCAACATCGGAAACATGTGTCCTGCCTCTAGCGTGTCCAATCCCTTAATGATCTTTTATGTTTCAATAAGATCTCCTCTCATCCTTCTAAATTCCAGAGTATACAAGCCCAGCCGCTCCATTCTATCAACATATGACAGTCCCGCCATCCTGGGAATTAACCTCGTGAACCTACGCTGTACTCCCTCAATAGCAAGAATGTCCTTCCTCAGATTTGGAGACCAAAACTGCACACAATACTCCAGGTGTGGTCTCACTAGGGCCCTGTACAACTGCAGAAGGACCTCTTTGCTCCTGTACTCAACTCCTCTTGTTATGAAGGCCAACATGCCATTAGCTTTCTTCATTGCCTGCTGTACCTGCATGCTTACTTTCAGTGAGTGATGAACAAGGAGCCCCAGATCTCGTTGTACTTCCCCTTTTCCTAACCTGACCATTCAGATAATAATCTGCCTTCCTGTTTTTGCCACCAAAGTGAATAACCTCACATTTATCCACATTAAACTGCATCTGCCCACACACCCAACCTGTCCAAGTCACCCTGCATCATCATAGCATCTGCTAATTTGCTAATGTTACTTTGAATCCCTTCATCTAAATCATTGATGCATATTGTAAATAGCTGCGATCCCAGCACCGAGCCTTGCGGTACCCCACTCGTCACTGCCTGCCATTATGAAAGAGACCCGTTAATCCCTACTCTTTGTTTCCTGTCTGCCAACCAATTTTCTATCCATGTCAGCACTCTACCCCCAATACCATGTGCTCTAATTTTGCCCACTAATCTCCTATATGGGACCTTATCAAATGCTTTCTGAAAGTCTTCATCCCTGTCCATTTTCCTAGTTACATCCTCAAAAAATTCTAGAAGATTAGTCAAGCCTGATTTCCGCTTCGTAAATCCATGCTGACTCGGACCGATTCAGTTACTGCTATCCAAATGTGCCGCTATTTAATCTTTGACAATTGACTCCAGCATCTTCCCCACCACCGATGTCAGGCTAATTGGTCTATAATTCCCTGTTTTCTCTCTCCCGCCTTTCTGAAAAAGTGGGATAACATTAGCTACCCTCCAATCCATAGGAACTGATCTTGTATCTATAGAACATTGGAAAATTATCACCAATGCGTCCACGATTTCTACAGCCATTTCCTTAAGTACCCTGGGATGTCGACCATCAGGCCCTGGGGATTTATCAGCCATCAATCCCATCAGTCTCAGTCGCATGAGTCACAGCCCAAGCAACAGGCCCTTCCGCCCAACACACCCACACTGACCAAGGCATCATTTATGTTCACCCTGACCCCCCCCCTCCACTGACCATTCCTACTCCCACCCACATGGACACCCTCCATCCCACTCCGCTGCCCCTCTCCCCCACCCCCTCCTCCATTGCCCCCTACCCTCGCTGCCCCCTTCCCTCGCTTACCATCCACCGCCCCTTCCCCGTTGCCCCCTCGCCCCCTGGCCTGCTGCCCCCTTCTCGCTGCCCCGCAGTGCCCTCCCCCGCCGTTCCCCGCCCCCACCCCTCCCTCCATTGCCCCCCCCCCCCCCGCTGCCCCACTGACGCTGCTCTCTTGGCACAGAGTGACGTCCAGGATAAAGACGCTGCGGTGACAATGAATATGTTTGGGACGCTTACCCGAGACATGTTTGAGTGGCATCCGGAGAAGCTGCTGTGCAAGAGATTCAACGTCCCCGACCCCTACCCTGGGTATGTACCATGATGCACACGCGTGTGGGATTACTCCCCCTTGGGGTACATACAGTGGACATGGCCATGTGGGGTTAATCACAGATTCATGTTGGAGCAGAATTAGGCTCTTGAGCCCATCGTCTACGCCATTCAATCATGGCAGAACTATCTTTCCCTCTCTACCCCATTCTCCTGCCTTCTCCCCATAACCCGTGACACCCGCACTAACCCCTAGACCTCCACCCTGAGTACGTACGCTGATGGACACGTGGGATTAACTGCATTGCTGTTCTATTTACACAATCCCTTCAACTCTGCCTGTTTTATTTACACAATCCCTTCAACTCTGCATATTCTCCTGCTTACCTATAACCTGCGATGAGTTCCAGTGGCCAGTTATTACTTCAACCTGCGTATTTGGGATTTGTTTGATTACCTGAGGGAACTGTTTTGCGACACCCAAATGCTCAAGTAACTCAGCAGGTCAGGCAGCACCGCTGGAGAACATGGAATTGTGACGCTTCGGGTCAGGACCATTTCTTTCGACCCCAGAGATGCTGTCTGACCCGCTGAGTTACTCCAGCACTTTGTATCTTTCTCCGTAAACCTGTATTTGCCTGTATCCATGCTTTGCAACATCTCACATTTGTCATGTTTTATTTCTACAGGTCCACAAATGTTGGACTACTAAAGGTGAAGCGAGACAAGTATTCGGTGTTCAACTTCCTATCTGTCCCCACAGTTGCTGCACCCCGCGGCACGGTGCAGCCAAGCGGAGCGCAGCGTGCGGGCAAATCCTCCAGTGAGTGTGGGCATTGCACCCTGACTGGCAGCAACATACACGCAGTGTGGAGGTGGGTGGGCACACGGGCCACAGCATTCAGGAAAGCTTCTTTAGCCACGATACAGCAAGCAGCCGAAAGGGCTGTGGACAGTGAGTGGCATGGACTACCTCAGGGCAGTGGGGCTGATGTTTGTGGGATGACAGCATGGCCACGGGAGGTGGGGGGAGGGGGTTTACTGGGATGGATGCTGCTGGAAGTGGGAAGCAAGCTATGAGGGGATCTTGCTCAGAGCAGGGTTGTGTGTTACGGGGTGAGATGGCCAGGAGGAGGTGAATCCAGGTCTCCACGATTGTTGGGGTGAAGATAAAGAACAAGCTGCTCCTTCCCCAGGGGCTGGTCAAAGCCGGTGGGTGGGTGGGGGGTGGGGGGTGCAGGGTGGGGGGGGGCAGAGTAGAGGGAGTTGTGGGTGGGGGGGCGGCAGAGTGGATGGGGTGGGGATGGTCGGTGGGGGGCAGAGTGGAGGGGGTTATGGTTGGGGGTTGGTGGGGGTAGGGCAAAGTGGAGGGGGTGGGGGTGTCAGGGTGTGGGTGGGGGGTGTTGGTCAGGGTGGGGGAGGGGCAGAGTGGTGGGGGTGGTCAGGGTGAGGCAGGCAGGGTGGAGGGGGCGTGTTAAGGTGGGGATGGTCGAGCAGTGATCCGCGGGATGGTGGGGGGCGGTGGTGTGGGTGGTGGTTTGGGGCGAGTGTGTGGGTGGGGGTCGGGAATCAGGTGCGGGGGTTGTAGGGTGGGGTGAGGCAGGGGGGTGAGGGTATCGGGGATTAGGTGGGGTGGGTGTGGGGTGAGGTGGGGGTGGGGCGGGGGGGGGGTGGGGTGGGGCGGGGGAGGTGAGCTGGGGCCGGGGGGGGTGGGGTGGGGTGTGGTGGGAGTGTGGTGGGAGTGGGGGGGTGAGGTGGGGTGGGGGGGTGTGAGGAGCTGGGCCAGTTTTACCCGCTCACTGTGCCTGTGCTGTGATCAGCAGGAGTGGAGGGCAAGCGGCGTTCCAGGTGGGACGTGTGTGCAAAGAACATGGAGGAGGATGGAGCAGGCGCTGCAATCCCGGCCTCAGCCCCAGGGGACAGCACCACCCCACACGGGGGAGAGGAGCCGCCAGCATGCCTGCCCCATGACAAGGTGCAGCAGGGCCAACCTGGGCAGATACATGCTGTTACTGGGATGGGAGTCAAGTGTTACGGGGCGAAGGCAGAATAGGGCTGAGAGAGTAAGATACATCAGCCATGGATGGTGGAACGAACGCGCTGGGCCGAGTGGTCTGATTCTGCTGCTGTCCTGTGGGCTGTGACTGAGAGAGCTCCTGCTGCAGCCCACCAGCTGTGCAACGTAAGAAATCGCACGCAGTCAGGAGGAGCTCAGCGGGTCAGGCATCATCCGTGGAAGGGGTGGACGGATGTAGTCTTGGGTCGGGACCCTTCTTCAGACCACCTGTTTACCCCATCTCTACCCCACACTCTCGTCCCTGATCTCCCAGCCACTGCTTCTGTCAGGCCTCTTCCCACCCACGCTGCCCGGGCCCTTCTTTCCCCACCCCCCTCAAACAGTCACGGTCCCTCCACCCCTCCGGCCCCAGCCCCGGTCCGCTGGTCTTTGCCGAGCCTGCGGTGTGGGCTTGTTTGCGGTTGTGAGGGTGATAGGCTGACACATTGGGCAGTGATAACGTTGCTGCCTTACAGCGCCAGAAACCCGGGTTCGATCCTGACTATGGTTGCTGTATGTATGGAGTTTGTACGTTCTCCCTGTGACCATGTGGGTATTCCTCGGTTTCCTCCTACATTTCAAAGACATGCAGGTTTGTAGGTTAATTGGCTTCTGTAAATTGTAAATTGTCCCTATCATGTAGGATAGTTCTAGTGTACGGGGATCGCTGGTTGGTGTGGACTGGGTGGGTGAAGAGCTTGATTCTGCGCTGTATCTCTAAAGTCTCTCAATGAGTATTTCTCCTCTGTATTTACCGAGGAGAAAGACAGTAGGACGGAGGCCCTTGGGGCAGTCAATGAAAGTGTCTTGGGAGCAGTCAGTGTTACCGTCGAAGAGGTGGTGAAGGTAGACAAAACTCCAGGGCCTGATCAGATATATCCAAGGACATTGTGGGAAACTTGAGAGGAAATTGCAGAAGCCCTGGTTGAAATTTACGAGTCGTCCTTAAATACAGGAGAGGTGCCGGAAGACTGGAGGGTAGCAAATGTTGTACCTCTAATCAAGAAGGGCGGCAGGGAAAATGCTGGGAACTAAAGGCTGGTGAGCTTAACATCTGCAGTTAGAAAGTTACTGATATATGCATTTGGATGGGCAAGGGCTGATTAGGGATAGTCAGCATGGTTTTGTACGTGGGAGGTCGTGTCTCACAAATCTGATTTAGTTTTTTGAAGACGTGACTAAAAAGGTCGATGCGGGCAGAGCTGTAGATGGATTTATACATGGATTTCAGTAAAGCATTCGACAAGGTTCTGCTGAATGGATAGCAAATTGGCTCCATGGAAGGAAGCAGAAGGTAATGGTGGAAGGTTGCTTCTCAGACTGGAGGTCTGTGACTAGTGGTGTGCCTCAGGGTTCGGTGCTGGACCCGTTAGTGTTTGTCATCTACATTAATTATTTGGATGAGAACATATGGGGCAAGATTAGCAAGTTTGCTGATGATACAAAAGTGGGTGGTGTTGCAGATTGTGAAGATGGTTGTGAAATATTGCAGCAGGATCTGGATCGATTGGCCAGGTGGGCTGAGAAATGGTTGATGAATTTTAATACAGAGAAATGTGAGGTGTTGCATTTTGGGACATCTAATAAGAGCAGGATCTACACCGTGAATGGTAGGCCTCTTGGAAGTGTTGTAGAGCGGTAGGATCTAGGGGTACAGGTGCATGGTTCCTTGAAGGTCGAATTGCAGGTAGATAAGGTGATCAAAAAGTATTTTGGCACTTTGGCTTTCATCATTGAGTACAGAAGTTAGGAGGTCATGTTGCAGTTGTATAAGACGTTGGTGAGACTGCAATTGGAGTATTGTGTTCAGTTCTGGGCACCATGTTATAGGAAAGATATTGTCAAGCTTGAAAGGGTTCATAGAAGATTTATGAGGATTTTGCCAGGACTAGAGAGTGTGAGCTATAGGGAGAGGTTGTGTAGGCTGGGTCTCTATTCCTTGGAGTGCAGGAGGATGAGGGGAGATCTTATAGAAGTGTAAAATCATATAAAATCATGAGAGGAATAGATCGGGTAGATGCACAGTCTCTTGCCCAGAGTAGGGGAATCGAGGACCAGAGGACATCGGTTCAAGGTGAAGGGGAAAAGATTTAATAGGAATATGAGGGGTAACTTTCACACAAAGGGTGGTGGGTGTATGGAACGAGCTGCCAGAGGAGGTAGTTGAGGCTGGGACTATCCCACCATTTAAGAAACAGACAGGTACATGGATAGAACGGGTTTGGAGGGATATGGACCCAAGCGCAGGCAGGTGGGACTAGTGTAGCCGGGACATGTTGGCTGGTATGGACAAGTTGGGTCAAAGGGCCTGTTTCCACAACTGTATCACTCTATGACTCTTAGTGTAAAGTTACCCTCCATTCTCCGTGCAGGGTGATACTGAGGGGGAAGACAGCCGGCCAGCCATGGACCTCTTCAAAGCCGTCTTTGCCAGTTCCTCCGAGGAAAAGTCCTCGTCTTCCTCCTCCGAGGATGAGGACGACAATCAGACGGAGGCCCCTCCGGAGGCTGAAGAGGCAGCACAGCCCAGTGACCAGGCTGCTCCCACCCGCACTCTGCCAGGTATGCCCACGTCTCTCACACCTCCACACTCACACTGCTCTTGTCTCTAATGTTCTCATCACCTGCACAGCTACAACAATACACAACAATACACTCCATCTCCCACGGCGACCAGCGTTCACGGAAAAACCTCCAACGTCCCCGTGGACACCGCGTGTTCCCTCTCCAGGGACACGTGGGCACGGATATAGGCCCGGAAAAGGGGCAGGCAGCCAACCTCGGTGCAGCTGTCGACTACCTGCTGTCTGGACCCGCGAATGGCCATCTTGGCCAGGCCCAGGAGCAGGTAGACAGGGAGACCCTCCCTCCCGACCCTCCACCCTCTGTTACCAGGTGTCCAAATATCAGGAGTGTGGGGCAAAAATGTAGCCAATATTTGAGGAGCAGCCCTTTCAGATAGTCGAACACTGCATGTACATGTGGAACACGGTCTCTTCCTCGCCACAGAAGTGACAGGCGGCTGGCGAGTCCGTGAACCGGCTCAAGTAGCTGTTACAGGCCGCAGCGCTGTGCAACACTCTCCACCGCAGGTCCCCGATGTAAAGGCGGAGGACTCCCTTATAGAGAGACCTCCACTGAGGACCACTCCTGCCGTCAGGTGGTGAAACGGACTGCCAGGGAGTGTCTGGATGGAAGACAAGGGCGAGGAAGTGTAGAGTGAGTGCCTCTCCGCGTCACAGAACGTCATGCTGGGCATCTCGGAAAGGCGGCTCATGTTGCGTGGGGCCGGCTCTCAGGAAGGGACCCGGGCCGTAGGTCCTATGAGCAATTCCGATGGAGCGGGGGTAAGCTCGGCCGGAATCGCTCCACGCTCTTGCCTCTCCTCGATACCCACCATAACAGGGTGCAGACTGGCCACCCTCACAGCCACAATACCCCCCCCCTCCCCTGTGGAGCAGCGTCCTGGCTGAAGGTGACCAGATTCCTGGCTTTAAGTAGATCTCGATAAAAGCCAGGCAACTCCCGCCCAGCGTGTCGACTGATGCCCGCTACCGGGAGCTGTGTGCCCTCTTGGAGGCAGCGACCCTGGCGGAAAAAGTCCGTCGCCAGCGCGTGCCATCTAGGAGGACACTCGGAATATATATACCTCCGCAGGGTCCTGAGACGGAGAGCCACAACCTGGGTACGGACGCAAACCAGCACCTGACCGCCCTCCTCCAATGGGAGACTCAGAACCCCAGCAGAGACCCAATGATTCCTCTCTCCCCAGAAGACGTTCACCAACCTCCTCTGGATCATGGTGACAAATAAAGAGGGTGGGACCAGAGTGCCCAGCTGATACCCCAACATAGAGGCCACCAGCTGGTTTATGACCAATGTTCTCCCCCCCGTAAGAGAGCACGCCAAGGAGGCCTGACCAGCGCCCTGGCCGGGCGATGGCTTTCACCTCTAGCTCCTGCCAGTTCGCTGGCCAAGCCCCCTCAGTGGGACTCGGGTAGACCCCCAGGTAGAGGAGGTGCGTGGTGCTCCACGCATAAACTGTCATCTCCGGCAGGGAGTCCACCTCCCACTGACCCACCAAGAGACCAGGACACTTCCCCCAGTTGATCCTAGCGGAGGATGCAGCCGAGAAAACCTGCTGGCACTCACGCATCCTCTGCAGCTCAACAGGGTCGGTGAACATCAGAAGGACATCATCGGCGTAGGCCGAGAGAAGCACCTCCACCCCCGGCCCCGGTAAAGCCAGGCCTGTCAACCACCTCCGGAGAACGTACAGGAATGGCTCTACACAGACGGAATACAGCTGGCCGGACATGGGACATCCCTGACATACCCCCCTCCTAAAGTGAATGGGGGCCAACCAAGAGCCGTTGACCTTAACAAGGCACTCTGCAGCAGTGTATAAAAGCCGCACTCGGGCCACGAAGTGCAGTCCAAATCCTAACGCCTGCAGAGTCCCAAGAAGATAGTCGTGGTCCACCCTGTCAAACGCCTTCTCCTGGTCAAGGGAGAGAAATGCGACTGACTGTCCAACCCCCTGGGACAGATGGATCAGGTCCCGGACCAGATGGATATTGTCCTGGGTGGACCGGCCCGGGACTATGTAGGACTGGTCTGGGTTGATCACTTGGGACAGCACGGGACCCAGGCGATTCGCCATTGCCCGTGCAAAGACTTTGTATTCTGAGCTGAGGAGAGAGACCGGGCGGCAGTTCTTCAAAAGGCGAAGATCGCCCTTCTTGGGTTGCAGGACAACGACTGCCCTGCGCCACGCGAAGGGCATCTCCCCGGTCGCCAGGCTCTCCTCCAGGACCTTCATATAGTCACCCCCCAGGACATCCCAGAAGGCTCTAAGAAACTCCACCGTCAGCCCATCTAGTCCTGGAGACTAGCCCCCCCTGAGCTGATGCAGGGTAGCAGTCAGCTCCTCCAGAGTTAAGGGATCATCGAGGGGCTCAGCCACCTCTTTGCACACTACGGGTAAGCCGTCCCACAGGACCCCCTGCGCATCCCCACTAGATGTACCCGCGGAGAACAGAGTCCTGTAGAAAGACCGAACCGAGGCACCAATGCTCTCTGGATCTGTGGCAGAGGAGCCATCATCCGCAAGCAACTCAACGAGCTGCCTGCGGGCTCCTCGCCACTTCTCCAGAGAGAAGAAAAAGGGGGAGGCACGGTCCAGATCGTGCAACATCTCACATAAGCGCCCCGGACGTCCTAAGCTGCAAGTCCCTCAGCGCACCCTTCTGGTACTCACGCCACTCACGCTCCTCCACACCAGTCCGATCCAGGCGAGACTCCGAGTCGAGCAACTCGCTCTCAAGCTGTCTGATCTCGGACTCCCGCCCCTTGGTCGACCCCCTCGCATAGTCCTGGCAAAACAGACGGACGTAGGCCTTCCCCACATCTCACCACTGTCTTAGGGAAAGGAAATGCCCCTGCCTCTCTCACTTCACCCAGAACTTCCTGAACAAATCCCGGAATCGGCGATCCTCCAGCAGCCGGGTATTAAAATGCCAGTACGCGGACCCTGCCCGTGTGAGTGCTGGGATAAAGTCCACCAGGCAGTGGTCCGAGCACGGAACTGGCCGCATGGAGGCCACCGAGACACGAGACGTACGCCTTGGAAACATACAAGCGATCAATATGGGAACCACCACCTCAAACCTGTACAAGAAGGCACTAGAGTCAGGATGGAAATTCCGTCACGCATCGACCAGCTCAAAAGAGTCTACCAACTCCCTTAATGCTGCTGGGTCACGCTGAACGCCAGAGCGATCTCTCGCCTCGAGGGTACAATTAAAATCTCCCCCAAGGAAAACACACTCCCCACGGTCGATGGTATTCAACAAAATAGTCACCTCCCGGGTAAGGCGCGTCTGCATTGCGCTGATCTTGGGGTCGTAGACATTGATAAAGTGCAACGGCACGCCATCCAGGCAAACACCAGTTACAGCAACCTTCTGCACCTTGAAAACCTCCGGCTGGAAAGATGGGGCCAACAGGAAAGCCAGTCCACTCGAATTGGAGTTAAGATGGCTCATGTAGACCCCCCTTCCCACTCCAGGAGCCAGGTGGGTTCAACTGGCACTGCTCATTTTTCGTTAGACCCACCTCTTTCCCCTTCTTTTAAAGGATGGCATAAATGGACTGCATGTGTCCCATCAGGTCCGACCAACGGTCAGCAGCCAACTCCGCCATTCCTATTCCCTCTGCAGTCCTTCAAGAACTTCCGGATTTCCCAGACTTCAAGTCGAGACATGGGGCTGCGGGTAGGGCAGTCCGTTAACTCACTGTCGACGGAGTCCGCATCCCCATCCCCCCCCCTCTCCTCACACTCAATGACCGAGTCTGCGTCCGGACAGTTCCTACTCTCAGCCGCCTCGCTCACCCCTCCCTGTGACGTGGGCATGCCGGCCACATCACACGGTCCCTCCTCCGTCACCATCCCACCCCCAGGATCAGTGACGGGGGCAGGTACCGGTACCTCTGACTGCGACAAGCTGCCTGATGAATGGCCAGTCTCCCGCAGACTCCCACCGCCCCTCTGTAACCGGATTGGGACAGTGAAGTCGGAGGAAATCTTCAGGGCTGGCAGTGAGCGGGCCTGTCTAGAGTCCAACTGGAAGACACAATCCGAAACGACCCTGCCCTCCTCGGCACCCAGGGTACCCGCCCCAGCACCGTCACCCAGAGAGTCCCCGTCCTCCACCACCAGGGCAATCACCTCACTGGAGTCTTCCCTACTTCCTCAGCCGGTGAGGCAGCACACCCCTCATCTGGGCTTGTAGCCTCAACGGGGAATATAGTCTGGAGACCCACCCCCACACTCAAGCCTCCCCCTTCAGGCTGCCCCTGGTCATCCTCAAAGCCAGGGGACGCGTTCTCTGGGGGAACAGCTCCCATGGGTAGTGCGTCACCACCCTCAGGTGGTCCCTGTACTACAGAGGCATCCTCCAGCTCAGAGGAAGTGTGCCCTGGGTACTCCACCTCAACAGGGGGTGAGGGCCCCCCTTCAGATTGCCCCTGGACTTCAGAGCCGTAGTCCGTATCGGAGGACCCATGCTTCCTCCTTTTCTAGCCACTGGCATGTGGTGGTACAGTGACCTCCATTGCGGAAGCCTCTGCCTCCGCACTACCGTCTACCTGCTCAACCTCTCCAGCCCCCTGTCGGACACGAGGGTCCTTAGGCTTCCCTGGGCTAGGCTCACAGGTGAGCACGAGTTTATCTACTGCCAGGGGTCCCACTTGGAGGTGCTTTTCCTTAGCTTTCCTCTCCTTCTGACGCTCCCATCCCTCCCCCTCGTCCGCCCCATGCACGTTACCAGCAACTGCTGCCACAGGTACACGACATGTGGGTGGGGGTAAGGGAGCATTGCCTTTCCAAGCCACCGTGGTAGAACTGGCTGCCCGGTTCTGGACAATTCCTGCCCCTACCCTGCGATTGTGTGATTGGTCGGTGCACAGGGAGCTTCACTCTGTGTTTGACCCATTTTTCTTTATACACAAGGAAACGTTATTTCGCTTTATTTCATAATCACAGCACAAGTACTGGAAGGATCAATCCTGCCAATTAGCAACTTACAAACATTCAATCAATCATCAAATTACAAGAGGATTATCCATTAACACGACACGCTGGCCCCCCTGCGGTGATGAGCGTTCACAGAAGACCTCCAGACTCCCCGTGGGCATCGCGTGTTCCATCTCCGGGGACACGCAGACACGGACTTGGGGTCGGATGAGGGGCAGACAGCCGACTCGGGTACCCTCGACTGTTCGCTGCCTGGACCTGCGAATGGCCACCTTGGCTAGGCCCAGGAGCAAACAACAGAGTGAATCCTTCCCCAGCGACCGTCACTCTGTACTGGGTGACCAAATATCGAGAGTGGCTTGACAAAGGTTATCAATAGTTTTCAAATCCAAATCTTACTGTCAGTGCTGTGAATCATCACATCCCAGTACTTAGTCAGTTTACATAATCACCGTACTGGAAAGATCAATAGTACCAATTACCAGTTTGCAAACATTCATAAAGTGTTGAGCTGAAATGCAGCCCCACCAGGGCCACTGCCTGTTCATATTTAACTATGAAAACACACTTCCCAGTCACCTTAAAGGTAACAATGACCTCAAAAGTCAGATTATTTCATCTATCTCGATTCTCTTCTCACAACCTGCTCTTCTCACCAAAGACTCCCATACTCCCAATACCTCCACATCTGCGCCCAAGATGAGATGTTCCATACCAGGACATCCGAGATGTCCTCATTCTTTAGGGAATGGGGGTTCCCCTCTCCGCCCGTGTCTCCTCGGTACCCTGCAGCTCCACCCTTGCTCCCCCTCCCCCCAGTTGCAACAGAGACAGATTTCTCCTAGTCCTTACCTTTCACCCCATCAGCCGTCGCATGCAACACATAATCCTCCAACATTTTCGCCACCTCCCACCACAAGATACATCTTCCCATCTCCACCTCTTTCCGCCTTCCACACATACCATTCCCTCTGCAATTCCCTGGTTAACTCATCCCTTCCCACCCAACCCAGGTACCTTCCCCTGCAATCGCAGAAGATGCAACACCTGCCCCTATACCTCCTACCTCGACTCTGTCCAGGGACACAGACAGCCCTTTCAGGTTAAGCAAAGGTTCAGGTGCACCTCATCCACTGTATCTGCTGTTCAAGATGTGGACTCTTATACATCAGCAAGACCAAACGTAGACTGGGTGATCGTTTCGCTGAACGCGTTCACTCAGTCCGCCTGGACCTACCCGATCTCCCGGTTGCCAGACACTTTAATTCCCCTTCTCATTCCTACACTGACCTGAGTTACTTCAGATTTGTATGTCTACCCCCACTGACCTTTCTGTCCGAGGTCTCCTCCATTGTCAGAGTGAGGCTAATCGCAATTTGGAGGAATAGCATCTCATATTCCGCTTGGGCAGCTTACAGCCCAGTGGTATGAATATTGATTTCACTAATTCCAAGTGACCCCCACAGTACCATTATTGCCATCCCTTCCCCCACCCAAGTCGCACCAAGTTCCCGTTCTCACTGAGCAAACAGCTAACGATGGCCTGTTTCTTTTATCATCATTACTTTGATGCATATCATTCATTAATGTGTTCTATATCTCTCTATATCACTGTCTATATCTCTCGTTCCCCTTTCCCATGACTAGCTGAAGAAGGGTCTCAACCCAAAACGAGGCTGCCTGTCTCACTGAGTTATCCCAGCTCTTTGTGTCTATCTTTGAGGAGTGACTCGACTAAAGTTATCGGTACTTAATAAATCAAAATCTTACTGCGATTGCTGCTGTAAACAGCGCATTCCGACATTTAATGAACCGTCTAATTAAGGAGTGTCCAGGAAAAGAAACAGAAGTAGTATGCTCCAGATAAACAAGGACTGTCTGTGTCGATCTTACCTGTCAAAGTTGCAGCTTTTGAAGGTCATCATACACTCCCTGGATGCTACAGAGGGAGTTTCACTCTGTGTCTGACCCTGGGGGGACCATGTAGAGGGAGCTTCACTATGAAATATGTATTGTTTATCAACCTAATAACTAGTTCCCCAAATTGCAAACAATCACATTGCTGGTGTTGGATGCCTATGTGAATCAGATCTTGTGGCTGTTTCCTCTCTGACCTGGTCCTGTGCATAGCTCCCTGTGTTGAGCTTGGTCCGTCTCCTGTTGCCAGGTTTGGTGCAGCAGCTGGGAGGAGGAGCGAGTGCCAGCGGGACGCAGCCACGGCCGCGCAGTCCGCAGACACCCGCGGGTGCCGAGGAGTTTGGGCCACGCCTGCCACCGGCACTGGTTCACGGTGAGACCGGGATCCCTGCAAACGCCTCAGTGGGGAGCGGCGGGGGATCCATTACTCATGTGGATGTAAATGTAGGAATAATGACAAGTAAGCTTGCAGATGACACAAACATTACGATACAATAGAACTTTATCCCAGGAGCGAAATTGATCTGCCAACAGTCATAAAACAAAATGCATGAAACATGAATTAAAGTGATGAGGGGAAAGGATTGGGGATGTGCATAGATGGGGGAGGGGAAGGGGAGTCGGTCTACCCCATGACAGATGGGGGAGTAGTTGTACTGTTTGATAGCCACAGGGAAGAAGGATGTCGTGTGACGTTTTGTGCTGCATCTTGGTGAAAGCAGTGGTGTTGGTGAGTGATTTTTTCAGCTGGTCAATTGGGCTGAGATGGAATTGAATGCTGACAAGTGCAAGGGGATGCATATTGAGAATGTAGCGTAGGTTGGGACCTGTATCATGAATGGGAGCACTGAAGAGCAGGAGGACCTGTCCACAACTCCATAGTTTCCCAAAACAGTCACATGGGTATGTAATCTGGGGAGAATGGCATGCGGGATGGAATGCCCTAATTAACAGGGGCAGCAAACATACTGTGCTGGGAGGTTATGATACAACTTCATAAATCCTCGGATTCCTGGTCTGGTGGACAATGAGAGACATCTCCCCACAAACCCGCGAGTACGGCACTAGAAATATGCAGGAGAATATGCAGAAAGTCTATGAGATTCTGGAATGGGAAGCTAGGCTGATGGGGAATGTTGGACACGGTTAAGGCTTGTAATCGCTGAAGTTTACCAGAGT
>CM075978.1:152112195-152210796 GCA_038087875.1 Malacoraja senta | reverse complement strand
TAGTGTAGATGGGGCATGTTGGTCAGTATGGGAAAGTGGACCCGAAGGGCCTGTTTCCACCGGATGACACTCCTGGCTTTGGCCTGTTGTACCACAGGATTCCCAGGGGCTGGCCTCCATTACCGTGGAGACACAGAGTGAGGAGAGGAGAGAGGCACAGTGGTGGCGCTGCAAACCGAGAGAAGCACAGCAGTGGCTCGCAGCGGGAGGAGCGAGAGCAAAAGAAGCACAAAGACCGACGGAAAGGGAAGAAGCAGAAGAAGGAGTCGGTCAGTGCTGGGCAGGGCCACTGGTGGGGACACTCCCTCAGCACTCACACCGCACGGGGAGGGAGGGGAGTGGGTGGGCGAGGGGAGTGGGGTGGGCGAGGGGCAGGGGCAGCAATAAGGAGGGGTGGCGCTGAGGGGAGGGGAGAGAGAGGTGTGGTGCTGGGAGGTGGGGGGAGGGAGGTGTGGCGCTGAGGGAGGGAGGTGTGTTGCTGGGGGGTGGGGGAGGGTGGCAGTGATGGGGGTGGGGGAGGGAGGTGTGGTGCTGGGGGGTGGGGGAGGGAGGTGGCGCTGAGGGGAGATGTGGGGGAGGGAGGGTGTGTTGCTGGGGGGTGGGGGAGGGAGGTGTGGGTGGGGGAGGGAGGTGTGGCGCTGAGGGGAGGGAGGTGTGCTGGGGGGGGTGGGGAGGAGGTGTGGTGCTGGGGGGGTGGGGGGAGGGAGGTGTGGTGCTGGGGGGTGGGGGAGAGGGGGTGTGCTGGGGGGTGGGGGAGGGTCGCAGTGATGGGGGGTGGGGGAGGGAGGTGTGATGCTGGGGGGTGGTGGAGGTGTGGTGCTGGTGGGTGGGGGAGGGTGGCAGTGATGGGGTGCACAGCAGCCAGTGAACCGTTGTTTCTCTGTGTTGCTCTCTGTAGAAGAAGAAACACAAGAAGCACAAAGTGCGGCGGAGGACAAGGTGGCAGTGTGGGAGGGAGGAGCCAGCTGGCCCTGCCCGCCTGGACCTGCAGCAGCGGGTGAGTATGGATGGGGCAGCCTCAGCCCCTTGGCAGGCAACGTGTGTAGCCCCCACAGCCTGGTGTTTCCCCATGGCACAGAACATCCCCCCCCGTCACACACCCCAGCCCCTGCCCCCAACACCACTGACTACACCCACGGCTGCTGCCCCTGGACCCCATCCATTTGCCTCCTCGACCCGCTCTCCTCCCTCCTCACCCTGATCCCCCATCTCCCTCTCCCATCTCCTCTCTCCCTTCTCCCCTCCCTCCGCACTCCTATCCCTGACCCCCTGCCATGGCTCACTCCCCCCTCCCCGAGTCAGGCCTCTGACACTCATGTTGTCCAGCCAGCAGGATGAAGAACGTTCCCTTGATGTTCCACTGAGAGTAGACACTGGTGTCCATTCTCGGCCGTCCACACCAACAGCCACCAGTGGGGGCAGCAGCAGTAACCAGCCCTGGAGACAGTGACCAGTGATGGACTGGCCGTCCACACACCACCCATCGCTGCGGCAACACCGGGAATGATGCAGCACCCAACTCCATCTCGGGAAATCCACGGCAGAGAGACTCAGCTCAGCAATGGAACCGGCAACTCTTGGTGGGGATGGGAGGGATGGAGCAAGGGGGTCGGCCAGAGGGTTGGCGTGGGTGGGGGGGGGAATGTGTAACCTGCATCCTGCTACATGCAGTTCCCTGCCAGTACACCCCTTCCACCCACTGGGGGAAAGACAGGGCGACTTCCCCCCCCCCTGTCCGGTCCCCTCCCCTCACAATGTCAGCACATACCACCAGCATTTTGGACTGAGTGGCCTCCCTCCTGCCCCACAGAGATAGGGTCGCCTGCTCCTGGTGTTGGGTCCGTGTGCCTGCTGCAGGGAACCACCCCCCCAGGTGGAGAGACTGCCCCCTCCCCCCCCGGGAGTAGGGACAGCCCCTCCCCCCGAGTGTGGTGACCAACCCACCCCCCCTCCCCCCGAGTGTGGTGACCAACCCACCCCGGTGTAGTGAAGCCCCCCCCCCCCGGGAGTACGGACCGCCCCCGCCCCTCCTCCCCCTGAGTGTGGTGACCAACCCACCCCGGTGTAGTGACTCCCTCCCCCCCCCGGAATAGGGGGTCCGCCCCCGCCCCCCCGGGAGTATGGACAGCCCCCCCCCCCAAGTGTGGTGACCAACCCACCCCGGTGTAGTGACTCCCTCCCCCCCCCCGGGAGTAGGGAGCGCCACCACCCCCCCCCACACAGGTACAGTGCCGGGCCCACTTTAAATTCCTGTGTGGAGACTAATGCGTCAGTGTTAAATGGTCGGCTCAGAGAGAACGCTGCAAAGACTCGGCTGGACGGGTATCATCCATGCAGAGAGACAGAGCTGGTCTTGGTGGCTGCAGCCATGGGGGCTGGCCCCGACTGCGAATGTCTTATACAGTGATGGGGCATTTGTCCAGTTTCTGATGGCAGAGTGAAATAAAGTGATAATTCACCAATGACAGGTGCAGCGGCACCATGGTTCACAATACACCCACCCCCACTAGGGTACAGACTCACAGAGCACACCTACAGCCACCACTGGCGGCAGTGACCTGTGGTGGGGACATAGACGGGGGACAATGACCAGTGATGGCCGGATGTCCACACACCACCAGCCGCAGCGGCAACATCGGGAATGATGCAGCACCCGGCTCCATCTCGGGAATCCACGGCAGAGGGGACTCAGCTCAGCAACGGAACGGCGACTCTGTAACCGGGAGTGTGTTGGTTGGCTACCTCCCATCCCTTTCTCCCCAGGCTGGCTGCATCGCATCCCATCCCTTACTCCCCCAAGCAAGCTGCCTCCCATTCCCCTTACTCCCCCAAGCTACGTTCCTCCCATCCTTTACTCCTCAAGCTGGCTACCTCCGATCCGTTACTACCCGAAGCTGGCTACCTCCCCTTTCCCCTTACTACCCAAGATGGCTACCTTCCTTTCCCCTTATTCCCCCAGCTGGCTACCTCCCATTCCCATTACTCCCCCAAGCTGGCTACTTCCATTCCCCTTACTCCCCCAAGCTGGCTACCTCCCATTCCCCTTACTCCCCCAAGCTGGCTACCAGGGAGAGGAATTTTATCAGTGGGTACAAAGTTTCTTTCGGGCCCCCTTTCCTTCTCCATTACTCACCCTGTTTTATGTCATGAGCCAAAAGGTTATGGAAGATGAGAGAGGGGTGGAATGGAGCGCTCTGTTGATTTTCTGCATTTGAGACCTTATGCTCCTATACTCCCTCCATGATAAATATAAATAAAAGGATCAGAGAGAAGAAAGCACATTTGTTTTGAACATCTTTGTGCTGCAATACAGATAAGGAGAAATAATTCCACATTGAAACATCCTTTTATATTTTCAATGCAGATCAGATCTTCAGAAGACATAATTATTAGTAAAAAGTAAAACAAGGTAGATAGGCGTAGTATTTACTTTAATTAAAGAGCTTTTCTGACCTTTTTGTGGATTTTTTTTTTAATCACAGCATGAAAATGTATTGTTCTGGCAATGTTTGATTCAATACTTAGCCTGGCCAAATCCACAAGACGTTCCTGAGACATTGTAGATCTTAAATAATTCTTAATCAGCTTGAGTTTGCCAAATGACCTCTCTGCAGAAGCTACTGTTGCTGGAATTGTGAATAGTATTCTTAAGCTAACACAAACATTTGGAAAGAGATCACCAAGTCTGTACTCTGTAAACAAGTTCAACAGATCTAATGGCTTTAAATGTGCATTTACAAAATTTGCTTTATGTACTGAGGGTAAATGTTGCATTTCTTTTGCAAAATCATCACCGTTAAGGTCAGCAGGATATTGCTCTGATAAAGATAAAGCTTTTCTCTCCACATCACTTTGACATGGTGAGATATTTCCACAAGAAATCAAGTTTTTCTGCCAACTGCCTAACAGCATTGAAGCGGACAGTTAATCCTGCTATAACATTGTCTACCAAAACGTAAAACACACACTTTCTGAACACACCTCTTCTGACGTATCATCTGTGCCATTCATTTCCTCCGTTAGCATCAGGTGTGCTGTCATCACGCGGCCTTGCCCTCTTGCGCCGAACTCCACACATCTGAGGGAAAGTTTTATTTCTATCTTTAGGTTTGACGCAACCGATTTAGCTTTATTCCACATGGACTTCCAGTTGTTTCCAAGTTTTGTCAGACCAGTGAGGAGAGTTTCTATGTTTGCTGCTTCAACATCCATGTGGCATCTCTGGCGTGGATGACCTTGTTGCAAATATCTATCCCAGCTAATATTTTGTACCACACAGCTGACATTAACACACAGGCAAAAGATGTCACATATAATAAAATTCCATGGACTTCATTTCTTGGTTTGCCTGTCAAATTTACTGCATCATTGACTTTTCTGATTTAACCTTCTTGTCAAATTGCAAATTAAAAATAATCATATTATGATCACTACCTCCAAGCGGTTCCTTTACCTCTAGTTCTATCAAATCTGGTTCATTAGACAACACTAAATCCAGAATTGCCTTTTCTCTGGTCGGCTCCATTACAAGCTGCTCTAAGAATCCATCTCGGAGGCATTCTACAAACTCTTTCTTGGTGTCCTGAACCAACCTGATTTTCCCAGTCCACCTGCATATTGAAATCCCCCATCACCATAGTGGCATTACCTTTGTTACATGACAGTTTTAACTCCTGCAACTTACACCCTACATCCGGGCTACTATTTGGGGGTCTGTGGATAACACCAATTAGCATTTTCTTGCCTTTACAATTCCTCAATTCAATCCACAGTGACTCTCCCTCGTCAGTCCCTATGTCTTCCCTCGCAAGGGACTGAATTCCCTCCCTCACCAGCAGAGCTACCCCCCCTCTGCCCACCCTTTCTATAGGATGTATAACCCTGAATATTAAGTTCCCAGGCCCGATCCTACTGCAGCCACGTCTCGGTAATCCCCACAATAATGAATTTTATTTACGGGCGCCTTATACCGAGGTCTCAAGGACACCTTACAGAGATTTATAGGAAACATATAATCAGAATTTAAAAAATAAGTTATAAAGACCAATACACAAATCAGGGACAGAATTCCTTCCAAAAAGACAAAAAAAGAAAATCAGAAATTTGAGGAGAGCAGCGGCAACGAAACCGTGCCAGCGTCCACTCTCCCCTCCGACCGCCATCTTGAACACAGACTAACAAATACAATTACAAACAATTACATACAAAAATCATCCCCCCACAGTGATTTCCACTGTGGGGGAAGGCACAATGTCCAGTCCCCAGCCCCAGTTCACCCATATCTACCAACCTCTAACTGAGCCTCAAGCTCATCTACTTTTATACTTCGCGCATTCATATACAATACTTTTAATTCCTTACGCATCTCACCTTTCACATTGATCCCTATTACACTTGCCTTACTCTCCTATCCCTTTGTGAGCTTTCTTTCCCATTAATTCTGGGGTCATTAAGTATCCCTTTACTCCCTTTCCCTTTAACTCCGTCCTTGACTATCCCATTTGACACCCCCACCCCCTCTTATTTGGTTTTAAACCACCTGTGTCGCAGTGGCAAACCTGCCTGCCAGAATGCTGGTCCCCCACCTGTTAAGTTGCAATCCGTCCCTTTTGTACAGTTCCCCCTTACTCCAAAACAGATCCCAGTGGTCTAAGAATCTAAATCCCTCCCCCTGCACCAGTTCCTCAGCCACACATTCAGGTCCTGTATCTCCCTGTTCCTGCTCTCGCCAGCATGAGGAACTGGAAGCAAACCGGAGATAACCACCCTGGAGGTCCTGCTTTTCAACACTTTTCCGAGCTCTCTAAAGTCACGCTTCAGAATATTCATCCCCTTCTTTCCGACATTGTTTGTGCTGACATGCACTACCACTTCTGGCTGTTCACCTTCGCCCTTGAGGATTTTCTGCACTCTGTTCGTGACATCCTGGATCCTGGAACCAGGGAGGCAGCACACCATCCTCGAATCCCATCTGTTCCTGCAGAAACCCCTGTCCGCACCTCTCACCATGGGGTCTCCAACTATCACGGCGTTGCCTGACGTCGGCCTCTTTGGTTTTGGCTCAACAGCACTTTTTGCTTCGCAAGCTAGTCCGCTGCTCAGTGTGTTAACGTCTTCTGTCCCGACAGCTTCTAAGTGGGTGAACCTGTTCACAAGAGGTACAACACCCAGGGACCTTTGCATTCCATGTTTCCTTCCCTTTCTCACCATCACCCACCTTCTCTCTTCCAGTACCTTAGGTGTAACAATCTTACTGTAGGACTTGTCTAGCAACGACTCAGTTTCTCGGACGAAACCTGAGGTCATCCACTTGTTTCTCCAGTTCCCCAACACGGTCCTTCAGGAGCTGTACCTGGATGCATTTCTCACATTTGTAGCAGCCAGAGGCACCAGCGGTGTCCTTGACCCCCCACATCCTGCAAGCATCACACTGAATCAGCTTGCTTGACATTTCCTTTTGTCTCTCCAGTGTTTGGTGTGGCGTCCTTCCTCGCCGAAGACTTGCAGCAAAAGACTCGCACTTTTCTCACAGGGCACTTCCCTCGACAGGGCCACACCCCTTGAGCAAGTCTTGCTTATATCAGATGCTAAATTGCCTCATTGTCCAATTTACCAATCTTTCAAACTAATTGTTCAGCCAATCCCCACATTCACTCCTAACCTTCCTTCCTCTGATGAGCTTGGAAGTATGTGCTTTGTCTGACCTGCACTCAAAGACTTGAGGTTGAAGGATTCCGATCCAAAACGTCACCTATTCCTTATTCTCCAGAGACCCGCTGAGTTATTCAGGCATTTTGTGTCTATCTTTGGTATAAATCGGCATCTGCAGTTCCTTCCTATATAGTAGAGATCATATTGACTGCTTGCATCACGGCCTGGTTCAGTAACTCGAATGCCCAGGAACAAAGGTGATTGCAGAGAGTGGTGGACCCAGCCCATTCCATCACTGGCTCTGACCTCCCCACCACACACTGCCTGGTCCATCACAGTAGACAATAGGTACAGGAGCAGGCCATTCGGCCCTTTGAGCTATTCAATATGATCATGGCTGATCATCCACAATCAATACAGCGATCCTGCCTTCTCCCCATATCCTTTGACTCAGCTATCTTTAAGAGCTCTATCAAACTCTCTCTTGAAAGCATCCAGAGAATTGGCCTCCATTGCCATCTGAGGCAGAGAGTTCCACACATTCACAACTCTCTGGGTGAAAAAAATTCTCACCTCCGTTCTCAATGGCCTACCTCTTATTCTTAAACTGTGACCCCTGGTTCTGGATCGGGAACGTTTCCTGCCTCTAGTGTGTCCAATCCCTTAATAATCTTATGTTTCAATAAGATCCCCTCTCATCCTAAGCTCCAGTGTACACACGCCCAGCTGCTCCATTCTCTCAACATATGACAGTCCCGCCATCCCCACCACACACTGCCCAGTCCATCACATACTGACCTCCCCATCGAAGGGATTTACGGGAGTCGCTGCCTCAAAAAGACAGCCAGCATCATTAAAGAACGTGCTGTGGGGGGTGGGGGGTGGAGGAGGCGGATACGATAGTGGCATTTGGAAGGGTGTCAAATAGGCACATGGACGTGCAGGGAATGGAGGGATATGGATCAAGTGCAGGAGAACAGGAGATCAGTTTGACTTGGCATCAATTTTTATTTGGTTCTCAGATACATCGTGGAAACAGGCCCTTCAGCCCACCGAGTCCGTACCGCCCAGTGTTCACCCGTTCACACACTAGTTTAATTTAGAGATGCAACGCGGAAACAGGCCCTTCGGCTCACCGAGTCCACGCCGACCAGCGATCCCCATACATTAGATCTCAATGAAAACCCACGCAGGTCACGGGGAGAATGTGCAAACTCCGTACAGACAGCACCCGTAGTCAGGATTGAATACGGGTCTCTGGCGCTGTGAGACAGCAACTCTACCGCTGCGCCAGCATGCCACCCTTTTGTGTCTACTTTTCTTAAACTAAACTAAACCAAACTAGTAAAACTAAATTAAAACTAAACCAATCTAAATCATTGTTTATCCTTTACCATCGTTACTTTTTTCCGTATCTTTCATTCATTTGTTCTATATCTCTCTACATCAACGTGTATATGTCTCGTCTTCCTCTCCCCTGACTCTCAATCTGAAGAAGGGTCTCGACCCAAAACGTCACCCATTCCTTCTCCCCAGAGACGCTACCTGTCCCACTGAATTACTCCAGCACTTTGTGAAACGTCACCTATCCATGTTCTCAACAGATGCTGCCTGACCCGCTGAGTTACTCCAGCACTCTGTGAAATGCCACCGGAAGTGGCGGTGCTGTTAACAGCTGCGGCTCACCTGCAGTCCGTCCGTCTTTTACTTTTTTCTGTTGTCTTTTTTGTCTTGTTTTGGTTACGTTTTAGTTTGTTGGGTTGTGTTAGGGGGGGTGAAACATGTTCTCTGTCTCTTCCTTCGGGGGAATGCGACTTTTTCGTGTCGTATCCCCCTTCTCTGCCTCCGTCTGCGCTGAGGCCTAATGGCGGAGCTGGTGGCCTCCAACCTGCGACCGACCCCGAGGCTCCGGAGGCAGAGCCATCCAGGACTTACCAACGAGATGCTGGCCGTCTTCGGGGCTGAGGCAGCGGTGGCCCGACTTGCTGGTGCGGCGTTCTGGCTTTCGGCGGTGGCCTGGAGCTGATACAGCGGGGTCCGGAGCGGAGACTTCGGGACCCGGAGCTGGGGCAGCGGCCTGGAGCGGAGACTCCGGGACCCGGAGCTGGGGCAGCGGCCTGGAGTGGAGACTCCGGGACCCGGAGCTGGGGCGGCGGCCCGGAGCGGAGACTCCGGGACCCGGAGCTGGGGCAGCGGCCTGGAGTGGAGTCTGCGGGACCCGGAGCTGGGGCGGCGGCCTGGAGCTGGGGCGGCGGCCCGGAGCGGAGACTATGGGATCCGGAGCTGGGGCAGCGGCCTGCAGCTGGGGCGGCGGCCCGGTGCTGATGCTGTGGCGGGCCGTCTCGTAGCGGAGACGGCGTTCCGGCTTTCGGCGGCGGCGACATCACCACGAAGGTCCGCTGGACTGGAGGGCGGCATCTTCGGCCTGGATCGATCGCCTCAGCGCAGAGGGAGAACAAGGAGGGAAGAGACGGAGACTAAGACGTTGCCTCCATCACAGTGAGGATGTGCTTGGTGAACTCACTGTGGTGGATGTTTAATTTGTGTTTATTGTATGTTTTGTTATTATTGGTTCTGTGTATGACTGCAGGCAACACAATTTTGTTCAGACCGAAAGGTCTGAATGACAATAAAGGATTCTATCTATCTATCTATCTATCTATCTATCTATCTATCCATGTTCTCCACAGATGCTGCCTGACAATAGACAATAGGTGCAGGAGTAGGCCATTCGGCCCTTCGAGCCAGCACCGCCATTCAATGTTATCATGGCTGATCATCCGCAATCAGTACCCCGTTACTGCCTTCTCCTCATATCCCCTGACTCCGCTATCTTTAAGAGCCCTATCTAGCTCTTTCTTGAAAGCATCCAGAGAACTGGCCTCCACCGCCCTCTGAGGCAGAGAATTCAACAGACTCACAACTCTCTGAGTGAAAAAGTGTTTCCTCGTCTCCGTTCTAAATGGCTTATCCCTTATTCTTAAACTGTGGCCTCTGATTCTGGACTCCCCCAACATCGGGAACATATTTCCTGCCTCTAGCGTGTCCAAACCCTTAATAATCTTATATCTTTCAATAAGAATCCCTCTCATCCTTCTAAACTCCAGAGTAGCTAAGCTCAGCCGCTCCATTCTCTCAGCATATGACAGTCCTGCCATCCCAGGAATTAACCTTGTAAACCTACGTTGCACTCCCTCAATAGCAAGAATGTCCTTCCTCACATTAGTGGACCAAAACTGCACACAATACTCCAGGTGTGGTCTCACTAGGGCCCTATACAACTGCAGAAGGACCTCTTTTTGTTCCTATACTCAACTCCTCTTGTTATGAAGGCCAACATGACATTCGCTTTCTTCACTGCCTGCTGTACCTGCATGCCTACTTTCATTGACTGATGAACAAGGACCCCCAGATCCCATTGTACTTCCCCTTCTCCCAACTTGACACCATTTAGATAATAATCTGCCTTCCTGTTTTTGCTACCAAAGTGGATAACTTCACATTTATCCACATTAAACTTCACCTGCCATGCATCTGCCCACTCACCCAACCTGTCCAAGTCACCCTGCATTTTCATAGCATCCTCCTCACAGTTCACACTGCTACCCAGCTTTGTGTCATCTGCAAATTTGTTCATGTTACTTTGAATCCCTTCATCTAAATCATTGATGTATATTGTAAATAGCTGCGGTCCCAGAGAAAAGAGAAAAAGAGAGATAAAGAGAAAAGGCAAAAGAGAAAGAGAAAAAAAGACGCCTAAATGAGGTGCAAATGATGGCCAAGAGGCCCTTTACTCCAGCACTCTGTGAAATGTCACCTATCCATGTTCTCCACAGATGCTGCCTGACTCGCTGAGTTACTCCAGCACTCTGTCACCTAAAACAAAAAACTATACAAAACTAAAAGCTATAAACTCAACTAAAGACTAAAAACTAAACAAATCCAAACTGAACTCAACTGAGGTCCTCCTGCAGTTACTGCATCCACCACAAGACCTGCCCCTCCACCTATCAGGTGAAGTACATTAGCACCTTTATGCCTGCCTCGAGGATATAATGTGTTGGATGGCCCAGAACTTCTCCAACTAAACGAGAGTAAGTCTGAGGTCATCCTTCTCGACCCCTCGGACTCAATCAAAATGATAGCAGGCAGCCTTGGAAGCCTTACCCCACTACTCAAACCTCACGTCAAAAACCTTGGCGTGATATTTGACTTAGCACTGAAATTTGACAAACAAGTCAATGCCGTGGTAAAAGCTAGCTTCTTTCAGCTTCGGACGATAGCTAAAATAAAACAATTCCTCCAGTTTGATGACCTCGAAAAGATCATCCACACCTTCATCTCCTCCCGCCTAGATTACTGCAACTCCCTTTGCACTGGCATCAGCCAATCTTCCCTGTCCCGCCTGCAACTGGTCCAAAACGCCGCAGCGAGACTCCTGACGGGAACCGAAAAAGGGACCACATCACCCCGATCCTGGCCTCTCTCCACTGGCTCCCTGTGCGGTTCCGTATAAACTTCAACATCCTCCTCCATGTCTACAAAGCCCTCAATGGGCTTGCCCCCACCTACATATAAAGTCTTCTCACCCACCACTCCACCTCCAGGCCCCTCAGATCGGCCGACTTGGGGTTGCTGAATATCCCACGGTCTAGGCATAAGCTCAGGGGCGACCGCGCCTTTGCGGTTGCAGCTCCTAGACTGTGGAACAGCATCCCCTTTCCCATCAGAACTGCCCCCTCCATCGACTCTTTTAAGTCAAGACTAAAATCTTATCTATACTCCCAAGCCTTTCCTGACGTCCTCTGAGTGAGGGCTACATGTATATATGTATGTAGTTTGTTTTGTTTATGCTATTCTTATAACAAATGTAAAGCACTTTGGCCAACGAGAGTTTTTTAAATGTGCTATATAAATAAATGTGACTTGACTTGAGTTATAATTAATGAGCCGATGAATACCACAGCTCCGTACAAGTGCCCTGGGGCAGATTAAATCTCTCATTCTCCTGAAGTCTGATCACTGTGCAACGACAGAATGAATGACCCTAGGATGACATTTAACCTCTGACGGTCGCAGTGTGAAGTGTAAAGATTAGATTAGATTAGATTAGATTCCTTTATTTGTCATTCAGACCGTTCGGTCTGAAAGAAATTTCGTTGCCCATAGTCATACATATAATAATAAATAACAAAACACACAATAAACACAAATTAACATCCACCACAGTGAGTTCACCAGGCACCTCCTCACTGTGATGGAGGCAAAAGTCTTAAAGTCTCTGTCTCTTCCCTCTTTGTTCTCCCTCTGCGCTGAGGCGATCCAGGCTTCTGATGTTGTGACCCCGCCGGGCGATGGTAAGTCAGTCGCGTGGCTGAATCCGTGCCCGCGATGTGCCGGTTCAAACTCCGCGGCCCGGGGTGGTCGAAGCTGCCACCCTCCAGTCCAGCGGACGCAGCAGTAGTTGCGGGAGCTCCGGAAAACCAGGTCACCCACCTGTGACCTGCGAGCTCCCGACGATGTCGTCCCCCGAGCCCCGGATTCAGGTCGCCACCAGTGTCTTTGGTCGCCACCGCCGGAACGCCACCGCAGCCCCGAAGTCGGCCAGCCTCGCGGTGGTAAGTCCTGGCTCTGTCTCCGGAGCCTCGAGGTTGGTCGCAGTTGGAGGCCGCCAGCTCCACCATTAGGCCTCAGCGCAGACGGAGGCAGAGAAGGGGGATACGACAAGAAAAAGTCGCATTCCCCCAAAGGAAGAGACAAAAATCACGTTCCACCCCCCCCCCCCCACACACACACACATACACAACCCAATAAACTAAAATTGAAATAAAACAGGACAAATGAAAACAACAACAAAAAGTAAAAACAGACGGACTGCAGGCGAGCCGCAGCTGTTCAACAGCGCCGCCACTTCCGGAAAGTAAAGAATGTAATGCAGTCACACGGTGAACCTGCAAAGTAAATTCCATCAACAAAGCATTCAATTAATTCCTGGTTGGGGCAGAATGTGATAAGTCATAAGAATCACACAGCGCGGAAACAAGCCCTTTGGCCCACCGAGTCTGTGCCGATCAGCGATCGCCCGATCACACACTAGTTTAGTTTAGAGATACAGCACAGAAACAGGCCCTTCGGCCCACCATGTCCATGCCGACCAGCGATCGCCCATTTACACACAAGTTTAGTTTAGAGATACTACGTGGAAACAGGCCCTTTGGCCCAACTTGCCTACACCGGCCAACATGACCCATCTACACTAGTCCCACCTGCCTGCGTTTGGCCCATATCCCTCCAAACCTGTCCTATCCATGTACCTGTCCGTGTCTTTAAGTTTGCTGTGCATACATTCTGAATCTTGTAGACTGACCTGCTGAGTAATGGCAACATTTCTGCCTTAAAATTGGAGATGTTTTATTATTTGTCACTTCATTTTGTACATACATTTTAATTTAATTGAGGGTCAGCAAGGTTGTGCAGCGGTAGAGTTGCTGCCTCACTGCGCCAGAGACTCGGGTTCCTTCCTGCCCACGGGTGCTGTCTGTACGGAGTTTGCATGTTCTCCCCGTGACCTGTGTGGGTTTTCTCCAGGAGCTCCGGTGTACTCCTACACTCCAAAGATATGCGGGTTTGCAGGTCAATTGGCTTCGGTAAAAATTGTACATTGTCCCCAGGATACTGTTAGTGTGCGGGGATTGCTGGTCGGCGCGGACTGGTTGGGCCGAAGGGCCTGTTTTTACACGCTGTATCTCCAAACTAAACTAAACTAAATCAGTCTATTGTGAGCATATATTCTGCACCCGAGCATATTGTAGTCCTGAGTGAAAGATGTGGCAGCAGCAACTCGGCGGGTCAGGCAGCACCTGTACAGGGGGATGGATGGATAGTGTTTTGGGTCGGGACCCTTCTTGTGTCATGGATCCCACACACTGTACTATTATGATTATGATTATGAAAATCAATCAATCAATCAATCAATCAATCAATCAATCAATCAATCTCTCTCTCTCTCTCTCTCTCTCTCTCTCTCTCTCTCTCTCTCTCTCTCTCTCTCTCTCCCTCAATTCAATTCAATTTCAATTTAAAAACGTTATTGGCATGATACAAAAAACATTGTTATATTGCCAAAGTATGAAACATGACATACATATTTAAGATGCATAAGTATAAATACAAGTATACAGTGCATAGATAGATATGTCCCTGTACATAAACTCGCAAGAGGCCTATAGCCTTTTATTGATTGCTACACGTTCTTGTAGCTGTAATCAGTACAACAGGATAGCTAATTTAGTAATTCAATATTAATTTCTTAGTGTCAGTTAATGTCAATTAGTGTGTGCGTACATATGTGCATATTGGTCATTCACCGTCTATCAGGTTATGGCATGCTGTTACGTATTGTGCACCAAGATGTGCCGTATTTCCTTCACCAAGGATTATTCTTAGTTTCGATGTATCATCGAGTTCCTTAAAGTCAGGGGTTGCCTGACTGAGTTTGTCAAAGTATGTTTTCCTTGTTTTGTCAAATTTTTTGCATTTTAGAAGGAAGTGCACCTCCGTTTCAACCTCATCTGTCAAACAGTGGCCACATATTCTGTTTTCTCTTGGTTGCCAGAATCTCTTCTGTCTTCCTTTTTCAACTGCCAAATAGTGGTCACTTAGCCTGTATTTGGTGAGGGTCTGTCTCTGTTTTATGTCTCTAACAGTTGAGAGATAGTCTGCCAATTTATAATCTCTTTTTAGGGCATGGTAGCATTCTAATCTGCTTTGGCTTTTGGTTTCTTTATCCCAATGTTCCAAATATGTTTCTTTACATTGTTTGATAATTTGGTTCACTCTAACTGGTGATTGGGGATAAGTATTGATCTAAGGTTGGTCAGGATTTAACTGGATAGGGTTTAACTGAATGGGGGTAGTTAGTCTCCGTACCAACTGACACAGGGAACTCTTTTCTGGGCTCCCCTCTTGTGTTTTATGGGCTTTAAACTGGAGGGTATCTGGTGGGCTAGATTTAAGGTGATTCCAAAAATTTAGTGCTCTTTTCTGGATATTTATTATCAGTGGGTATCTGCCTAATTCTGCCCTACATGCGTTTGTTGGTGTTTTCCTTTGGATGCGGAGGATGTTCCGACAAAATTCCGCATGCAGGGCCTCCGTTGTATGTTTTTCCCATTTACTATAACTATGGTGACTGAGCGGCCCCCATACTTCACTACCATAAAGCGCAATAGGCTGGATTACACTGTCAAATATTTTAAGCCAGATTTTAATGGGAATTTGGATGTTGTAGAATCTTCTTTTTATTGCATACAGAGCTCTTCGAGCTTTCTCTTTTAGTGCATTCACTGCCATATTGAAGCTCCCTGATGCTGCAACAGTTAGACCAAGGTAAGTATAGCTCATAGTGTGTTCGATAATAACACCATTGAGAGTAAATTTGTACTTATCTTCCTGACATCTTGTTTTTTTCTGGAAAATCATGATATTGGTTTTCTTTAGATTTACTGCCAGGGCCCAATTTTGGCAGTACTCATCAAGTAGGTCCAACTGTTGCTGCAGTCCCTGTTCTGTGGGGGACAGCAGAACCAAGTCATCCGCATAAAACAGAGATTTTACCTCTCCGTCCAGGAGGCAGAGGCCCGGCGCAGTGCTCTGGTCCAGCTTTATTGCCAAATCATTGATATATAAATTAAACAGTGTCGGGCTCAGGTTGCAGCCTTGCCGGACGCCTCTTCTCTGGGTGAAGAGATCAGTGCATTTGTCCCCAATTTTAACGCCACATTTATTATTCAGATACATTGATTTGATAAGGTCATATACCTTTCCTCCTATACCACAACAGAGGAGTTTGTAGTAGAGCCCTTCATGCCAAATAGAGTCAAATGCTTTCTCAAAGTCAATAAAACAGGCAAATATTTTTCCATTTTTTGCTTGGTGTACATGTTTTTCAATGAGAGTGTGGAGGGTGTAAATGTGGTCAGTGGTACGATGTTTTGGGAGGAAGCCAATTTGGTTTTTACTGAGAATGTTGTGTTTGTTAAGGAAATCCTGCATTCTGTTATTTATGATACTGCAGAATAACTTCCCTAGGCAGCTACTGACACAGATGCCGCGGTAGTTATTTGGGTCTAGTTTGTTTCCACTCTTATAAATGGGTGAAATAAGCCCTTGGCACCAAATATCAGGGAAATAACCTGAACGTAGTATGATGTTGAACAGCCTAAGTACTATGTCCTGCATCTCCGGAGTGCTGTATTTGAGCATTTCATTTTTAATGCTATCTGGACCACAGGCTTTCTTTGAGTGAAGAGATTTTATTTTTAAGGTCAGTTCTTCCAAAGTAATTGGGAAATCGAGGGGGTTTTGATAATCTTTGATTACTATTTCTTCAAGTCTTTTGTGAGTGTGATTTTGTCTTTTGTTCCTAATCGTGTGTTTATACCTTTTAAGAGTTTCATTATATCTGATGCGTAAGTCTGGATTGTTTGGTTGACGGTGTTTTTGGTTCGATATTTTCCTCAGATCTTTTCTGACATTCTTACACTCGTAGTCGAACCATTTTTCATGGTTGTTTTTTTTGATAATTTTTCTCTTCTGTTTCACAAGGTCAGATTTAATAGCTGCCTTGTGAAAGATCATATTAATGTCCTTTATAGCCATGTTTACACCATCTCTAGTAGTCTTATATGGGTTTGTCTTGAATTTCAATATTTTATTTGTGAGATCAGGTGAATTCAGGGCCACGATGAATTTATCTTCTCTCTTTCTTTCTCTCTCTCTCTCTCTCTCTCTCTCTCTCTCTCTCTCTCTCTCTAGAAGGGTCACGTCCGTCACATAGAAGATGATTTCGGAAGTGATGAAGACAGTGATGAAGCTGGTGAGCATGCTGTTAAAAGGAATTATCATTTTGCATTGAATGAGAGCCATCATGAGAAAGTTGCAGTGACCATCGGAGGTGTTACAGTGCCAGTGATTGTAGATTCTGGTAGCGACAGCAACGTAATTGACATATCACTTTGGGAATGCTTGAAACAGCAGAAAATCAAGTGCACATCAAGGAGGTGTAGTAGGAAGTTATATCCATACACCGCAACTAAACCATTGCAGACCATTGGATGTTTCACGGCTAAAGTAGAAGTCGGAGATAGAAAAACTGAAGCAGAATTCGTGGTGATAGAGGAGAAGGAGAACCTCTGCTGAGTAGAAATACAGCTGGAGAGTTGGGAGTGCTTCACATCGGAGTGCATGTCAATTCAGTGCAGTCACATGATGACATGAGGCAAGAATTTCGTTCAATATTCCAAGGGATTAGAAAATTGAAAGGCCGGCAAGTGAAGTTAGCCATTGATCGAAATATCAAGCCGATAGCTCAACCGGTGTGGAGAACACCAATTTGACTTCGTGGAAAAGTAGAAGCTAAAATCAAGGAGTTGATTGATCAGGACATTATTGAACCATTTGAACATTCAACACCATGGGCGAGTCCAGTAGTGATTGTGCCAAACCCCAATGATGACATTAGACTGTGTGTTGACATGAGGAGAGCCAATGAGGCAATAATCAGTGAAAGACACCCAATTCCTATGGTTGATGAGCTGCTACAAGAGTTATCAACCAGTAAAGTGTTTTCCAAAATTGATCTCAAGTGGGGATATCATCAGTTGGAATTACATCCAGAGTCAAGAGAGGTGACAACATTCGTCATCACTGCGGATTGTACCGATACAAAAGACTGATGTTCGGAATAAATGCTGCCCCGAGATCTATCAGTACGAAATCCACAGAGTGATTCATGGTGTACCAGGAGTAGCAAACATATCAGATGACATCATCGCCCATGCATCAAGTCGGGAAGAGCATGACAGGAGGTTGAAGCTAGTGTTGACTAAACTTCAAGAAGCAGGTCTCATTGTGAAAGAAGACAATTGCAAGTTTGGCGTCTCTGAGATGGATTTCATGGAACCCAGATTCACAAGTGAAGGGCTGAACCCAGCCAAAGCTAAAGTGAAAGCTTTTGTAGATGCACGTGAACCTCAGAATGCAACCGAGATAAGGAGCTTTCTAGGACTAGTCAATTATTGTGCAAAATTAATTCAAATTTTGCTACACTGGCAGATCAACTGAGAAAGTTGGCCAGAAAAGACGTAGCGTTCAAGTTTGGTAATGAACAGAGACAGGCATTCAAATCACTGAAACACGGTCTAATGAGTGCAGAAACCCTTGGATATTATGATCCAGCTGCACCAACAAAAGTCATAGCAGATGCGAGTCCGGTCACCTTGGGAGCAGTGCTGGTACAGACACATGCAGATGGACCCAGAATCATAGCATATGCCAGTCGATCGTTAACCAGCGTGGAGAGAAGGTATTCTCAAACAGAGAGAGAAGCACTGGGACTAGTGTGGGCCTGTGAAAGGTTCCATGCATACTTGTACAGCATTGAATTTGAACTTGTTACAGATCACAAGCCGCTGGAAGTGATCTATTCGACAAGGTCTAAGCCATGTGCCAGAATAGAACGTTGGGTGCTGAGACACCAACTGTACAAGTACGAAGTAGTCCACATTGCTGGGAAAGCAAACGTCGAGACTGTTGAACGATGAACAGCTGGAAACAACATCCACACTAGAGATGGAAGCAGAGAACTTTGTGTGCTTTGTCGCAATTCAGTCAACGCCAGGAGACGTGACAACGAAGGAAGTTGAAAGGGAATCAGAACATAATCCTGAACTTAAAGATATCAGAGAGCACATACACAGTGGACAATGGGATCAATGTCCTTACAAAGCATATGTTCCCATAAAATATGAATTTTGTGTAATTGGTCAGTGTGTGTTGAAAGGTAGCAGATTGGTGAACCCGCAGAGACTACGGCCAAGGATCATTAGCGCATGTTGGACATTTAAGCATCGTCGGTACTAAACAGAATTTGCGGAGAATAGTGTGGTGGCCGGGATGTGAGAAAGATGCTGAAAAATTGTAAAGGCATGTCACGGATGCCAAATCACAAGCAGGAGCAACCCACCAGAACCAATTAGAAGTACAAAGTTGCCGTCCGGTGGCGCCATGCTTTGCTAGCAGTCGCAAATTTTTTAGCTCCGCTGAAAAAATCGTGATTTTTCGCGTTAAAATCGGGTCTGGAGGTCGGGACCATTTAAAAAAACTTACCGCAGTCTCATGTCGCGGTGCTGATGACGTCATCAGTAAGTGCCGTGAATTTAACGGATGGAAAGTACGTCTCCAGGTCAGAGCCCACAGAGGAAAGTTACAAAACAATCGCTGAAGACTCTGGAACATCAAGAAACTGCAAAACTGACCTCTGGAGTGGTTTCTGGAATGGATACACGATCTAAGACTGAGATGACCACAAAAGAGAAAACCGAAATGGAGGAGTTAAAGAACTCGGTAAGAGATTTGAAAAATGACTTGAAAGTTGGAAAAATAAATTTGATGGCCGGTAATGAAAAAATACTTGCAGGCATTGGTGCTCTGCAAAAACGAGTTGATGATGTGCAAGAAGAATTAACGGGGAAAATTAATAAGATGGCAGAAGAGACCACAAAGATGTTTGAGGCTGTGCATGAAACTGTTTCTGCAAATGTAAGTGCAGTGAAAGATATGGAAGCTGTTGTGGAAGAGATGACTGGAGAGATGCAGATGATCAAGTTAGAAATAGACAGCCTCAAGAGCCAACTTACAAAAGTTTCTGATAAATGTGTTGACCTAGAAGCTCGCTCAAGACGTCAAAATATACGTATACGTGGAGTAAAAGAGGGAGCTGAGGGGGACAATGCTTGTGAGTTCACTGCCAATCTAATTAAACACGTACTCAAACTACCTGAGGCACCTGTAATTGAAGTAGCACATCGACTACCCAGATTTAAACCAAGATCTCAAGGAGAACATGCCTACCCATGACAGATCATAGTTAAACTTCGGGATATCCCAACAATGGAAGCGCTGATGAAAAAAATCAAATACGGAGAGGAGATGATGTACAGAAATGATTCCATTAAACTCCTACGGGACTACCCTTACGAGATTGTGCAAAAGAGAAGAAAGTTCTCACAGACCAGAGAAGCTCTTTACGGTGTCAAGGGTGTCATATGTGGAGTGTATTATCCGGCCAGGATGCGTATTACTTTCATGGGAAAGTCAAAAACATTCATTAACTCGGTAGAATCTCTTAAATACGCTCAAGAAATCGTGGCCAAGGCAGCAACAAGTGAAGATTGATCACTAAGACGTCATGAACAAATTAATTTGCTTATTCCCCCAACAAGAATATCACAAGAAAAGTGAAATAACTGAACATCAATCTTTTAAAATTATTACACGCCACAGATTTTCCATGAGACGTGTCTAGACATTATTATCTCCCCTTGAACATTGCGGCATCTAACTCAAGGACACTCTGTGCTCAAACGAGGAAAGACTGATAACATGGGAGTGACGATCTGATGTGCTGAGAGCGAAAAACATCACATGGCTTATACAGTTTTACAAAATATTGAGAATCAATAATAATTAATAATTAACAATACTAATATAGAAATAGCAATTGAAACTGATAAAAATGTGTTGCCTGCTTTATAACGCAGACAACAGTAAGTACATATGTTCCGCAGCTCGAGTGGGGAGGGGAGGAGACTGGGCACCTGGCATAATTCCAGGAGCCTGACTCCGGCTAACCCTTTCAGCGAACAGCTCACTTTTAACAATACTAAAACCAATTCAAAATAGTTAAGAGATAAAGAGTGAGGAATATATGTAACTGAATACATTTGAAGTCGGAATGAAACATATATATGGCTTATATAGTTTTACAAAATATTGAGAATCAATAATAATTAATAATTAACAATACTAATATAGAAATAGCAATTGAAACTGATAAAAAATGTGTTGTCTGCTTTATAACGCAGACAACAGTAATCACATATGTTCCGCAGCTCGAGTGGGGAGGGGAGGAGACTAGGCACCTGGCATAATTCCAGGAGCCTGACTCCGGTTAACCCTCTCAGCGAACAGCTCACTTTTAACAATACTAAAACCAATTCAAAATAGTTAAGAGATAAAGAGTGAGGAATATATGTAACTGAATACATTTGAAGTCGGAATGAAACATATATATATACTGCAACTGGGTGAAATAGAACTGATTTGGAAACGGTACCGACCCCCTAGGTTTTGGGTAATAAAGGCAGCAGGGCTAACATCATAACATCTACGCCGGAAGCGATATCGATGTCGTACCCCACAGACGAGTGGGACACTCACTACGGTGTTGAAAACTCAGACACCGTAAACTTATTTGATATACTTTTTTTTTTTATCACAATACGTCACATCTATGTGGTTTTTTTTCAAGGACAATCGCGGAGGAGAACTACCAAGGAAGTCTATAATAGAAATGCCCCCAAAATAACCAGAGTCCTGAGGTATGAATGCACCATAATAAATAAGATCATTAAAATTGGAAAAAAATGTATGACGATATTCAAAAGAAAATGGGAGGAATCACACTATGTAGTTGGAATATAAGGGGTATTAATGAACCTATTAAAAGGGGCAAGATACTAGCTCAGTTGAAATCATACAACACGGACATTTCGTTTCTACAGGAAACGCATCTTAAACATCAAGATCAGACGAGACTGAGGGCGAACTGGATAGGACAAACATTTCACTCTTCATTCACCTCCAAATCTAGAGGTACTGCAATCATCATTCGTAAAGGAATTCCATTTAAATCAAAGAATACTATTTTAGATAAGGAAGGGAGATACCTTATAGTAGCAGGAGAGATCAATAATACGCCAATTACGCTGGTAAACATATACGCGCCCAATTTTGATAACCCTCAATTTTTTAATAAAATTCTGAATATAATTGCAGAATTTAATTATCAAAATGTTATAATTGGAGGAGACTTTAACTGTGTTTTAGACCCTTATCTAGATAAATCAATGCAAAAACAAAAAGGTAATATGAAATCTAAAACCAGTGAACTTTTACATACATATATGGAAAACACAAATATAGCAGATGTGTGGAGGATTGCAAACCCGACGGGAAGGGATTATTCGTTTTATTCAACGGTGCATAAAACATACTCACGGATAGACTATTTTCTTGTGGATACAAAATTAATTCCGCACACTATGAACCCTAAATACCACACTAATGCGATCTCAGACCACTCTCCGTTAACTTTTGTTTTAAAACTAGAAGGAATGTCTATGAATAAATCGTTCTGGAGGTTTAACTCGCAAATTTTAAAAGACCCACAAGGGAGTATATATCTAAAAAACAGATGGATCTATTTTTTGAGATAAATGATACACCAGATATTTCCCCCACGCTATTATGGGAATCCTTCAAAGCATTTATTAGAGGAGTCATTATTTCATTCCAAGCTTATCAAAATAAAAAGAATAAGAATGAACAAAGACATTTAGAAGAACAAATAAAACAATTAGATACAGATAATGCTAAAGATCCAACTATGGATAAACATAATAAAATCCTACTATTGAAATTCAAGCTAAATAAATTACTGTCAGAGAAAGTTATAACATTATTTCAAATCACAAAACAAGAACACTTCGAATTCGGGGACAAACCCCACAAACTTCTAGCACGCCAACTGAAAAAAGGGGAAAAAGAGAATGCAATATTAAAGATTAAATCAGATAGAGGGGAATTATTAACATTACCCAAGGATATCAATAAAAGATTTGCTCAATTTTACCAGAATCTATACACATCTAAAACGTTAATAGACAATAATAAAATCTCAGAATTTTTAGATAACTGTAACCTACCACAATTAGAACTGAGGGAACAAGAGGAACTGGGAGCACAAATTACTTCTAAGGAGATAGAAGACACAATAAAAACACTAAAGAATGGAAAAACACCAGGACCAGACGGATTCAGTAATGAATTTTATAAATCTTTTTATGACATAGTTACTCCACGATTACAGAAAATGTATACATATGCTTTTAAAGAGCAAAACTTACCTGAAACACTAGCAGAATCAACGATCATATTAATACTTAAAAAAGATAAAAATATAGAAGAACCAGGATCATATAGAGCTATTGCTTTGTTAAATACGGATCAAAAAATAATAGCAAAAACACTAGCCAGTAAACTAAGCAGGTATGTTAGTAGACTAATAAATGAGGATCAAACAGGATTTATACCTAAGAGACATTCATTCAATAATTTGAGACGTTTGCTTAACATAATGCACTCACATAAATCTCAGGACCAAGAGTTATCTATCATCTCACTGGACGCAGAAAAAGCGTTTGATCAAGTAGAATGGGACTATATGATTAAAGTATTGCAAAAATTCCAATTGGGAGAGAACTTCATTGCATGGATAAAACTATTATATAACAAACCTACAGCTAGAATACTAACTAATAATATATTATCCTCGAAATTTGAACTATCAAGGGGCAATAGACAAGGATGTTCATTATCACCGCTGTTATTTGCTTTAGTAATTGAACCATTTGCTGAAAAAATAAGAACACACATGGATATTTACGGTTATAATACAAAATATTCAAATAATAAAATATCCCTATATGCCGATGATGTACTACTGTACATCACAAAACCACAAATTAGTATACCAAATATATTAAATTTAATTGAGGACTTTGGATCCTTCTCAGGATATAGAATAAATTGGAACAAAAGTGAAATTATGTCGATAAAACCAAAAGACTCAACACACCTCAGGAAATTCCCCTTTAAAATAGCTACAGAAAAATTCAAATATTTGGGAATTGAAATTACTAGAAATTACCAGGATATGTTTAAAGCCAATTATAATCCCTTACTTAAGAAATTAAATAATATGATTAAATTCTGGAAAACACTTCCAATGTCCTTAATAGGCAGAATAAATGCTATAAAAATGATTTTCTTACCACAAATCCTATACCTATTTCAATCAATACCTATATATCTCCCAAAAAAGTTTTTCAAAAAATTGGACTCAGACATTACAAATTTTATATGGGATTATAAATCCCATAGAATACAAAGTGCACACCTTAATAAACGAAAAGAGTTGGGGGGTCTTGCGCTCCCTAACTTTATGTATTATAACTGGGCAGTAAATATTAAAAATATGATTCACCTGCTGGACAATTCTGCCCAGCAGGCGGACTGGATTGTAATGGAAAAAGGGGACTGCTCCCCGAGTAATATAGGAGCGATTATTCTCTCTCCAATAAATTTGAATAATAAAAATTATAATAAAAATCCAATTATATATAGCACAATTAGAACATGGAAACAAATAAAACAGAATCTAAAATTAAGAAACCTATCTCTCTCAATACCAATAGTTAATAACCCATCGTTTAAACCTTCAACCATAGACAAATCATTTATACAATGGGAAAGAATGGGAATCAAAACGCTCGAAGATCTGTATGAATTGGGAAAATTACTATCATTTCAACAACTACAACTGAAATATAATTTGAAAAATAACCAATATTTTAAATATCTACAAATTCGTGATTATCTGAAAAATACACAAAAGACTATCATAATATGCCTTCCGACTTACTAGATGAAGCAATGAAGACAAAGGCGGAATCAGCTAATCTAATATCGTACTTATATAATATCATTTTAAACATAGAAATACCCACAACAGATGGAATTAGAAGAGACTGGGAACAAGAATTAGCTATAAAAATTCCAAAAGAGAGCTGGGATAAACATTTACTACAGGTGCATAAATGCTCGATCAACGTACGACATACGCTCATCCAATTCAAAACATTACATAGACTATATTATTCAAAAACTAAATTAAATAAAATCTTTCCTAATGTTTCACCAATCTGTGATAAATGTCTATGTCAAGAAGCTACCATAGCGCATTCTTTTGTTTTTTGTACAAAAATCCAAAAGTTCTGGTATGAAATATTTGATATTTTTCCAAAATTAATTAAAATAAAACTGGTACCAAAACCAGAATGGATCATTTTTGGAATATAGGAAGGTATCCCTGAATTAAACGTGTATCAGAAGAACTTATTCAATTACGGGCTAATAATGGGTAAAAAGCTCATACTTAAATTCTGGAAAAATGCGCCCACACCAACAATAAAAATGTGGACATCAAATATGTTTGAAACATTACATCTGGAAGAGATGAGATTCCTCTTAGCAGGTAAAGCAGACCAATTCCAAAAGACGTGGTCTACGTTTCTGGACCTATTACAAGCATGAGGTGCAATAGTAATTTAAAAAATAAATAAATAAAGAAATGGTATCAGGACCTGGTAATGGGAGGTAAAACAACAAAAACAGACTTGATTGGTAGTCCCCTTTCTGCGATTGTTCCTACTTTCTTTTTCTTTCTTTTCTAGGGCCTACTTTCTTACTTTACTTCCTTCTCTAACTTCTTTTCCAAGGGGCTTTCTTTTCCCAACACTCTCTTGCACTTCACGACTCTTGCGCACTTTCTTTACTTTTCTTACTTCTATCTTTCTCTTAAAGCTCAAAAAAATGAAGCGGTATAAAAAATGTATTAAGATATAAGTGTTGTGTATTACTGTAATTTACCGTACTTCTAATAAAAATAATTAAAAAAAAAAAAAAAGAAGTACAAAGTTGCCAACAGGACCATGGGTTGACATAGCTGTTGACGTTCTTGGACCACTTCCAACAGGTGAATCAATTATGGTAGTGGTAGACTACTATAGCAGGTACTAAGAGTATGCAGTGATGAAATCAACTATAGCAGAAAATACTGTACAGGCATTAGCAGAGATCTTCGCCAGACACGGGTTGCCTGTTACATTGTACTCCGACAATGGACCGCAGTATGTTTCTGAGACATTTGCTGAATACATGAGAATCACAGGTATCCATCATCACAAGGTGACTCCGAAATGGCCACAAGCTAACGGAGAAGTAGAGAGACAAAACCAATCCATAGAGAAGAGGATACGATCGCCCATGCCAAAGGGAAAAACTGGAAGGAGGCACCGTTAGCATATGTAGTTGTTTCGGGCGATCACTCACTCTGTTCCCGATGTTGGGGGAGTCCAGAACCTCGGGCCACAGTTTAAGAACAAGGAGTAAGCCATTTAGAATGGAGACGAGGAAACACTTTTTCTCACAGAGAGTTGTGCGTCTGTGGAATTCTCTGCCTCAGAGGGCGGTGGAGGTAGGTTCACTGGATGCTTTCAAGAGAGAGCTAGATAGGGCTCTTAAAAATAGCGGAGTCAGAGGATATGGGGAGAACCATATAACCATAACAGCACGGAAACAGGCCATCTCGGCCCTTCAAGTCCGTGCCGAACACGGAAGGCCGGAGCGGGGTACTGATTGGGGATGATCAGCCATGATCACATTGAATGGCGGTGCTGGCTCGAAGGGCTGAATGGCCTACTCCTGCACCTATTGTCTATTGTCTATTGTCAATGATAGGGAAAAGTCCAGCAGAAGCTTTGTTTGGAAGGAAAATTCGCAATAAAATACCAGAGGTGCGAGAGATCATGGAAGACCAGGAGATGAGAGACTGTGATGCCGAAAAGAAAGGTGCGGCAAAATGGTATGCTGACTTGAAACGAGGAGCCAGGCAATCTGAAATAATTCCTGGGCATGATGTGCTTGTGAGGTGAGATGATGGTGGTAAGATAGACACTTCTAACCATTGCCAGCCATACAATGCTGTATCGAGGAGCGGGAGCATGGTGACAGTCAAGTCTCCAGAAGGTGTTATCTACAAGAGGAATGTATTGAAAAGTACGGCAAAAAGTACGTGTCCAGGGACTCTCAAAATGAGGTAGCCCAAAATTCACCAAGAGTTATGGATCCAGAGGGGCAAGACGACATTTCTGAGGTGACCCGAGTTGCAGAGGCAGCACGCTGCAATGCAGGTGGTGAGCAGAGAAGGTGTCTGGGTGATAACACCTTGACGGATTCAACAGACTCTGATGCTTCTGTGCCAACTGGTAGACCAAACCGTGAAAGGAGAGATCCCAAGCGATACGACGATTTTGTGTTATAGTTTATGATTCTGTTATTATGATGCTGTTTATTATAATATTGTTTATCATGAGCAAGGAGGTTATTAAGGGTACGAGAGTGTTAAAAGTTGCATTTGTTTTGTAGTTGTAATGCATCCGGTTTGTAAGTTATTGGAACACAAATGAAAACACAAATATGTTTTGAAAACACAAATATGTTTCCGATGGCGCTATGGAGGCATAAAGCCCAGCGTCAGCTAGCTCCGTGCTGTATGTCCTAAAGCGGGAGAAAAATCGGGACTTACCTGTGGCGATTGCGACTTGAACGGCTGCCTGCAACGAGCGAGTGACATCATCAGGCACGCGACTTTAGCGGTATGTCGATGCAACATACCCCCCACAAGACAAAAAGGTCCGGTAAGACCAGACAACCGGCGGAAGAGGTAGGCCCAACTGAGGCCTCGGCCTCAGTTACAACGATGTCCCAGGAAGACATATCGAAGAAGCCAAAGCAAAAAAAATCGGAAGAACTTCAAAGTTTTCTCTCCCTAGAAATTAAAAATATACAAGAACAGCTGAAGGCTTTCAATGAAAGATTGAACTTTAAAGAGGAATTCAACTCTTTTAAGGAAGAATTTCAATAAGAAATGATTAACACTGTTCATGACATACTGGATGCTTGGAAGCCGACTATGGAAGAAAGTCTCAATGATCAGATGGAAGAGGTGAACGTTAAGCTGAATTCGATGGAAACGAGCTTTAATGATAAGTCGGATACCATCAATCAGATATTGGATCAACAAAATGCAGCAATAACCGAGCTAGAGAAATGTGCTGCGACAAGTGCGGAAACTACAAAACGAATCCTTATCGAGAATCAGCGCCTTTCAGAAATGCTGAGTAAGTTAAATGAAAAGTGTACTGATTTGGAGGGGCGTCAGAGACGCCAGAACTTAAGAATTGTAGGTGTCAAAGAAGGAAGAGAGAAGGGTCGTGACCCTCGGGATTTTGCGGCAGACTTATTACAAAAAGCCTTAAAGTTGGATCGAAAGCCTTTACTAGGTCGAGCACATAGAGCGCTGGGGCGTCGTCCACGAGATGCTGCTCACCCAAGACAACTGATAGTAAAGGTACAATACGATCACGAATTGGATGATATGATGAAGACAATTGTCCGTAACAGAGAGCTCACTTTTGAAGGAGAGAGGATCAGCATCTACCGAGACTATCCAGCGGAAGTCTTTAAGAAGAGAGCGCTGTTTACAGAGACATAAAGAATACTGAGGAACATACCTGATTTGAGATATGGCTTGATTTAACCCGCAACACTAAGAGTCACCTACAATGAGACGGAGCAACTCTTCACAGACCATGAAAAAGCACTTGAATTCGCCAAGAATATTGGGAACGTGACCAGAGACTGAACAATGTACATCACACTCCAGGTGTCAACGAGCAGCGAGACCTCGTCGAGGTCTAAAAGGAACTTTAAAGAACTTTAAAGTGTTATAATTAAGGACTATTGATAAGGACAGTGGAGCTCTTTTTTTTTTCTAGTAAAACTAATACAGAACAATTATACCGTAGTGTTATTGTTAATTGTTACTAATTATTATTACTAATTATTACATTTACATTCTAATATTATAGTTAATTACTAATAATTACTAAATATCACTATTATTATTATCATTTATACCATTTATAAACATTCATTATTACGAATGACTACTAACAACGATTAATAACTAACATTATTTGGTTAACGTAGAAATAGTTTAAATATGACCTTAGGATTATATGTTATATGATTATAAGTAAGATTTAATTTAGCCCATTTATTAATAAGGGTTGGTGTTTTTCCTCTTTATTTTTCGATTAAAAATATATACTTAAAAATGATATTAATACGGTATTTTGAGAATAATAATGTTTCTTATTAATGAATTATGAAATTCTTTGGTTTAAAAATGTTTAATTACTCCCCAAGAAATTGTCTTATTGTTAAAAAGGTTGGGTTTTTTTGGAAAGCACGGAGCTAGGATTTTTTTTTTACAAAGGCTACGGAAGTCTTTAGAATGCTAGCCACGCTAGTGTGGCCAACACTAACTACACTAACTGTAGTTTCTTTCTTTCACACTTCACTAATCTACTATATTACTTTTCTCATTTTAAATATTATTATAATTTTAAGTTTGAATGGAATCATAAGTTTAATTTAAGGAGATATACTCGGAAGAGCGATGTACGAGATTTAAAATTCATCTATCTGATGTTCGGGGGTAAGGTCAGGTTTTGTGTGTTGTACCATCTGCTCTTCTACAGACCACCCTAGAAATAATATGCAAGACGGTAATATGACAATAGGGGGTGAAGGAATAACTTTTTGTAGTTGGAATGTTAAGGGAATTAATGAACCAATTAAGAGAGGTAAAGTTTTAGCACATTTAAAATCACTTAAGACAGACATAATATTCCTTCAAGAAACACACCTTAAAAAGGAATCACAACATAGACTGAAAGCAAAATGGATTGCTGAAGCGTATCATTCCTCTTTTTCACACAAATCCAGAGGAGTTGCAATATTAATCCGTAAAGGGATACCTTTTAAACATACATCAACTATAGCGGATATTGACGGTAGATATATTGTATTAGTTGGAGAGTTAAACGCAAAAAAAGTGATTCTTCTTAATGTTTATGGACCTAATTTTGATAGTCCAATGTTTTTTATGAAAATATTTAATACAATCCCAGAATTCACACAATATAAATTAATAATTGGAGGAGATTTAAATTGTACACTAGACCCTTATTTAGACAGATCATCAAGGCATAAACAAGCAAAATCTCATCAAGTGAATTTCTAAACTCATTTATTAATACCACTAATATTAAGGATGTCTGGAGAATCGAAAATCCAACCGGACGGGAATATTCATTTTATTCACCGGTACATAAAACCTACTTAAGAATAGACTATTTTTTAGTAGACTCTATGCTCATCCCATTTACTTACAATACAAAATATCATAATATTATAATCTCAGACCATGCACCTTTAACATTTATGATTAAGTTAAATGGAATGGCCGAGAAACAAACATATTGGAGACTTAATCCCCAAATTTTAAAGGAAAGATCATGTCAGGAATATCTTACTAAACAGATTCATACATTTTTTGAGACTAATGATAACCCTGGAACATCTGCCTCTCTTATTTGGGAAACATTTAAAGCGTTTGTACGAGGCACATTAATTTCCTCCCAAGCATTTTATAATAAAGAGAACTGGATTAAACAACTGACATTGGAAAGGGAAATAAAGCAACTAGATATAGAAAATGCGGCTATGCCATCTATGATAAAACATAATAAAATTGCTGTATTGAAATACAAATTAAATAAAATGTACTCAGAACAAGTAATAAAACTCTACCAGCACACTAAACAATTACATTTTGAATTCGGAGACAAACCACAAAAACTCTTGGCACGTCAGCTTCGAAAACTGGAGGGGGAAAAAACAATCCACAAAATTAGATCAGATACGGGAGAATTATTAATACTGCCCAAGGATATAAATGAGAGATTTCTCCAATATTATCAAAATCTTTATTCAACTAAAACTATAGAACAGCCGGAAGGAATAGTAGAATTCTTACAAAAATGCAATCTAAAAGGTTTAGGCTCAAAAGACAGAGAATTACTAGAAGCTGAAATCACGGTAAAAGATATTGAAGAGCCTATTAGATCTTTAAAAAACGGTAAAGCAGCAGGCCCAGATGGTTTAGGTTCTGAATTTTATTTAAAAAATTACGATTTGGTATCCCCACGTTTACAAACACTGTATGAGTACACTTATATTCAACAGAAATTGCCAGAAACTTTAAACGAATCTATAATAACACTTATACCAAAGGCTGATAAGGATCCCGAAGATCCAGGGTCATACACAGCAATTGCTCTTTTAAATACCGATCAGAAAATATTAACTAAAATTCTAGCACACAGATTAAGTACAGTCATGAATAAATTAATACATCCTGACCAAACAGGCTTTATCCAGAAACGGTATTCATATTATAATTTGAGACGATTATTTAATATAATATATTCAAAGAGAATCATTAACGAAGACCTAGCAATAATCTCACTTGATGCTGAGAAAGCATTTGATCAGGTTGAATGGCCCTATTTATTTTCGGTGATGGAAAAATTGCAATTGGGTGAGAAGTTCTGTACATGGGTAAAACTTTTATATACTAACCCAACAGCTAGAATATTAACAAATCAAAGGTTATCATCTAAATTTAATTTATCAAGAGGTTGTAGACAAGGATGCCCGTTATCTCCGTTATTATTTGCGCTTGCTATTGAGCCACTTGCTGAAAGAGTTAGGACCCACCCGGAAATATACGGGTATAATACTAAAGACACAGTGAATAAAATGTCTTTATACGCAGATGATGTATTAATTTACATCACAAAACCAGAAATTAGTATTACAAATTTATTAAATTTAATAACTCAATTTGGTTTACTCTCCGGATACAGAATTAATTGGAATAAACGTGAAATTATGCCAATAACAGAACATATTACACATATATTACAGCAATTCCCGTTTAAAATAGTTAATGAAAAATTTAAATATCTAGGAATTTATGTCACATCATTATTTAAATTACATTTTCCCCCTTTACTGAATAAACTACATAAGAATATTAAGTACTGGAAAAAACTTCCTATTTCAATGGTTGGTAAAATTAATGCAATAAAAATGATTTTTTTACCGCAAATATTATACCCTTTTCAAACAATTCCGATATATTTGCCAAAAAACGTCTTCAAAAAGTTGGATTCCATTATCACTGATTTTATCTGGGATTATAAGAATCATAGGATAAGCAAAAAACATCTGTGCAAATCAAATATAAATGGAGGTTTAGTTTTACCAAATTTTTTGTTTTATTTTTGGGCAGATAACATTAAAAATATGAACTTTTGGTTGGAAGAAATAGATCAACAACCGGATTGGTTAAAAATGGAAAAGGAAGACTGTTTACCCTTTGAAATCGGTTCGATACTGTTTGCTACCTCGAAATTGAATAAAAAAATGTATAGGGAAAATCCTATAATACACAGTGGTATGCGAATTTGGAAACAATTAAAAAAGACCTTAAAATTGGTTAATTTATCACTTTTTCTTCCCATTGTGAATAACCCTTTATTTAAACCTTGGTTAGATAAAGGTTTCATACAATGGAAAAATTATGGAATTAAAATGATGGGACAACTTTATAAGAAAGGCACCTTTCTTTCATTTCAGGAACTACAACAGACTCATGGACTCCACTTAAATGATTTTTTCAGATATCTACAACTTAGAGATTATGTTAAAGCAAATACTCAAAACTTTAGAACTAGAGATCCAGAAATCCTTGATGACTGTTTGAATAAGCACCCTAATACAGAAAAAATAATATCTCATATATATAACACCTTATTAGATAGTGAGATACCATCGACGGATTTATATAGGCAAACATGGGAAAAGGAACTAAACCAAACAATAACGAAAGATACTTGGGAAGAAAGTTTACAACATGTACATCAATGTTCATTAAATGCCAGACACTCTAATACAATTCAAAGTACTACATAGATTACATTATTCTAAAACAAAACTAAATAGAATCTTCCCACACATCTCCCCTATTTGTGATAAATGTCAACATTTAGATGCTAACCTAACTCATACATTTGCGAATTGTATAAAAATTTAAAAATTTTGGGCAGACATTTTTAGAATAATATCTATAGTTGTCAACACTCAATTGGATCCTGATTCAAAATTAATCATACTAGGAATATTAGAACAAAATCAAACATTTACAACAACTCAAAGAAACTTTATTGATTATAGTATAATAACTGGAAAAAAATTAATATTAAAATTTTGGAAAGGTCCTATAACCCCGACAATTAAAATGTGGATTATAGAAATGTCGGAGACCTTACATTTGGAAAGAATTAGACTTGTCCTAATGGACAAACAAGAATTATTTATCAGAACATGGTCTCCATTTATTGACTACTTGAAGGGTCAGACTGGTTCGACACAAGGACCTGACTAAAACTCGAGCCAAGGATTAGATGAAAAGTTATACTTTGAAATGTACGAATATATCTCCAATGATGTACTTTTAGTAAGTTATTCCATTCTTCTTTATTATCCCCTTTTTTCTTCTTTTTTTTTTCTCTTTTTCTGCTATTTTCTTATTTTCTATCTATATATAAAAATAAAAATAAACTATTGGAGGCAACACGAATAAAGTTTGATAATATTACTAATGTAGAAATGAAATACATGAAATGTTTTCAACTTGCCTCTAATAAAAATATTATTCAAAAAAAGAATTTAATTGGGAAGTATATTAGAAAGAATGCATGTTAATTTAAAGTTTAAGTCTGGTAAAGGAGGAATGTCATGACGATGATTCATGATTATGATATGTAAATAAGATGACCTCTGAATCAGATGACCTGGAGATCAGATCGGGTGGGGCTGTGTAAGCCAAGATGGAAGCTGTGACTGTGTGAGTTAATAAACCTGGAGAACATTGAATAATAATGTGTTGATATCATTAATACTTCACACCTGCGGCCAGGATGTGACACTGGCGAGCCCGTGGACTTATTCAAAAGTTTATTACACACCACCGCTCTGTGCAACACTCTCCACCCCAGGCCCCCAATGTAAAGGGGGACGGTCCCTTGTAGAGAGACCCCATTGGGGACCGCCCCCGCCTTCAGGTGGTAACACAGACCGCCAAGGTGTGTCGGGACGGAAGACGAAGGCAAGGAGGTGCAGAATGTGCAGGAGCATTCTGTACAGTATGCGTCTCTTCGCATCACGAAACGGCACGCTGGGCATCTCGGAAAGGCGGCTTAAATTGTGTGGAGCCGGCGCCCGAGAAATATCCCGGAGCCTAGGCCCGATGAGCAAATCCGATGGAGCGGGGTTAAGCTCAATCAGAACCACTCTAAGCACACGCCTCTCCTCGACACCCGCCATGACAGGGTGAGTACCGGCCACCCCCGCAGCCACAACACCCCCCTCCCCCTGTGGAGCAACACGTTGGCTGAAAACAACCAAATTCCTCACTCTTAGCACATCACAATAGAAATTAGGCAAACCCCGTAAGGCGGGTCGACTGATGCCCGCCACCGGGAGCAGCGAAACCCCCCATAGGCAACGACTCCGACGGAAAAAATACGTGGCCAGAGCGTGCCATCTGGGGTGGTTCTCTACATACATATACCTCCGCAGAGTCCTGAGACGGAGAGCCGCCACCTGGGTACGCACGCATACCAAGGACTGGCCGCCCTCCTCTAATGGGAGACTCAGGATCGCTGCAGAAACCCAGTGCTTCCTATCTCCCCAAAAGAAATCCACCAGCTTCTTCCGTATTGTAATTGCAAATATAGAGGGACAAGAGTAGCCAGCCGGTACCACAACATGGAGGCCACCAACTGGTTTATGACCAGCACCCTACCCTGGAAAGAAAGAACTCCAAGCAGGTCTGACCAGCGCCTCAGCTGGGTGATGACTTTTGTCTCCAGCTCCAGCCAGTTCGCCGGCCAAGCATCCTCAGTGGGACTTGGGTAGACCCCCAGGTGGAGGAGGTGTGTGGTGCTCCACTCATACAATGTCATCTCCAGCGGGGAGTCTACCTGCCACTGACCCACTAAAAGTCCAGAACACTTACTCCAGTTGATCCTGGCGGAGGATGCGGCCGAGAAAACCTGTTGGCACTCACGCATCCTCCGCAGGTCACCAGGGTCAGTGAACTTAAGGAGCACTACATCGGCATAGGCCGAGAGAACCACTTCCACCCACCGTCCTGGGAGAGCCAGGCCTGTCAACCGCCTCCGAAGAAGACACAGGAACGGCTCCACACAGACCGAGTACAATTGACCAGACATGGGGCACCCCTGACGGACCCCTCTCCCAAAATGAATGGGAGCCAACAACACACCATTAACCTTCACAAGACACTCCACCGCAGTGTACAAAAGCCGGACCTGGGCTACAAAATGCGGTCCAAATCCAAACGCCTGCAACGTCCCGAAGAGGTAATCATCATCTACCCTGTCAAAAGCTTTCTCCTGATCAAGAGACAGAAAGGCAGCTGACTGACCAGTACCCTGAGATAGATGAATCAGGTCCCTAACCAGGTGGATGTTATCCTGAATGGACTGGCCAAGGACTGTATTGGACTGGTCAGGGTGGATTAGTTGAGACAGCACGGAGCCCAGGCGATTTGCCATCGCCCATGCAAAATCTTTGTACTCTGTACAGAGGAGCAAGACTGGGCGCCAGTTCTTCAACAGGCAGAGTTCGCCCTTCTTGGGCAGCAAGACGACAGCGGCCCTACGCCATGAGAGAGGCATCTCCCCGGTCGCCAGGTTCTCCCCCAGAACCAACATGTAGTCACCCCCCAGGATATCGCAGAAGGCTCTAACAAATTCTACCGTCAACCCATCCAGCCCAGGGCACTTGCCCCTCCTGAGCTAGTGCAGGGCACGAGTCAGCTCCTCCAATGATAAGGGTACGTCAAGAAGATCTACAGTCAGTAGACCCTCCCACAGGATCCGCTGAGCCTCCACGCTGAATCCATCTGCGGAGAACAGGGTCCCATAAAAGGACTGGACTAAAGCACTAATCCTCTCTGGATCTGTGACAGAGGAGCCAACATCCGCGAGCAGCTCTACAAGCTTTTTGCGGGCTCCCCGCCCTTTCTCCAGAGAGAAAAAGAAAAGTGAAGCACGGTCCAGATCGTGCAACATCTGGACTCGCAACCTCACGTAAGCGCCTCGGGACCGCGCAAGCAGCAGGTTCCTCAAAGCTTCCTTCTTCTCCTGAAACCCTCCCCATTCACTGGAGTCCTCACCAATCCAACCCAGGCAAGAGTCTGCGTCGAGTAACTCCCACTCAAGCCTCTCGACCTGCCTTCCAGTCGACCCCCACATGTATTCCTGACAAAAGAGACAGATGTGAGCTTTCCCAACATATAACCACTGCCTAAGGGAAGAGAAGCTCCTCTGCCTCTCTCTCCACTTCACCCAAAACCGACTGAATGACTCCCGGAAACGCAGATCCTCCAGCTGCCGGTTTTAATAAATGCAAATAAATGGCATTTTAATAAATGCCAGTACGCAGATCCCGCCCATGTGCACACTGGATTAAAGTCCGCACGCACCAGACAGTGGTCTTAGCACGGCACCAGCCGCATTGAGGCCGCCGAGACACGGGAGACGTACATGCGATCGATGCGGGAACCACCCCCCTCAGACCTCCGCGAAAAAGCATCAGAATCAGGGTGGAGGTTGCTCCATGCATCAACCAGCTCAAAGGAATCAATCAACCCTCTCAGCTTCTTCGTTACAGCAGGGGCACACTGAGTACCAGAATGGTCTCGCACCTCAAGTGTGCAATTGAAATCCCCCCCAAGAAAGACACACTATCTGCTATCAATAGTGCTCACAGAGCAGTCACCACCTGAAGTAGGCAGGCCTGCATCGTACCGATGCTGGAGGCGTACACGTTAATGAAATGCAACGGCATGCCATCCAGGCTCACGGCCAGATAGAGCAAACGACCTGGCACAACTTCCTGCACCTTCAGGATCTTTGGCTGGAAAGTCGGGGCCAACAGAAAAGCCACCCCACTCGAATTCGTGCTGAGGTGGCACATGTAGACCCCCCCCTTCCCACTCCAGTCACCAGGTGGGTTTATCACTGACAACAGTTGCGTCTCTTGCAGAAAACTCACTGCATATTTCTCCTCTCTGAGGACTGATAGATGATGAAATCTACAAAAGCCCCCTCTACTACCATTTAAATTTAATATGAATCTGCAAACACACTAGAATTTGTTCCTCACGCTCCTCGTGGACTCGGATACTTTCTCTCCAAGGAACTTCATAAAGTCCCCAAACTGACGTTTCTCAGACAGGAAGATCACTGTCTTTGCTGCCAAGGATAATATCAAGAGTCTTAATAAATCCCGATCTGTCCACCGCCTCCGAGCTGCTTCAATTTTAGTCCTAGCCTCTTGTTTATTTTCAGATAGTCCAGAATCTCACAGATAACGACCGCTCGAGACACAGCCCTGGAGTCCGGGCGCTCCGCCAACCCAATCACACCTGGAGCAGCGCTCAAGGCCATTGTCAGAGGTCGAAAGACTACAGCTAGCTGAAAGCTCACTCACCCCACCGCACAAGCCGGCCTCATCACTCTCCCCCTCCTCCGGCATGACACCACCCCCAGGATCAATGTCGAGGGAGGGTCCTGATACCCCTGCCAGGCTCCTGCACTCTCTCACCACCCCCCACATCTGGGCCTCATGTGAGGCACCCCCAGGGCCCGTGGTGTGCAGGCACCCCCGGATTCCAAATGAGGGTCACGACCCGAACCAGCCCCGACCTCCACAGCACCCAGAGTACCGCTCCACTGGCAACACCCAGAGAGTCTCTACCCTCCATCACCAGGGGAGCTACCTCACCAAGACCCACTGAAAGAGCCAGTGTTTTTGGAGTCTCCCCTACTTTGATTTGATTTGATTTAATTTATTGTCATTGTCTTCAATGAAGAGACAACAACATTATATTTCCCTTACAGTCATACAAACCCCCCCCGCAACAAAACACAGAACACTGTAGTCCACAACATAAACATCCCCACAGCAGCACCAAAGTTCCCCACCGTGAGCGAAGGAACCAAAGTCCAGTCAACCCCCTCGTCGATGTTCCCCAATGTTCACCCATGGTCGGGGCCTCCCGAGCACCCCATAGTCGCTGCTACGGGCGGCCTGATGTTCAGGCCCTCTCGCCGGGAACTTCTCGTTGGCCACCTTCCACCGTACACCGCGGCTCCCGATGTCCACAGGCCGCGCTGGGCAGAGATTCGCGCTGGCGACCCCCGGCAAAGGGTCCCAGGACTCCGCGATGTTAAAGTCAGCGCCGCCCGCGTTGGGAGCTCCGCACCCACAGCTCCGCGATGTTGGAACAGCGGCCCAGCACTCCGGAGCTCCAAGCGGCGATCCCAGGAAGGCCTCGCCCGCTCCGCGATGTTTCCAGCTACCTCAGTTTCCTACTACCTCAGCCAGTGAGGCAGCAGCCCACAGCACCTCCACTGGCTCTAATAAGGAGCACAGACTGGAAAACTGGAACTCCCGAGCCTCCCCGTTCGGGCTGACTCTGCTCCTCCCCCATCCCAGGGGACATATTTCCAGGGGAGCCAACCCTAATAACTGATGTGCCAACACCCTCAGAAGGCCTCTGAAACGAGGGGACCTCCTCCGACCCAGAGGACACAATTCCAGGGGAGTCAGCCCCAGTAACTGATCTGGTAACACCCGCAGAAGGTCCCTGAAACAAAGGGCCAACCTCCGGCCCGGAGGACACCAGTTCGTGGCCACCATCCTCATCGGGTGGAAGGTCTCGAAGTAGGCGTCCCCCTTACTTTGGACCCACGACCTTGCTCTCCTTCTCCGGGTCCACACCTTCTTTTAGTCCCGCTGGCATGCGGCGGTACGGTGACCTCCATAAAGGAAGGGTCCTCCGCCTCCACACTACCCGCTGCCTCTTTTTCACCCCTACGTTTTACCTCCCCTGTCTCCTTCTGAACCATCTCAGCTCCTTGCTGGGCCACATCAGGTGTTTCCTGGACCGCACTGGGGCCAACAGGCACCCCTTGGGTGGGCTCAGGTCTGGGCAAGGGCCCATCCACTTGCGATTGACTCGCTTGGAGGAGCTTACTCTTCTTCTTAGACCTCTTCTTCTTCTGCATCACCCAATCCCCCTCCCCCCCTTTGCCTTTCCCCTGTGCCTCGCTGTCAACCACCACCACAGGTTCAGGACATAGGGGGCGGGAGCCATCACGGCCCCGGGTCGTCAAGGCGGAGCTGGCAGCCCCAGCCGAGTCATAAGTGCCGCCCCGGGTCATCGAGGCCCAACAGGCCTCCCCGGACGGGCCAGCAATGCATTCCTGAGCCGCTGCATTAGAATTTCTAGCAGCGGCCCGGTGATTGGGACAATCCCTGTGGAGATGTCCAAACTCTCTGCACGCATGACACCGTGCCTCTCCCTAACTCCAATACACGCGGTGGTGGGCACTCTTATGCTCCACAACGAAGCTCCCCTCAGCGCCCATCCCCACTCCCACCTTCATGAGAACCCGGCTCTTGAAACTCAAGACCCCTTTTAAAATACGGGTCATTCCCGGGGTGCATAAGCCAAGTAAGCTTAGACCGCACCTCCCCAATCTTTACCAAGTGTGGAAGAATGTTTACAGCCCAGAGAAATGTGGGACAATTCTGAAGGAGAACCAGTTTCACAGTGGACCACCGGTATAAAGACCCCCTCCACTGTGAGCCCCCTCTCCAACGCTAGGGCCACATCCTCCCGGGACTTTAATATCATCCCAACCTTCCCTCTTGCAAGCTCGGAAGAGGCAATAACATCCCTCTTGAAAAGGTCACGCATGCCCTTCGCTATTGCACCCCTGCTCCACAGGAACCCGGTTTGGACTGAGATCCCATAAATATCGCCATCCAAGTTAACATGAGACTCATCCTTGATTGGCCCCGAAGCCACAGCCGAAGCCACTGCTGCATAACTCCGAGCCCGAGACCGAGCCTCCGCCATCTTGACAGTGGCACAAACCAGCACCAGGGACACCAGCAACTCAGCTCAAAAGCGATCTCAGAGACAGTGACAGTCCAGATAAGCAGCAGAAGCAGTTCCCTCCAGCCGAGAAAGGAAAATCCTCACGCTCAACTCCACAGCCGAGAGCAGCTTTTGGGAGGCTCTTTAAATTGTGGTGAGTCTGTGGAATTCTCTGCCTCAGGTGGAGGCAGGTTCTCTGGATGCTTTCAAGGGAGAGCTAATTAGGGCTCTTAAAAATAGTCAGGGGACATGGGGAGAAGGCAGGAACGGGGTACTGATTGGGGTGATCAGCCATGATCACATTGGATGGCGGTGCTAGCTCAAAGGGCCGAATGGCCTACTCCTGCACCTATTGTCTATTGTCTATTGTCTATTTATTAGCCAAGTATGTTTTGCAACATACGAGGAATTTCATTTGCCATACAGCCATACCAATAAAAAGCAACAGAACACACAAAGGTCACGGTGGCGCAGCGGTAGAGTTGTTGCTTTACAGCAAATGCAGCACTGGAGACCCGGGTTCAATCATGACTACGGTTACGTTCTCCCCATGACCTGTGTGGGTTTTCTCCGAGATGTTCGGTTTCGTTCCACATTCCAAAGACGTACACATTTTGTAGGTAAATTAGCTTGGTAATTGTGAAAAGTCTCCCGAGTGGGTGGAGGATAGTGTTAATGTGCGGGGATCGCTGGTCGGCGCGGACTCAGTGGGCCGAAGGGCCTGTTTCCTCGCTGTATCTCTAAACTAAACAAAATACATTTTAACATAAACATCCACCACAGTGACTCCTCTTGCAAGATTATTGAGGGATTGGACACGCTATCCCTCAATAACCAGGGGCCACAGTTTAAGAGTAAGGGGTCGGCCATTTTGAATGGAGATGAGGAAAGAGAGTTGTGAGTCGGTGGAATTCTCTGCCTCAGAAGGCAGTGGAGGCCAATTCTCGGGATGCTTTCAAGTGAGAGTTAGAAGGAGCTCTTAAAGATAGCGGAGTCAAGGGATATGGGGAGAAAGCAGGAACGGGGTACTGATTGTGGATGATCAGCCAAGATCACAGTGAATGACGGTGCTGGCTCGAAGGGCCGAAAGGCCTACTCCTGCATCTATTGTCTATTGTCTCCACGATGTTAGGCCGCAGAGCGACCGGAGATACGATCCGGAAAACAATCGCATCTCTGGCAAGGTAACAGATTGAGAAAAAGTTTCCCCCGACCTCCCCCGCACTTAAAACAAACCAGAGAACATTAACACCAACTTTTAAAACACACTAAAAATAACAACAAAAGACGAAAGGACAGACAGACTATTGGAGAGGCAGCCATCGTGCGGCGCCCCTAGTGGGCGGCCCACGGCCGCGGGGAGCACCGCGCATTTTAACGTTCACTCCCCCCTTTTCGCCCCCTCCAGCTGCCAAGAAAATGGCCGCCACTCCCGCCGTCTCAGCGACCCCCAGGGTTAGTCAGCGTCACAAACCTCGCCGTAAAGTCTGTGTCGACTTCTCCAGCGGCGAGGAAGATGACGGAGAAGATGATCGACGTGAATCCCTCTCCAGAGCGAGGGGAGAGGTTTACAGAGAGGGAATGTAGGGGCCGGAGGGGAGGGGGTTACAGAGACGAGGAAAGGGGGTGAAGGAATCAGAGGGGGGGGGGGGTTTATAGACATGGGGAGAGGGGGTTTAGTGGGGGGGTCACAGGGATGGGGAGAGGGGGTCACTCTTTCATTCTCTCTCCCACCCACAGACGTGTCGGTGATGGATTGCGAGACCCCCCGTGTTGTCAGCGATAGGTCGGTCCGGACAGAGACGGGGGCCATGGGCTCGGAAATTATTCACCTCACGAACAGAACCTGGTGTGGGAGAGAATACGGGGGACAGAGAGAGAGAGAGAGAGAGTGTGAGAGAGAGAGAGTGTGAGAGAGAGAGAGGGAGTGTGAGAGAGAGAGAGTGTGAGAGAGAGAGGGAGTGTGAGAGAGAGAGAGAGTGTGAGAGGGTGATGGGAGTGTGAGAGAGAGAGAGTGTGAGAGAGAGTGTGTGCGAGAGAGGGAGTGTGAGAGAGAGAGAGAGAGTGTGAGAGAGAGAGTGAGTGTGAGAGAGAGAGGGAGTGTGAGAGAGAGAGAGTGTGTGTGGGGACGCTGCAAGCGTTCGGATTTGGACCGCATTTTGTGAGCCGGGTCCGGCTTTTGTACGCTGCAGCGGAGTGTCTCGTGAAGGTGAATGGTTCATTGTTGGCACCCATTCAATCTGGGAGGGGGGTACGCCAGGGGTGCCCCATGTCTGGTCAATTGTACTCAGTCTGTGTGGAGTCGTTCCTGTGTCTCCTTAGGAGGCCTATGCCGATGTTGTACACCTTATGTTCACTGACCCTGGTGACCTGCGGAGGATGCGTGAGTGCCAACAGGTTTTCTCGGCTGCATCATCTGCCAGTATTAACTGGAGTAAGTGTTCTGGACTTTTAGTGGGTCAGTGGCAGGTAGACTCCCTGCTGGAGATGACATTGTATGATTGGAGCATCACACACCTCCTCCACCTGGGGGTCTACCCAAGTCCCACTGAGGATGCTTGGCCGGCGAACTGGCTGGAGCTGGAGACAAAAGTCGTCACCCGGCTGGGGCGCTGGTCAGACCTGCTTGGAGTTCTTTCTTCCCAGGGTAGGGTGCTGGTCATAAACCAGTTGGTGGCCTCCATGTTATGGTACCGGCTGGCTACTCTTGTCCCTCTATATTTGCAATTACAATACAGAAGAAGCTGGTGGATTTCTTTTGGGGAGATAGGAAGCACTGGGTTTCTGCAGCGGTCCTGAGTCTCCCATTAGAGGAGGGCGGCCAGTCCTTGGTAATCGTGCGTATCCAGGTGGCGGCTCTCTGTCTCAGGACTCTGCAGAGGTATATGTATGTAGAGAACCCCCCCCAGATGGTACGCTCTGGCCACGTATTTTTTCCATCGGGATCGTTGCCTATGGGTAGCAATGTTACAACATTTTGAGATTTTAAAAATAAAGTCAGTAATTTATCCCATCAGATAAAGCATAAAAAGAAGTTTAATTTGACACCTAATTCACTTTCATATCTTCAGTATTAAAAAGGTTATGGCCATTTTAATACTCGGAAATTAGCAGCTTGTTCCCTATTGCTTTTCCATTGACTTAACACAAAAGCTGTGATCGAGGACAGTCAAAAGCCCATAACTTTCTTAAAAATTAAGAGAACTTAAAGAAATTTTCAGTTATTATAGATTGAAGCATTCTGAAACAGATATGAAACAATCTTACTTAAATAGCATGAAATTAAAGCATATAATTAGTTACTTACCTAATTGTAGCTAATTACAAAATCCAATTACTAGATCTAAACATCTATCAATTTCTTAAGAATAGATTAACATTTTTAAATAGCCTAAGTGTCCAAATAATATTCACACAAGAATTCACAATATAACATATTTTTTTTAATCTCATTGTCGGTGCAGGTTTGACTCATGGCGCTCGTGCCGCACTGGCGGCGGCTGCGGCGGTGACCGTGCCGCACTCGTGCCTCACTGGTGGCGGCTGTGCAGTAGGAACATATTTTTGGACAGTGTCGTTTTTTTTTAGCACCGTGGGAACAAAGCCGCACGGCCCCGGCACTGTGCGTTTGACTGAGCCCGCGGTCTCTGGCGGCCCAGGAGCGGTAGATAGTTCCTGTTTCGCCGCCAATGTCCGCAGACTCGTGAGACAGGCCTTTAAGCTGCCTTTCCGAGATGCCCAGCGTGCCTTTTCATGATGCGAAGAGACGCATACTGTACAGAATGCTCCTGCACATTCTGCACCTCCTTGCCTTCGTCTTCCGTCCCGACACACCTTGGCGGTCTGTGTTACCACCTGAAGTCGGGGGCGGTCCCCAGTGGGGGTCTCTCTACAAGGGAGTTGTCCCCCTTTACATTGGGGACCTGGGGTGGAAAGTGTTGCACTGAGCGGTGATGTGTAATAAACTTTTGAATCGGTTCACGGGCTCGTCGGTCTCCTGTATTTTCTGCGGTGAGGAAGAGACCGTGTTCCACGCGTATATGGAGTGTGAGAGGTTACTGCCCCTGTACCAATATCTGAAGGGGTTGTTCCTCAAGTTCTGGTTGCATTTTAACCCCCAAATTCTAGTGTTTGGACACAAGGCAGGGAGTGGGAAGAGCCGATCGGGGGGTGGGACCTCCCTGTCGGTTTGCTCCTGGGCCTGGCCAAGATGGCCATTCGCGGGTCCAGGCAGCGGGCGGTCGATGGTCATGCTAGAGTCCATGCTCGCGTGTCCCTGGAGAGGGAACACATGGTGTCCACGGGGACTCTGGATGCCTTCCGTGGGCGCTGGTCACCGCGTGGGGTTGAGAGTGTGGTATTATGGAATAATAGTGTAAGGAATGCCTTTATTCTGCTGCCAGTGGTCAGGCTGCAGCGACGGCATCCGGCCTGAAGGTGGGGCTGTGGGCGTAACCGGGGAGGCCTAGGAGCAGGGCCCGGGGATGCAGCACGAGGCTGCTGCTGTAGAGAGTTGCTAAATAAAGACAGACTCCGATTACGTCGTTGTATGAGCCTCATTATAAGAATAATTCGATATGGTGTCAGAAACGGGATACTTGTAAGCGAAAAAAAAAGAAGAGGAAAGTGTATCGTTTTGGCGGAGAAATGTGAGATGAGCTGGCAGATATGGCGCAACCTACACCTACACCAACTGCTACGTTCACAATACAACCTCCAGAGCCATTCGATTTTACCAAGCCTCAAGAATGGGAGCGTTGGATCAGGAGATTCGACCGCTTTCGGCTTGCAAGCAACTTAAACGCAACGTCGGAAGAAAACCAGGTGAACACGTTAGTGTATTGCATGGGTGATGAAGCCGAAGATGTGCTTAAGGGGCTAACGCTAACTGCAGATGAGAGGAAGATGTACACGGATGTCAAGGCGGGCTTTGATGCATTTTTTGTGCCTAAAAAGAATGTAATCTACGAAAGAGCCAAGTTCAATCAGCGTGTGCAACTGCCAGGAGAAACGGTGGATTCCTTCATCACTGCTCTATACGGATTAGCTGAACACTGCAACTATGGACAGTTACAGAACGAGCTGATCCGCGACAGGTTAGTGGTCGGGCTGAGAAACGTCTCATTGTCAGAAAAGCTACAGCTAGACAGAGACCTAACCCTTGGAACTGCTATAACAAAGACAAGGCAGTCTGAAGAAGTTAGACGACAGCGGTCTGACTTAAGAGGAGAAAATGGCGGTGCTAGCAAGTGCTCTAATGTTGATGCTGTGCATGCTAAAAGCTACAGAAAACCCAAATTTCCCTCAAAGCCTCAGCCACAAGCACAAACACCAGGCAAAAATAAACTTAATACACAGCCACAGCCAGGTTCAAAGGCCTGTTATAGATGTGGAAAAATGCCCTCGCATGGAAAATGGGAATGCCCTGCTAAAGATGCTGTGTGTCACAACTGTGGCAAAAAGGGACATTATGGCAAAGTGTGCAGAAACAGTGCAAAATCTCTGAATGCTGTCACTACAGAGGAAGAAGAGAGCTTTTTCCTGGGAGCCGTGGATGCTGGAAAAGACCCGTGGACGGTGCAGCTACAAGTGAGACAAAAAAAGTGTGCTTTAAAATAGACACTGGTGCTGATGTCACCGCCATGCCAGCCGAGGTGTACCATGACATTACAGGGGGGCATGATGTGAAGCGCCTGGCAGTGTCGACACGCCCGTTGTTTGGGCCAGGGGGCAATGCACTCTCTGTCCTAGGTGTAGCCAGAGAAACACTGCGCAGAGGCAAAAAGACAGCCATAGAGAACATTTATGTAGTAAAAGACCTGCACACTGCACTGTTGGGAAGGCCTGCCATAGAACAGCTTCAGCTTGTGTGCAGGGTTGACAGCATCACCATGGAATCATTGAAACAACAATATCCGAAGCTGTGTAGCGGCTTGGGTCTTGTTCTGAGGCCATACTCAATTAAATTAAAGCCAGAGGCTGTGCCCTTCTCTCTCCACACACCACGCAGAGTCCCTCTGCCGCTTATGGGAAAAGTGAAGGAGGAGATAGACCGTATGGAGAAGATGGGCGTAATCACCAAGATTGAGGAGCCGACTGATTGGTGTGCCGGGATGGTGGTGGTGCCGAAAAAAGCAGGTGATGTTCGCATTTGTGTGGATTTCACAATGATGAATGAATCAGTATGCAGAGAAAAGTTTATCCTGCCTTCTGTCGAGCACACGCTGGGCATGCTAGCTGGTGCAACAGTCTTCAGCAAATTAGATGCCAACATGGGCTTTTGGCAAGTACCATTGACAAAAGAGTCTGCCAAATACACCACCTTCATCACGCCTTATGGGCGCTACTATTTTAACCGTCTACCCTTTGGCATAGCATCAGCCCCCGAGCACTTTCAAAGGATGATGGTGACAGAAGTGACCGGTGGCCTGGAGGGGGTACTGTGTCACATGGACGACATCCTGGTCTGGGGACAGACGCAGGAGGAGCATGATGTGCAGCTACATGCGGTGCTAAAGAAGGCACAAAAGGCCGGCATTACGCTCAACATGGACAAATGTGAGCTCACACGCCACACAGTCAGATTCCTGGGTCATGTGATTTCAGCAGATGGAGTGAAGCCAGATCCAGAGAAGACGAGAGCAGTACAAGAGATGGATGCACCCAAAAATGTCAGCGAACTCAGGAGTTTTCTGGGCATGGTCAATCAGCTGGGCCGCTTCTTGCCTAACCTGGCTGAAAAAGACAAAGTGCTACGAGACCTGCTGTCCAAGAAGAACCACTGGTACTGGGGGACAGAGCAGCAGGCCGCCTTTGATCAGTTAAAAACAGAGCTGTCATCCACACCAGTGCTCACATTATACAACCCAAACAGTGCTTTAAAGATCTCTGCTGATGCCTCTTCCTTTGGCCTGGGGGCAGTCCTGCTGCAGAAGAGCGATGCCATGTGGTCACCTGTGGCATATGCGTCCAGGTCAATGACGCCAACAGAGCAGCGCTATGCTCAAGTAGAGAAGGAGGCATTGGCTGCAACGTGGGCATGTGAAAGGTTCAGCTGTTTCATCCTGGGAAGACCATTCGAGCTGGAAACTGACCATAAGCCGTTGGTGAGTCTGCTGGGAAGGAAAGCTTTGGATGACCTCCCACCAAGAATCCAAAGATTTAGGATGAGACTCATGAGGTACAACTATACAGTCAATCATGTCCCTGGCAAAAGCCTGTGGACAGCCGACACCTTATCTCGTGCTCCTCTGAGAGCCGCAAGAGCACACACAGACACAAGCCTATTAGAGGACACCAACATCTATGTAGACTCTGTCATCAGCAACATTCCTGTCAGTGGAGATTATCTGAGCAGCCTACGTGAGCACCTGAAGGCAGACAGCACATGCTCTGCACTGATGGAGTACTGCACAGACGGCTGGCCCGACAAAAGCCAACTGCAGGGAGTGCTGAGACATTACTGGGCTGATAGAGCAGTGCTGACTGTGCACGATGGGCTGCTGCTGCGGGGCACGAGACTCGTCATCCCATCAGCCTTACAAGGTGATGTGCTGCAGAGACTACATGAGGGACACCTGGGGGTGACAAAGTGCAGGGGCCGGGCCAAACAGACGGTATGGTGGCCAGGACTCAGCAGCCAGCTGAATGACATGGTGCTGAAATGTAGAACCTGCATCCAAGAGAGAAGGAACGTCAAAGAGCCGCTGATGCCAACGGAGATGCCAGACAGGCCTTGGCAAACCTTGAGAGCTGACCTGTTCACGCTGAAAAACAAGACTTATCTACTAGTAGTAGATTATTTCTCAAGGTATGTGGAAGTTGCGCTGCTGTCACACACAAGGTCCACAGATGTGGTGGTGCACCTGAAATCCATGTTTTCTCGTCATGGAATTGGGGAATTTCTTAAAAGTGACAATGGGCCCCAGTTCTCAGGTAGCCACTTTAAAGCCTTTGCAGCAGAGTATGGCTTTGTGCACATCACGAGCAGCCCCAAGTTTCCTCAGAGCAATGGGGAGGCGGAACGCGCTGTACAAACCGTGAAAAACCTGCTAACAAAGGCATCAGACCCATATCTTGCATTGCTGGCCTACAGAGCAACCCCTCTACAGAACGGCTATAGCCCGGCCGAGCTGTTGATGGGGCGCCGCCTCCGCACTACAGTTCCTGCCCTTCCAACCCTGCTGAATCCAGTTTTGTCTGACTACAACGCGCTGGGGGCCAAAGAAAGGGAGAAGAGGAGGAACGACGCAAGATCCTTCGACAAGAGGCACGGAGCGAGAAACCTGGAGCCACTCGTACCTGGGGAGGATGTGTGGATCACCGATGCACGAGTCCAGGGCACAGTGCTATCTACACACAACACCCCTCGCTCTTATATCGTCCAGGTGCCTCAGGGCACACTGAGGAGGAACCGGCATCACTTGGTGCCGCTGCAGACCAACAGTGGGGTAGTCGACGCTGATGAGCCACCGGTGGGAGAAGATTCACCTACACCAGAGCCAGCTCCACCAGTGACAACATCACCCAGCAGAGAGGGCCCCACCACAGAGACTGTGCGGACCAGGTGTGGGAGAGAGGTTAGAAAGCCGCAGAGACTTGATTGGTGATTTATTGATTTGTTTGATCAGGGACAGGTCTTTCAGCAAAAGGGCAGAATAAACCCCTTAAGACCTGCAGAGACAAAGGTAGTCCACCCTTTGTTCTCAAAGAAAGGGAGATGTGGTATTATGGAATAATAGTGTAAGGAATGCCTTTATTCTGCTGCCAGTGGTCAGGCTGCAGCGACGGCATCCGGCCTGAAGGTGGGGCTGTGGGCGTAACCGGAGAGGCCTAGGAGCAGGGCCCGGGGATGCAGCACGAGGCTGCTGCTGTAGAGAGTTGCTAAATAAAGACAGACTCCGATTACGTCGTTGTACGAGCCTCATTATAAGAATAATTCGATAGAGAGCATTGTAAATAATGACGGCATCATTGTACTATAATGAATGTGGTTTGGATGTGGTGTATTATTAAGCATTTTTGCTGAATAAAGTCCTTGGAAAAATAAAAAAAAAGAGTGTGTGTGGGAGAGAGTGTGTGTGGGAGAGAATGTGAGAGAGAGTGTGAGGGAGAGTGTGTGTGTGAGATAGAGATATAGAGAGTGTGAGAGAGAGTGTGTGAGAGACAGAGAGTGACAGAGAGAGTGTGAGGGACAGACAGTGACAGAGAGAGAGAGGGAGAGAGTGAGTGTGAGAGAGAGAGAGTGTGAGAGAGAGAGAACGTGTGTAAGAGTGTGAGAGAGAGAGAGGTGTGTGTGTGTGAGAGAGAGAGAGAGAGAGAGAGAGTGGGAGAGAGTGAGATTGTGAGATAGAGAGTGTGAGATAGAGAGTGTGTGAGAGAGGCCCCTAAATCCCCTCTCCTCGTCTGTGTAACCCCCTCCCCTCTGGCCCCTACACCCCATTATGAGAGAGACGGGGGCAGAAGAATCTTTTTTTAAGCCTTGTATATAAAAATAAATAAAATTGTTTAAATCAAGGTATATTCTCTGAAGTTAAGGGGGTGTACGGGCCAGAGGGGTTTACAGAGAAGGGGACAGAGGGTTAAATCTTGTGAACAGGAGAGATTAACAGATAAATCTTTCACATTTAATATTAAGTTAACCAAAACTCGTATAGAAAAATTAATATATTATCTATAAAAGCCATTGGGAGAGAAAGAGAGGAAACTCTGGATAGAATGGGTCGACTGGGCTTGTATTGACTGGAATTTAGAAGGATGAGAGGGAATCTTATAGAAACATATAAAATTCTTGAGGGATTGGACACGCTAGATGCAGGAAACGTGTTCCCGATGTTGGGGGATTCCAGGACCAGGGGCCACACACAGTTTAAGAATAAGGAATCGGCCATTTAGGACTGAGATGAGGAGAAAACCTTTCCACCCAGTGAGTTGTGAATCTGTGGAATTCTCTGCCACAGAAGGCAGTGGAGGCCAATTCACTGGATGTTTTCACGAGAGTTAGATTTAGGTCTAAGGGCTAACGGAATCAAGAGATATGGGGAGAAAGCAGGAACGGGGTACTGATTCTGGATGATCAACCATGATCACATTGAATGGCGATACTGGCTCGAAGGGCCGAATGGCCTACTCCTGCACCTATTTTTCTATGTGTCTAACTAGTGTGTGAACGGGCAATCGATGGTCGGCGCAGACTCGGTGGGCCGAAGGGCCTGTTTCCACACTGCATCTCTAAACTAGTATGTGAATGGGCCCTTCTTGCCCACACCAACATTGCCCCATCTATACCAGTCCCCACCTGCCTGAATTTGACCCATATACCTCCAAACCTGTCCTATCCATGTTCCTGTCCAACCACCACCCTCTGTGTGGAAAGGTTGCCCCTCAATTCCTATTAAATCCTTCATCTTCCCCTCACCTTAAACCTATTTCCTCTGGTCCTCGATTCCCCTTCTCTGGGCAAGAGACTGTGCGTCTACCTGATCTATTCTCTCGTGATTTTGTACACCTCTATAAGATCACCCCTCATCCTCCTGCGCTCCAAGGAATAGAGACCCAGCCTGCCCAACCCCTTGAGTCCTGGCAACATCCTCGTAAATCTTCTCTGAACCGTTCTAACTTGACGACATTTTTCCTATAAGTGTTAGGATGATGTAGCTTACACCCAGCATGAACATTGACTTCTCTAACTTCAAGTAACCCTTGCTTTCCCCTCTCTCTCTCCAGCCCCCTCCCCTTCCCAGTTCTCCGATTCGTCTCTCCAGAAATGCTGCCTCTCCCGCTGAGTTACTCCAGCATTTTATGTCTATCTTCAATATGTAGTTTCAGTTAGTTTATTGTCACGTGTACGGAGGTACAGTGAAAAGCTTTTTTGTTCCGTGCTGTCCAATCAGCGGAAAGACTATACATGATTACAATCGAGCCGTCCACAGTGCACAGATACAGGATAAAGGGAATAACGTTTAGTGCAAGGTAAAGTCCGATTAAGATAGTCCGAGGATAGTCGAGGGTCTCAATGAGGAAGATGGGAGGTCATGACTGCTCTCTAGTTGGTGAGAGGATGGTTCAGTTGCCTGCTAACAGCAGGGAAGAAACTGTCCCTGAATCTGGAGGTGTGCGTCTCCACACTTCTGTACCTCTTGCCGATGGGAGAGGGGGGAAGAGGTGTGACTGGGGGTAAGACTAGTCCTTGATTATGCTGCTGCCCTTGCGAGGCAGGTGAGGTGAGTGTAGATGGAGTTGATGGAAGGGAGGTTGGTTTGTTGTGCGTGATGGTCTGGGCTGCGTATACAACTCTCTGCGATTTCTTGCGGGTCTTGGATGGAGCTGTTCCCAAAATGTTGCAGTGATGCATCCCGATAAAATGCTTTCTACGGAACATCTGTAGAATCTCTCTCCCCCCTCCCTCTCTCTCTCTCCATCCCCCCTCTCTCTCCCCTCCCTCTCACCCTCACTCACTCTCCCCCTCTCTCTCCCCCTCTCTCTCTCTCCCCTCCTCACTCTCTCCCCCTCCCCCTCTCTCTCTTCCCCCTCTCTCTCCCTCTCTCCTTCTCTCCCCTCTCTCCCCCACCTCTCTCTCTGCTCTCCCTCTCCCTCCTCTCTCTCTCCCTCTCCCTCCCCCTCTCTCACCCCTCTCTTCCTCTCTCTTTCACCACTCTTCCCCCCTCTCTCTCCCCTCTCTATCTCTCCCTCTCCCTCTCTCTCTCTCCCCCTCCCCCCTCCCTGTCTCTCACCCCCTCTCAGTCTCTCTCCACCCTCTCTCTGTCTCTCTCCCCCCTCTCCTCTCTCTCTCTCTCCCTCACAGTTCCCTGAAAGTCGAGTCGCAGTTAGACAAGGTGTCAAGAACCCTTTTGGCACAATGGCCTTCATCAGTCATAGTATTGAGTATAGAGGTTGGGAGGCCATGTTGCAGTTGTACAAGACGTTGGTGAGGCCGCATTTAGTCAATGAATGGGAGGTCGGTTTGTGCGATATTTTTAATCTTCGCACGCGGATAAAGACAGATATCAAACATGCATTCAGGTGTGAGAGAGTCTTCGTTCTGGAGAGCACGGCTTAGATTTCAATGAAGAGTCTCTTTCAGTTCTGGTGTAGTCACCATTACACTGGGTGGTGGAATTGTGCGGGGAGAGAGAGAGGGGAGAGAGAGGGGGAGAGAGAGAGGGGGTAGAGAGAGATGGGGAGAGAGACGGGGAGAGAGAGGGGGGAAGGGAGAGGGGGGAGGGAAAGGGGGGGAGAGGGGAGTGGGGGAGGAGAGGGAGACAGAGAGGGGAGAGGGAGTGGGGGGGGAGAGAGGGGGAACAGAGGGTGAGAGAGAGGGGTTAGAGAGTGGGGTTAGAGAGAGGGGTTAGAGAGAGGGGGAAGAGAGAGGGGGAAGAGAGAGGGGGAAGAGAGAGGAGGAAGAGAGAGGGGGAAAAGAGAGGGGGGGAAGAAAGGGGGGAGAGGGTGGGGGAGGGAGGGGGAGAGGGGGAGAGAGAGGGGAGAGAGAGAGAGAGAGAGAGAGATAGAGAGAGAGGGGGGGGAGAGAGAGAGAGAGGGGGTAGAGAGAGACGGGGGAGAGAGAAGTGGGAGAGAGCGGGTTTCAATAAGATCCTTCCTCGTTATTCTAAACTACAGGCCCAGTGCCGGCAAACGCTCATCGTACTCTAACCCCACTCATTCCTGGGATCATTCTAGTAAACCTCCTCTGGACCCTCTCCAGAGCCAGATAAGGGGCCCAAAACTCCCCACAATACTCCAATTGCAGCTGGAGCAGCATCTTGTGGAGCCTAAACATTTTTTTTTTTTGTGTGTATGTGTGTGTGTGTGTGTGTGTGTGTGTGTGTGTGTGTGTGTGTGTGTGTGTGTGTGTGTGTGTGTGTGTGTGTGTGTGTGCGTGCGTGCGTACGTGCGTGCGTGCGTGCCTGCGTGCGTGCGTGCATGCGTGTGTGTGTGTGTGTGTGCGCGTGCGCGATGGCTTTGATATTCCACATGGCTTTGATGGCCCATGCTGACCATCGATCGCCTGTTCGTAAAGTCAAACAGCATGGAAATAGGCCCTTCAGCCCATCCTGGCTTATATTTTAAAGAAATCTAGAAGGACGAAGGGAGACCTTATAGAAACGGATAACATTCTGAGGAATTGGACCGGCTAGATGCAGGAAAAATGTTCCCCATGTTGGGGAGTCCAGAACTAGGGGCATACGGTTTAAGAATAAGCAGTTGTACAAGGCCCTGGTGAGACCACACCTGGAGTATTGTGTGCAGTTTTGGTCTCCTAATTTGTGGAAGGACATTCTTGCTATTGAGGGAGTGCAGTGTAGGTTTACAATGTTTTTTTTATTTTTTTTATTTTATTTATTAGAAGTAAGTACATTACATTTTGATGGTACCTTTTTACAGGTTCCCAGAATTATTAAAACATTCTTTGTACAACTTCCTTTTTTTTTAGAAAGAAAGAAATGAGAAAGAAAGAAGTAGTGAAGAGTAAAGGAAAGTCTAGTGAGTGTGAGGTAAAGAAAAGAAATAAGTAAGAAAGTGAAGCAGAAAGGAGATTCTCCCTCGCCACAAGTCGATGCTTTTTTATATTCTTAATCATTTTTCGCCCAAACCCAGAATTTTTTTATTTTACGATACTATTGCACCACATGAATCCACAAGGTCAATAAATGGAGACCAACTCGTTAAGAATTGGTCTTGTTTATCTATTAGGAGGAGTCTCATTTCTTCCAAGTGGGCAGTTTCCAACATATTACCAATCCACATTTTGAGTATAGTAGCATTTTTCCAAAATTGAAGTATGAGTTTTTTTGCTGTTATTAAACCATAATTAAAAAATGAAATTTGGGATATATTTAATTTGTTTCCATCTCCTATTACTCCAAAGATAATCATTTCCATGTTAGTTTCCATTTTTATCTTAAATAAACTAGTGAATATATCAAATATATCACACCAAAATCCATGAAGTTTTGTGCAAGAAACGAAAGAATGTGTGATATTGGCATTTTGAGAAAGACATTTATCACAGATGGGAGAAATATTTGAATAATAATCTATGTAATATTTTAAATTGAATTAAATTATGTCTAGCGTTAATCGAACATGTATGTATATATATCAAATACCTCTCCCATGTTTCTTTAGAAATTTTTGCCATTAATTCTTTTTCCCAGTCTTCTCTAATTGCCTCTGTTGATGGCAATTCTCTATTAAGAATACTATTATATAAATATGATATTAATTTTTGTGAGTCCGCCTTAATATTCATTGCTTCTTCCAGTGGGTCTATCATTATGCTCTGTAGTCTTGGTATATATTTTTTATAAAGTCACATATCTGTTAATATTTAAAGTATTGGTTATTATTCAGATTAAATTTTGATTTTAATTGTTGAAATGATAATAAATTTCCCATTTCATACATGTCACCCACCTTTTTAATTCGCAATCTTTCCCATTGTCTATATGTTTTATCCATAAAAGATGGTTTAAATACCGGATTATTCACTATTGGTGTTAATGATGATAAGTTCCTTAATTTTAGTTAATTTAATTTGTTTCCAAATTCGAATTATATTATGTATAATTGGATTCTTCTTATATAATATATTATTCAATTTTATAGGGGAAAAGAGGATCGCTCCTAAATCGTATGGAAAACAATCCTCTTTCTCCATTCTTATCCATTCCATATGTTGAGAAGGGCAGTCCAACCAATAAATGATATTCTTAATATGCACTGCCCAATAATAATATAAAAAATTAGGCAGTGCAAGTCCCCCTACATCTTTAGGTTTACACAGATGATTTCTTTTAATTCTATGTGCTTTGTAGTCCCAAATAAAATTAGTAATATTAGAGTCTAGTTTAAACAAAAAATATTTTGGTATATATATTGGTATGGATTGAAATAAATATATTATTTGTGGTAGAACTATCATTTTTATAGCATTTATTCTGCCAATTAATGATAGTGGGAGCGTTTTCCAAAATTTAGTGCGTTCAATTTATTTAATAAAGGATTAAAATTAGCATTAAATAATGATTTATATCTTCTAGTAACTTGAATACCTAAATATTTAAATTTTTCTGTTGCAATTTTAAATGGAAATTTTAATAGATGATTCGCTTTCTGAGGCTGTAATGACATAATTTCACTTTTAATCCAATTTATTCTATATCCAGAAAAAGAGCCAAATTCCTCTATTACGTTTAGTAAATTCGGGATACTCATTTCTGAATTTCTAATATATAAAAGTATATCATCCGCATATAATGAAATTTTGTTATTAGAGTCATTAGTATTATATCCCTGAATATTCGGATGCGTTCTTATCCTTTCAGCCAAAGGCTCTATCATAAGGGCAAATAGCAGGGGTGATAAAACACATCCCTGCCTATTGCCTCGTGATAATTGGAATATTGGAGACAACATATTATTAGTTAATATTCTTGCCATTGGTTTATCATATAATAATTTCACCCATCTAATAAAATTATCTCCCATATTAAATTTTTGGAGTACTAAGTATAAATACTGCCACTCTACCTGATCAAATGCTTCCTCTGCATCCAAAGATATAACTGATAAGTCTTCCTTTTCCACTTGATGTGAATACATTATGTTAAAAAGTCGTCTCAAAAAGTCGTTTGGTCCGGGTTTATCAATTTATTAATATATTTACTCAATCTTCTTGCTAAAATCTTTGCTAAAATTTTTTGAACTGTGTTTAAAAGTGATATAGCTCTATACGAGCCCGGATCTTCTAGATCTTTATTTTTTTTTGGTATAAGCGTAATTGTAGATTCTGCTAAAGTTTCTGGTAATTTCTTTTCATACAAGCATAAGTATATAATTTAAGTAATCGTGGGACCATTAACTCCTGAAATATTTTATAGAATTCATTATTAAAACCATCAGGGCCTGGTGTCTTCCCATTTTTCAGTTCTTTTATTGTTTCTCTTATCTCTTCACTTGTGATCTGAGCTCCTAATTCCTCTTGTTCTAAAATATCCAATTTTGGCAAATTACAATTATCTAAAAAATTTATAATTTTATTGTCTTCTGTTTTAGTTTTAGATGTATATAAATTTTGATAAAATTGAGCGAACCTTTTTATTAATGTCCTTAGGTAAAGTTAATAGTTCCCCGTTCTCTGATTTAATTTTAATAATTGTTTTTTCCTTTTCTTGCTTCTTCAATTGTCATGCTAGAAGTTTATATGGTTTATCCCCAAATTCAAACTGTACTTGTTTTGTGATCTGAAATAATCTTATTACTCTTGCCGATAATATTCGATTGTTTAAATTTCAATAATGTAATCTTATTATGTTTATCTATAGTTGGGTCTTTTGCGTTATCTAATTCTAATAATTTAATTTCCTTTTCTAACGTCCATTGTACTGTCCTGTTTTTTTAATTTAGAAAACTTTGATACGAAATTATAACTCCACGGATGAATGCCTTAAAAGATTCCCATAATAGAGATGGTGAAATACCTGGTGTCCCGTTTGTCTCAAAAAAAAATTCATTTGCTGTTTTAAATACTCGTAACCTTGTGAGGCATTAGCTATTTGTGTGTTAAATCTCCAAAAGGATTTTATACCTGGCATTCCCTCAAGTTTTAAAGTAAAAGTCAATGGGGAGTGATCAGAAATAATACTATTGTGGTATTTAGGATTAATCGTATATGGTATTAATTTTGTATCCACTAAGAAATAATCAATTCTTGAATAAGTTTTATGTACTGATGAGTAAAACGAGTATTCCCTTCCAGTTGGATTAGCTATTCTCCATACATCTGTTATATTAGTGTTTTTTATATATGTGTTTAAGAATTCACTAGACTTGGATTTGACACTACCCTTCCTTAATTTTATTGATTTGTCTAAATATGTTTAACACAGTTAAAGTCCCCCCCTAGTATTACATTTTGAAAATTATACTCATCTATTATATCCATAATTTTCTTTAAAAATTGGGGGTTATCAAAATTTGGAGCATAAATATTTATCAGAGTCAGTGGTGTAGAATAAATTTCTCCCGCCACTATCGTGTACCTTCCTTCTTTATCAGATATAGTGTTCTGTAATATAAATGGTATACCTTTCCGAATAATAATAGCCGTTCCTCTAGCTTTAGCAGTAAATGACGAGTGATAAGTTTGGCATATCCAGTTTGCCCTTAGTCTCATCTGTGTTTGTAGTTTCGTATGCGTTTCTTGCAGAAAAGCTATGTCCACATTTAAAGATTTTAACTGGGCCATAATCTTGCCCCTTTATAATTGGATCATTCGCACCCCTAATATTCCAACTACAGAATGTGAATCCTCCATTCTTTTTTTTCTTATTATCCTGCATTGTAAATAAGTTTTGGTAATTTTGCTTCATGTGGTGTAGTTAAGTACCTCAGGCTTTTGGGTATGTGGGTATCATCCCATACTTCTGATGTCATTTTACCTCTCCTCCGTATATTGAACCTCCATAAGAAAAAGAGAAAAGTGTGTTGAGAAAAGAAAGAAAAATTGTTAGATAAGCCACATAATAGTAAATACAACAACAAAAAAGTGAGTTTAAGGTATCAAAAAGGTTACCCTAAATACAAGAAGCCATCTATGATGGCCAAAAATTGATTGACCTCCGTAGATGGAATTATACATTGAGTTCAGCCCCCTAAATACAATGTCATTTATGACTACATGCCGTTTCATCTAGATATATCTTAATATATCTTAATATATCTAAAAAAATTTAAAAAAATGTTCGAATACACAGGCCGAATACACAAGCCGAATAAAACAGAAAAAAAAGTTTCAACAATAGAAAGTTATCATCATCATCTTTACTATTTCAAATATTCTCTTATTTACCCCAATTTTAAACATTCTATGTTACTTGTTCGGTATCACAGAGTCGTGGAATTGTAAAACATAAAAACACATGCCCTGCACCTGTATCCGAATATATTCATCTGTCCCTTCATTACCAGCCTGTTTCAAGGGTTACATTTCTTATCTTAAATACAACCATCTTCCAGCCCAAACCTCTGTAATTTTTCCAAATCATTAACGCCTCTTTCTTCACGCAGATTTATAATGTTATAATATGCTTATACCCCTTTTCATTAATTGTAGTGTGTTAGTGTACATCCTAAATTATATTTCATTTCTTTTCAGCCTTATTAACATTATATATCTGTTAATAATAATCATCTCTATAGGCCCCTTATCCCCCAAAATCCATTAGATTAATACATTGGTTAATCATATTAGTATAATATTAATATATATATTTTTTTAAATTTTTATTTATTAGAAGTACATTACATTACAACCACATACATTAATACTCGTCATTTATATCTTCTTACAATTAATGTACTCCCTTTATTTATTTTTTTACACTAGAGAAAGAAAAGATTGAAAGAGAGAAGAAAGTGAAGGAAAAAGTGCAAGTGTAGAAAAGTGTAGAAAATGTAACAACAAAAAAGGACGAAGACCCTATAAGAGCGAAATTAAAAACAAAAAGAAAAAGAGTTAAGAAATAGGCCCTAAGAAAAGAAAAGAGAAAGAGAAGAAAAGAGAAACAAATGTTTTTTTTTTGAGCATCACGTAAATAGGACATACCAACTCTTCAACTATCATCCCCCCTTACCCGACCTCAATTTTTTATTTTTTTAAAGTACTTTTGCACCCTATGTTTGTAATAATTCTATAAATGCAGACCACGTCAGGTGGAAGTGATCTGGTTTACCTGCTAGGAGGAGTCTTATCTCTTCAAGGTGTAATGTTTCAAACATATTTGAAATCCACATATTTATAGTTGGTATTGGAGCCTTCTTCCAAAATTTTAGAATTAGCTTTTTTCCAGTTATTAACCCATAATCCATTAATTTCTTTTGAAACACATTTAGTTCTGGATCATCTTCCGTTATTCCGAAGATAATCCATTCTGCTTTGGGTATCAGTCTTGTTTTAAATAACTTTGTAAAGATTTCAAAAATTTCATTCCAAAATTTTTGAATTTTTGTACAGAAGACAAATGAGTGCGCTATAGTTGCTTCTTGGGATTGACATTTATCACAAATAGATGATACGTTTGGGAAAATTTTATGAATTTTAGTTTTCGAATAATATAATCTATGTAAAATTTTAAATTGTATTAAAGTGTGTCTTACATTAATCGAGCATTTATGCACTTTTAATAAGTATTCATTCCAACTTTCCTTTGAAATTTTAATAGCTAACTCTTGTTCCCAGTCTCTTCTGATACCCTCCGTAGATGGTATTTGTGCATTTAAGATAATATTGTACAAATATGATATTAAGTTTGCTGATTCCGCTTTTATCTGCATTGCCTCGTCCAGTACATCTGCTGGGTTATTATGATGATCTTTTGTATATTTTTTCAAATAGTCGCATATTTGAAAGTATTTAAAATATTGATTATTTCCGAGTTTATATTTTATTTGTAATTGTTGAAATGAAAGTAATTTTCCAGTTTCATACAAGTCACCAAGCGTTTTAATTCCTAGTCTATCCCATTGTGTATAAGCTTTATCTATAATAGAAGGACTAAACGAAGGGTTATTGACTATAGGTAATAAAAGTGATAAGTTTCTTAATTTTAAATTTTGTTTTATTTGTTTCCAAATACGGATTGTACTATGAATAATTGGGTTCTTATTATAGTTTATGTTATTCAATTTCATTGGAGAGAGGAGGATCGCTCCAATGTTTCTAGAGGAGCAATCCTCTTTCTCCATTACAATCCAGTCTACTTGCTGGGCGGAGTTATCCATCAGTTGAATCATGTTTTTAATATTTACTGACCAATAATAATACATAAAATTAGGTAGTGCTAGACCCCCCAATACTTTAGATTTATTCAGATGGGTTTTTTGTATTCTATGTGATTTATAGTCCCATATAAAATTAGTGATATCTGAGTCGAGTTTTTTAAAAAACTTCTTAGGTAAGTATATAGGAATTGATTGAAATAGGTATAAAATTTGTGGTAAAAAGATCATTTTTATTGCGTTTATTCGGCCTATTAAAGACATCGGGAGCGTTTTCCAGAATTTAATTAATGTATTCAGTTTATTAAGTATGGGGTCAAAATTTGCCCTGAACATACCTTGATATGTTCTGGTAATTTCGATTCCCAAATATTTAAATTTTTCTGTAGCTATTTTAAAAGGGAATTTTAAAAGATGTGTTGAATCTTTCGGTTTTATTGACATAATTTCACTTTTATTCCAATTTATTCTATATCCAGAAAAAGATCCGAAGTCTTCAATTAAATTTAATATATTTGGTATAGTGATTTGAGGTTTTGTAATATACAATAATATATCATCCGCGTATAAAGATATTTTATTATATGAGTCTTTAGTATTATATCCATGAATATCAGGGTGTATTCTAATTTTTTCTGCTAGCGGTTCAATAATGAGAGCAAACAGCTGTGGTGATAATGAGCATCCTTGTCTATTTCCCCTTGATAGTTGAAATTTCGAGGATAATATGTTATTAGTAAGTATTCTAGCTGTAGGTTTGTTATATAGTAACTTAATCCATAAAATAAAATTCTCTCCCAGTTGAAATTTTTGTAATACTTTATCCATATAATTCCATTCTACTTGATCAAATGCTTTTTCAGCATCCAGCGAAATAATTGATAATTCTTGATCTTCAGATTTGTGTGAGTGCATTATGTTGAGTAGACGTCTCATATTATTAGAAGAGTATCTCTTAGGGATAAACCCTGTCTGATCTGGGTTTATTAATTTACTAATGTATTTACTTAATCTTCTAGCTAATGTTTTCGCTAATATTTTTTTATCTGTGTTTAACAATGCTATAGCTCTATATGAGCCAGGTTCTTCTAAATCTTTATTTTTCTTAGGTATTAATGTAATCGTTGATTCCGCAAATGTATCAGGTAGTATTCGTTTTTTAAAAGCGTATTGGTACATTTTTTGTAATCTTGGTATTATTTTATCATAAAAGCTTTTATAAAATTCATTAGTAAATCCATCAGGGCCTGGTGTTTTTCCATTTTTTAGTGAGTTTATTGTATCTTCTAATTCCTTAATTGAGATTTGTGCACCCAGTTCCTCTTGTTCCTTCAGCTCTAACTTTGGAAGATTACAGGTATCCAAGAACTTTGTGATATTATTGGAATCAATTATCGTTTTAGATGTATACAAATTCTCGTAAAATTGCGCAAATCTTTTATTAATATCCTTCGGTGTTGTTAATAATTCCCCTTTATCTGATTTGATCTTTGGTATAGTATGTTCCTTTTCTCGTTTTTTTAGCTGGCGAGCCAAAAGTTTATGCGGTTTATCCCCAAATTCAAAGTGCTCTTGTTTTGTAATTTGATAAAGTCTTATAAGTTTGGCAGATAATAATTTATTTAATTTAAATTTTAAAATTATTATTTTATTATGTTTATCTATTGATGGATCTTTAGCATTATCTATATCCATTTGTCTAATAAGTTCTTCTAACTGTCTTTGTTCATTCTTATTCTTTTTATTTTGAAAAGCTTGATATGAAATTATAATACCCCTAATGTATGCTTTAAAAGATTCCCAAAGTAAAGTAGGCGATATATCTGAAGTATCATTTGTTTGAAAAAAGACCTCCATTTGTTCTTTTAAATATATACTCGCTTGTGGATCTTTTAAAATTTGAGAGTTAAATCTCCAGAATGAATTATTCTTAGACAATCCTTCCAGTTTTAAAAAGAAAGTTAGTGGAGAATGGTCTGAAATTGAATTTGTATGGTATATTGCATTAGATGTTTGGGGGATTAATTTTGTATCCAGCAGAAAGTAGTCTATACGTGAGTATGTCTTATGTACCATTGAGTAAAACGAATATTCCCTGCCAGTTGGATTCACAATTCTCCAAACATCTGCTATATTAGTGTTATTTATGTAGGTATTGAGGAGTTCCCCAGTTTTCGATTTCATATTCCCTCTCTGTTTTTGACTTGATTTATCTAAGTACGGATCTAAAACACAGTTAAAGTCTCCGCCTATTATAACATTTTGATAGTTTGACTCTGCAATTATATTGAAGATTTTATTGAAAAAGTGGGGGTTATCAAAGTTAGGGGCATATATATTTACCAAAGTAAGTGGAGTGTCATGGATTTCTCCATTAACTATTAGGTATCTCCCTTCTATATCTGTTATAATATTCTTTGCTTTAAATGGTATACCTTTTCTTATGATAATTGACGTGCCTCTAGATTTTGAAGTGAATGAAGAGTGGTATGTTTGACCTATCCATTTCGCCCTCAGCCTAACTTGGTCCTGAGGTTTTAGGTGTGTTTCTTGTAGGAAGGTAATGTCAGAATTATACATTTTTAGCTGAGCTAATATCTTACCCCTTTTGATAGGTTCGTTAATACCTCTTATATTCCAACTACAAAATGAGATTCCTCCTAGGTTCTTTTGTGCGGTGTCATGCATTTTGAATAATTATAGTACCTTTGAATCTTGTGGTGCGTCCATGTCCCAGGTCTTTAGGTATTGGGGGAGTTTTTGAATTATTAACTTTTGTTGGTGTGTCCATATTACTCTTATCACTAAACACAAAACACAAACAAGTGATTTTATGTGATAAAAAAAAAACTAAAAAAGTGAGGCTACAGTGTCTATAGTCGGCACTGTAGCGAGTGACCCACCTGTAGGTGGGAAAAAACCTTATTTTGACTTCCATTGCGTTGTTGCTCTCTTAGTTAATCATAACATATTAAAATATTAAAACGAGGCCTCACATTCAGATATATAATACAATTTTACCCTGATATTTCCTTATAACATATATATATATCAGAGTTTAATTATTAAACCAATATTTTTGATTTCAATAAGAATCAACTGTTGGTTGAAGGGGTTAACGAGACGTGCTCCTGGACATAAGCCAGGAGCTCGTTTCTCATCCCCTCCTCCCGCTTATAGACAAGGTTACAATTTATTAAAAATTCATATTAGTATGTTAGTTCATTATTTTTTTGTTTTTTTTGTTAGTATTCTAATCTAACCTGCATAACTTTTAAAGTTGTTAATAGGATAAGTTCTTACAATTGGTTATAACATTTTAATCAATAAGCAATTATTTTCTAATTCATATTCCAGCTGTAAAGTTGTTTACACGTTTTGAACAGAAAATGTCCTTGCTTCAACATTCCAGAGATAACAGTGTAACTATCCCCAGACAAAACATAGCTGAGAATTATTCGGATCTGCCAAAGCTCCCTTTTATTTCTGTTTTTCAACAATCGTTTGGGCATATTTGAAAGCGTCTTCAGGCTTAACAAATGACTTTTCAAGACCATTAAAGGAAATACGCATTTTCGCGGGATAAAACCCCCCAAATCTGACCCCTTCTCTCCCTCTTAAAAGATCTTTAACCTTATCAAATTTGTTTCTTTTTTGCACAATTTCATGTGGGTAGTCCCTGAATATCTTAATAGTGTCCTTGTCCAGCCGCAATTGTACACCATATTTGATTTTACTCATAACGTATTCCAGTTCTGCAGTATCTCGAAATTTCACTATAATATGTCGTGGATAAGCTTTTCCCGCATCAGATCTTTTTCCAAATCTTGGGACACGATGAGCCACTTCGATTTTCGGTTCCTTGGAAAGATTCAACAGTTGTTTCAACAAGCCCATGGCAAATTCACGTACCTGTTCCCCTTCTGCCCCCTCTGAAACACCAAGAATTCTCAAATTCTGGCGTCTAGAGCGAGCTTCCAGGTCCAGGCATTTGAATGAGACTTTCTCTAATTGAGTCCCCATTTGTAGTGATGCTTGTTCGTTTTCTCGCCTCATTTGCTCATGTTCTTGCCTCAATTTCGCCATGTCTTCAACCAGTCGAGCCGTATTTTTCTCCAATTCCGTAATTGTGTGCATACTTGCAGCTACTGTTTCAAGTACAGCCGTGAACTTATCTGTAGTAATTACATCCATCTTATCCATTTTCTCTGATAGTCCATCTTTCACCTCATCAATTCGTTTATTCATAATGTCCAGTAAATCCGTCATATTCTTCTGGTTACCAGCGTTTAAATCCTTCATCATCTTCTCCATTCCTTCCATCATTTTTGCCGAATTTTCCTTCATTTCCTTCTTATCTTCCACCCTATTATCCGAGATCTCATCTTTCAAATTTTTCATTGATTTCTTCGTCATCAAAGTCTTTCTTAGATCTTGTATCCATTTCTGCAGCCACTTCAGAGACTTCAGAGGTAACTTCTGCTTCGAACTTTTTCGACAGCTTATTCACAGCTCTCTGAGGGCTCACAGCTGGAGGCAATTTACTCATTTAAAGGGCTTCAAACCACCGTTTAAAACATCGCGTTTAACGATGACGTCATCAGCGCGGTAACCAGAAGCTCCGGTAAGGTTTTTAAAAACAATCCCGATTTTCGGACCCGTTTTACACGATAAATCGTGAAGTTTTTCGGGAGAGGAGCTGGGTGCACGTCTGTTAGTCTAACATGACGCCACCGGAAGTCAGTATAATATTAATATAATGGCATAACCATTAATTAGTAATATTAAGTTTAAATAGTTAGTTAATTCTTTACATTACATATATACTGTATTAATTAAAACATTTCTTGTCCGTGATTTCCTTTGATTTTCTTTCAAATCTGATCGCGTTACTTCAAAATGTCCTCCTTTCAATTATTTCTTTCCCCCTTATCTGTTCAAGGTTGAAACCAGGGCTTGGTCATCGAATACACATTCCTGACAGATAAGCCTGTCTGGTTAATGTCTAGAGCAGTTCCACCATCTTAATTACAGCACAGTTTTCCATTAAAAAGTTTAATCATCAACTTTCACTTCTCTTTTTTCTATTTTCTTTACAATTTCTTGTGCGTAATTAAATGCCGAATCCGGATCCGTGAAAGCACGTTGAGTAGAGTTGTAAGTAATCTTCAATGTTTACAATGTTAATTCCCGGGATGGCGGGACTGACATATATATGATGATAGAATGGGTCGACTGCACTTGTATTCACTGGAATTTAGAAGGATGAAAGGGTATCATAGTAACTTCTCAAGTTCTTAAGGAATTGGACAGGGTAGATGCAGGAAACATGTTCCCCATGTTGGGGGAGTCCAGAACCAGGGGCCACAGTTTAAGAATAAGGGGGAGAACATTTAGGACTGAGATGAGGGAAAACTATTTCACCCAGAGAGTTGTGAATCTGTGGAATTCTCTGCCATAGAAGGCAGTGGAGGCCAATTATCTGCATGACAGGGCTGCCAACTCTCACGCATTGAGCGTGAGACTCACGCATTTCAGCCAATTCTCACGCTCTCACGCTGATGACAGAATTCTCATGCTGTCTACCTGTAGCGCCTCCCGGATGGGAGGAGGGTAAACAGTCCGTGGCTGGGGTGAGAGCAGTCCTTGACGATGCTGCGCGCCCTTCGCAGACATCGCTTGCTTTGGACAGACTAAATGGAGGGGAGTGAGGAACTGGTGATGCGTTGGGCAGTTTTCACCACCCTCTGTAGTGCTTTCCGGTCGGAGACAGAGCAGTTGCCATACCATACTGTGATACAGTTGGTAAGGATGCTCTCAATGGTGCAGCGGTAGAAGTTCACCAGAATCTGAGGAGACAGATGGACCTTCTTTAGTCTCCTCAGGAAGAAGAGATGCTGGTGAGCCTTCTTGACCAGTGTTGAGGTATTGTGGGTCCAAGAGAGGTCATCAGAGATGTTGACCCACAGAAACCTGAAGCTGGAAACACGTTCCACCTCCGTCCTGTTAATATGGATGGGGATGTGCGTGCCGCCCCTAGACCTTCTGTAGTCCACAATGAGCTCCTTGGTCTTCTTGGAGTTAAGGGCCAGGTTGATGTCAGCGCACCATGCTGCTAGGAGCTGAACCTCCTCCCTATAGGCCGACTCATCATTGTCGCTGATGAGGCCAATCACCGTTGTATCATCTGCATACTTGATGATGGAGCCGCTGACAACATGAAGCAGCCGGAGAAGGAACTAACCAGGTGAATCGGTTGTAAAACATGGGGTGGGGGGGGGGGACCACAATGAGGCCAAACATCTCGGACAGGGTTCGACAACGTACGGCACACGGGCCGAATCCGGCCCGTAACCCGAAAAAAAGCTTACTTTCCAATTCGTTTTGGTGGGGTCGGGGCAAGCGAGCCGATCTGGGAACTGCAGCCAGTCCCGGGGCACGCAGAATGGCAATTTGATCATTATGGACAAATTGGGCCAGCCATGTACATGTTGTATAACTCTGACTATGCAGATCTGAATGGGCTTACAATGACAATTTAAGCAAAATTGCCCCCACTTTCCCCATTTTGATTCTTGAGATTAATATCCCTTTGCTCTGTTAACAGCGTTAAAGTACTTATGAGGTAGAGTCAGGAAAGGGAACATGTTATTTTTTTTAGTTTGCTTTAATTTGTTAGTTGATTGTTAGTTGACTGCCATAATTTCTGAAATGGTCTAAAAGTAACTGATATAAAGCAGTAATAAGTGATTTTTGTCCAAACAATTGGAACTTGCATAAAATGTTTGCATTATTAGTGTGTATGAACAGTGATCTTGTATTTTTCAGGGATTTGCTATCCCTTGGTGCAAAAGAGAGGGTTTGTTTAAGCAGAGCTGCCAACTCTCGCAGAGCTGAGACTCACGCATTTCGCCAAATTCTCACGCTCTCACGCTGATCACAAAATTTCTCATGCTCTGTCGTGAGAAATTCTATGATCAACGAGAATTTCAAAACTAATATCAACTGCTTGTGTGCGCGTCTGTTGACAAGACAGCAACATTATTATTCTCTGTTATTCTCACTTGACCGAACCGCCACACACCAAAGCATGTCCCCATGCAAATTTACATTGAAAGACATGAACCAGGCAATGAGTGTCACCCAGCGCAGCAAGGAAGGCCATGTCCTGCTCCCGGCGGCAGTCGGAATTTAAGGCTTTGCGGGAAGCGGCTAACATGAGCGAGGCCCACGGGTGGCAGGAGAAAGGTACAATGGCCACGGAACCGGGGGGGCTGCAGCCCCTCCACTTTTTTTGGCTAGACATGTTTCAATATCTCTGGGTCTTGGAGAGCCGGGGCGGAGGAAGGGATGGAAGCAGAAGCAGGGGCAGGGGCAGATGCGGATGGGGAGTAGGGGCTGGCGAGTGTTTGCCGGACTGGCGAGTGGCTCGCTGCATATCTGCCCATGGAGCAGCCTCAGTGCAAGAGTCCCGGGCCGTCGGAGGTGTCGCAAACGTTGCGCCGCGGCCGTGAGAGTCTCTGTGCTGAATTCGCCCTGGTGACCGGCATGGACCAGGCTGCGGCTCGGTGCATCCTGGAGGACAACCAGTGGCTGCTGGAAGTAGGTACCAAGCACTGGGTAGAAGTGATGGAATATAGTGGCCTTCAAATGGGGGTGGTTGGAGAAAGCATCCTGCTTGCCTGTTAGATTTTCACTTACTGTAACTGCAGGAAAAATGTTCCTGATGTTGGGGGAGTTCAGAACCAGGGGTCACAGTTTAAGAAAAAGGAGTGGACCATTTAGGACTGAGATGAGGTGAATCTGTGGAATTCTCTGCCACAGAAGGCAGTGGAGGCCAATTCACTGGATTTTTCAAGAGAGAGTTACATTTAGATTTTGGTGCTGGCGAAATCAAGGGATATGGGGAAAAAACAGGAATGAGGTACTGATTTTAGATGAACAGCCATGATCATATTGAATGGCAGTGCTGGCTCGAAGGGACGAATGGCCTAGTCCTGCACCTATTTTCTACGATTCTATGCTTGAGTATAGAAACAAAAAACATTGAAATCATACTTCTACAATTCATTACAACATGATTTGAATCCATCAAATTTCAAAAAGCACCCCCCTCCCACACCCTCTCCCCACTCGGTCGGTCCACTGCCTTGCTGCGTACCCCCAAGGCCAGTGATTAATGGTCGCTCATACCCCCCACTTTCAAAAATGGTCCGTGGCCCCTGGTTCAGATGGAGAGCATTGCCAGATGTGAGCGGGAAACTGAGGCCAGTTGTCCGTGATGTCTGGATCCCAATGCTCAGTGCTTCGTGTTGGCTAATGTTATTGATTTGTAATTAGTTGACAAAACCTTAATTTATTAATCCGGTATATCCATGGGGATGGGATAAGTGTCATATTAAAATGACATGCAAGGTGTCAGACTGTCTGTCACAACATACAGCCCCGATAACCCATTATTTCCTTCAGTTAAATATTGGGAAGGTGGCACTATTGTCATTTGCCACCAAACTATTATGTTTGTTTACCTCACTGACTATTTCTAACCACCCCCCCCCCAAATTCCTTTGACAGGTTGAATAGAAATGTCCCCAATCTCATTGTTTTATTAATTGAACACGTAGATGAACATCCTCCAGGTGTGTAATCAGATGGAAACTGATTCAAATGCGATGTTTAAGAGCTTGTTCAAAGAAGGGGCATATTTTAAAGAAGTGATAGAGATACTTGCAGGGGAATGTGTGAGGAGGTTATTATTTGTCTTTAGTTTTAGCTTGAACCAGGACATCTGAAGATTCAAAGTTTAATATAGTAATTGTGCTGATACTGACTCCAACCAACCACGTAATGAATATCATCCATTCCGGAGGTTTTATTTTTCTGATGCCATTTAAACTACACTTGGATTTCAATTACTTCAATGTAAAAGTAATTGGGAATGGGGAGCATTGGAACAAAATTTTTCCCTCGGTACATATTAACTGTAATATAATAATGTATGCATGTTGGTAGGTGCAATCAAAACAAAGATCTTTTTATCATTGTTGTGTTATGAATACCACGGAAAATATTATGTGCTCTCAAGATCACATTAAATAGAAGATAATTGCTTAAATATATATTGTTATTGGACTTTGCATTTCGGAAAAGTCCCAGCTGAGAGGAAGACAGCAAAATACTGAAAATATTGGGGGTGAAAATGACTTCAGGACAGTTTGTTAGGAAAATAAAGGAAATGGTAACAGAATACTTATACAGCGAGTATAATTTTATGGATGAGAAATTGTGTTCAACTAATTGATGACTTCTTTGACAAAGTAACTAGCATGTTAGATAACAAGCAGGCCAATGGATGTAACAAATTTTGTTACACAAAATTCGGTCCGTGAAATGCCCCATAAACGATTACCGCATTAGATAAGCACCTGTGGACTTGAACGTAATAGGTTAAGTCCAGGGGGTCAGATATGGGGCTTTATGTGTGGGCCAGATATATTGTCAGTGCAGAGGGGCTCAGAGCAAGACCAAGTGTGCATCCAGAGTCAAGGTCTGGAATAGTACTAGGTGTGCAGTCAAAGCTGGGACAATGGGAGTGTTCAGCACTGGGAACATAAGCAGGTAAGCAGCTTTGATCAGGGTAGAATAGGGGGCCAGGTGTAAGGCTGGACTCAGGGTCAGGAATGAGAGATGGTATACAACTGGAGTCAGGATCAGGAGTAGTACCAGGTGTGCAGTGAGACCCAGGTTGGTCAACATGGGTCAAGTGCTTGATTATAATCTGATTTCCATACATGAATATACTAAGATCATTCATGTGCTGCACCTGTTGATCAGAGCCTGGCTCTACTGTGGAATGTAATTAGGAATGTAATTTAGCCTAACCTTATTCATAGCTAATCCAATTTAAATCTTGTCCCAATGGTATTGGGACAAGATGGCGGCGCCACGCGGCAGCGGCCTCTGCAGTCCGTCTGTCTTTTTTTCCTTTTTGTCATGTTAAGTGGATGTCTTGGTTTTAGTTTTTATATTATTTTTAGTTGTGTATATGTTGGGGGGGGAACGTTTTAATCTCCTCCCTGTACGGGGACCCGACTTTTTCCTTGTCGAGTCTCCGTTGTCGTTGGGCCTAACATCGTGGAGCCAGCAGCCTCCAACCGGAATCGACACGAGGTCCAGAGCTCGGACTCAGAGCTGGCTGACTTTGGAGTGCGGAGCGCTGTGACCTGACTTCGGAGCTCAGAGGCTCCGGCTGCAGGCCTGTGGACGGTAACATCGGGTGCTCGCGGGTCCCTGGTGGGAGTCTGCTTTTCGGAGCTCCCGCAACGGCAAACTTCACCCGCACGAATCGAGATTAAATCAACCCGGAGCGGCACCTTACATCGCCCCGCGCAGCTGAAACAGCCGCGGGACTTACCATCGCTCGCCGGGGGGCTCTAACATCTAACATCAAGAGCCTCGATCAGCTCGATGTAGGAGTTTGACTGCATGACTGCGGGAGAAGAATAAGAACAGAGAACAGGGAAGAGCTAAGACTTTTGCCTTCCATCACAGTGAGCAGGTGTTTGGGGATTCACTGTGATGGATGTTTGTGTGGAATTATGTTAATTGTGTGTTTTGGTTTTTTTGTTCTTATGACTGCAGAAAACGTAATTTCGTTTGAACCTATGTTTAAATGACAATAAACAGCATTTTGATTCTAACTGATTAAAGCATAAATATTGCATTCAAGTGTAGGTTAAAAGACTCACTACATGCCCTCAGAGAGCAGTGAAAAAGCTGCTGAAAGACCAGAAGAAGTCTGAAGCAGAAGTTACCTCTGAAGTCTCTGAAGTCTCTGGAGTGGCTGCAGAAATGGATACAAGATCTAAGAAAGAGTTTGATGACTTGAAGAAATCAGTGAAAAATATGAAAGATGAGATTTTGGACGAAAATAAAATTATGATGGAAAATATGAAGGAAAATATGAAGGAAGATAAGAAGGAAATGAAGGAAAATATGAAGGAAGATAAGAAGGAAATGAAGGAAAATATGGCAAAAATGATGGAAGGAATGGAGAAGATGACAAGGGAATTAAATGCTGGTAACCAGAAGAATATGATTGATTCACTGGACATTATGAATAAACGAATTGATGAGGTGAAAGATGGACTATCAGAGAGAATGGACAAGATGGATGAAACTACTACGGATAAGTTCACGGCTGTGCTTGAAACAGTAGCTGCAAGTATGCGCACAATAACGGAATTGGAGAAAAACACGGCTCGAATGGTTGAAGACATGGCGAAAATGAGGCAAGAACATGAGCAAATGAGGCGAGAAAACGAACAAACTTCACTACAGATGGTGACTCAACTGGAGAAAGTCTCAGTCAAATGCCTGGACCTGGAAGCTCGCTCTAGACGCCAGAATTTGAGAATTCTTGGAGTTTCAGAGGGAGCCGAAGGGGAGGATGTACGTGAGTTTGCCATGGGCTTGTTTAAACAACTGCTGAATCTTTCCAAAGAACCGAAAATCGAAGTGGCTCATCGTGTCCCAAGATTTAAACAAAGATCTGGTGCGGGAAAAACTTATCCACGACATATTATTGTGAAATTTCGGGACATTTTAGAACTGGAAGATGTTATGAGTAAAATCAAATACGGTGTGCAACTGCGGCTGGACAATGACACTATTAAGATATTCAGGGACTACCCGTATGAAATTGTGCAAAAAAGAAACAAATTTGAGAAGGTTAAAGATCTTTTAAGAGGGAGAGAAGGGATCAGATTTGGGATTTTTTATCCCGCGAAAATGCGTATTTTAAGGGTATTGAAAAGTCATTTGTTAAGCCTGAAGAGGCGTTTAAATATGCCCAAACTATCGTTGAAAAATAGAAAGGACAGGGAGGTTTGGCAGAGCTGAACCATTTTAAGCAATGCTTTGTCTGGGGATAGTTACACTGTTATCTTTGGAATGTTGAATCAAGGACACTTTCTGTTCAAAACGAGTAAACAACTCAACAGATGGGAATGGTACATACCAGAAAGCATATAATTGCTTATTAGATTGCAATATTATAACCAATTGTAAGAACTTATCCTATTAACAACTTAATAAGTTATGCATGTTAGATTAGAATACTAATAAAAACAAAAATAAAAAATAACGAACTAACATACTAATATGAATTTTTAATAAACTGAAACCCTATCTATAAGTGGGAGGAGGGGGATGAGAAACGAGCAACTGGCTTAGGTCCAGGGGCACGTCTCATTAACCCCTTCAACCAACAGTTGATTCTTATTGAAGTCAAAAGTATCGGTTTAATAATTAGCAGTTAAAATTCCGATATATATAAAATTGTATTATATATATGAATGTGAGGCCCCGTTTTAATATTATAATATGTTATGATTAACCAAGAGAGCGGAGCTATTTGTGTAACAATGCAATGGAAGTCAAAACAAGGTTTTTTCCCACCTACAGGTGGGACACTCGCTACAGTGCCGACTATATCAGACACTGTATCTTCACTTTTTTAGTTTTTTTTTAATCACATAAAATCACTTGTTTGTGTTTTGTGTTTAGTGATAAGCGTAAAATGGACATACCAGCAAAACTTAAAAGCTCCCCCAATACTTAAAGACCTGGGATATGGATGCACCACAAGATTTAAAGGTACTATAATTATTCAAAATGCATGACACCACACAAAAGAACCTAGGAGGAATCTCATTTTGTAGTTGGAATATAAGAGGTATTAACGAACCTATTAAAAGGGGTAAGATACTAGCTCAGCTGAAATTGTACAACTCCGACATTACCTTCCTACAAGAAACACACCTAAAATCTCAGGATCAAGTTAGGTTGAGGGTGAAATGGATAGGTCAAACATACCATTCTTCATTTACTTCAAAATCTAGAGGCACGTCAATCATCATAAGAAAAGGTATACCATTTAAAGCAAAGAATATTATAACAGATATAGAAGGGAGATACCTAATAGTTAATGGAGAAATCCATGACACTCCACTTACTTTGGTAAATATATATGCCCCTAACTTTGATAACCCCCACTTTTTCAATAAAATTTTCAACGTAATTGCAGAGTCAAACTATCAAAATGTTATAATAGGAGGAGATTTTAACTGTGTTTTAGATCCGTACTTAGATAAATCAAGTCAAAAACAGAGAGGGAATATGAAATCGAAAACTGGGGAATTTCTCAATACCTATATAAATAACACTAATATAGCAGATGTTTGGAGAATTGTTAATCCAACTGGCAGGGAATACTCGTTTTACTCAATGGTACATAAGACATACTCACGTATAGACTACTTTCTGCTGGATACAAAATTAATCCCCCAAACATCTAATGCAATATACCACACAAACTCGATTTCAGACCATTCTCCACTAACTTTCTTTTTAAAACTGGAAGGATTGTCTAAGAATAAATCGTTTTGGAGATTTAATTCTCAAATTCTAAAAGATCCACAAGCGAGTATATATTTAAAAGAACAAATGGAGGTCTTTTTTCAAATAAATGATACTCCAGATATATCGCCTACTGTATTATGGGAATCTTTTAAAGCATACATTAGGGGTATTATAATTTCATATCAAGCTTTTCAAAATAAAAAGAATAAGAATGAACAAAGACAGTTAGAAGAACTTATTAGACAAATGGATATAGATAATGCTAAAGATCCATCAATAGATAAACATAATAAAATAATAATTTTGAAATTTAAATTAAATAAATTATTATCTGCCAAACTTATAAGACTTTTTCAAATTACAAAACAAGAGCACTTTGAATTCGGGGATAAACCGCATAAACTTTTGGCTCGCCAGCTAAAAAAACGAGAAAAGGAACATACTATACCAAAGATCAAATCAGATAAAGGGGAATTATTAACAACACCAAAGGATATTAATAATAGATTTGCGCAATTTTATGAGAATTTGTATACATCTAAAACGACAATTGATTCCAATAATATCACAAAGTTCTTGGATACCTGTAATCTTCCAAAGTTAGAGCTGAAGGAACAAGAGGAACTGGGTGCACAAATCTCAATTAAGGAATTAGAAGATACAATAAACTCACTAAAGAATGGAAAAACACCAGGCCCTGACGGATTTACTAATGAATTTTATAAAAGCTTTTATGATAAAATAATACCAAGATTACAAAAAATGTACCAATATGCTTTTAAAAAACGAATACTACCTGATACATTAGCGGAATCAACGATTACATTAATACCTAAGAAAAATAAAGACTTAGAAGAACCTGGTTCATATAGAGCTATAACTTTGTTAAACACAGATCAAAAAATATTAGCGAAAACATTAGCTAGAAGATTAAGTAAATACATTAGTAAATTAATAAACCCAGATCAGACGGGGTTTATCCCTGAGAGATACTCATCTAACAATATGAGACGTCTACTCAACATAATGCACTCACACAAATCTGAAGATCAAGAATTATCAATTATTTCGCTGGATGCTGAAAAAGCATTTGATCAAGTAGAATGGAATTATATGGACAAAGTATTGCAAAAATTTCAACTGGGGGAGAATTTTATTCTATGGATCAAGTTACTATATAACAAACCTACAGCTAGAATACTAACTAATAACATATTATCCTCGAAATTCCAACTATCAAGGGGAAATAGACAAGGATGCTCATTATCACCACAGCTGTTTGCTCTCATTATTGAACCGCTAGCAGAAAAAATTAGAATACACCCTGATATCCATGGATATAATACTAAAGATTCATATAATAAAACATCTTTATACGCGGATGATATATTACTGTACATTACAAAACCTCAAATCACTATACCAAATATATTAAATTTAATTGAAGACTTTGGATCTTTTTCTGGATATAGAATAAATTGGAATAAAAGTGAAATTATGTCAATAAAACCGAAAGATTCAACACATCTTTTAAAATTCCCTTTTAAAATAGCTACAGAAAAATTTAAATATTTGTGAATCGAAATTACTAGATCATATCAAGGTATGTTTAGGGCAAATTTTGACCCCTTACTTAATAAATTAAACACACTAATTAAATTCTGGAAAACGCTCCCGATGTCTTTAATAGGCCGAATAAACGCAATAAAAATGATCTTTTTACCACAAATTTTATACCTATTTCAATCAATTCCTATATACTTACCAAAGAAGTTTTTTTTTAAACTCGACTCAGATATCACTAATTTTATATGGGACTATAAATCACATAGAATACAAAAAACTCATCTGAATAAACCTAAAGTATTAGGGGGTTTAGCACTACCTAATTTTATGTATTATTATTGGTCAGTAAATATTAAAAATATGATTCAACTGATGGATAACTCCGCCCAGCAAGTGGACTGGATTGTAATGGAGAAAGAGGATTGCTCCTCTAGAAACATTGGAGCGATCCTCCTCTCTCCAATGAAACTGAATAACATAAATTATAATAAGAACCCAATTATTCATAGTACAATCCGAATTTGGAAACAAATAAAACAAAATTTAAAATGAAGAAATTTATCACTTTTATTACCTATAGTCAATAACCCTTCGTTTAATCCTTCTATTATAGATAAAGCTTATACACAATGGGATAGATGAGGAATTAAAACGCTTGGTGACTTGTATGAAACTGGAAAATTACTTTCATTTCAACAATTACAAATAAAATATAAACTCGGAAATAATCAATATTTTAAATATTTTCAAATATGCGACTATTTGAAAAAATATACAAAAGATCATTATAATAACCCAGTAGATGTATTGGACGAGGCAATGCAGATAAAAGCGGAATCAGCAAACTTAATATCATATTTGTATAATATTATCTTAAATGTACAAATACCATCTACGGAGGGTATCAGAAGAGACTGGGAACAAGAGTTAGCTATTAAAATTTCAAAGGAAAGTTGGAATGAATACTTATTAAACGTGCATAAATGCTCGATTAATGTAAGACACACTTTAATACAATTTAAAATTTTACATAGATTATATTATTCGAAAACTAAAATTCATAAAATTTTCCCAAATGTATCATCTATTTGTGATAAATGTCAATCCCAAGAAGCTACTATAGCGCACTCATTCGTTTTCTGTACAAAACTTTAAAAAGTTTGGAATGAAATTTTTGAAATCTTTACAAAGTTATTTAAAACAAGACTGATACCCAAAGCAGAATGGATTATCTTCGGTATAACGGAAGATGGTCCAGAACTAAATGTGTTTCAAAAGAAACTAATGGACTATGGGTTAATAATTGGAAAAAAGCTAATTCTAAAATTTTGGAAGAAGGCTCCAATACCAACTATAAATATGTGGATTTCAAATATGTTTGAAACATTACACCTAGAAGAGATAAGACTCCTCCTAGCAGGTAAACCAGATCACTTCCACCTGACGTGGTCTGCATTTATAGAATTATTACAAACATAGGGTGCAAAAGTACTTTAAAAAAAAATAAAAAATGGAGGTCAGGTAAGGGGGGATGATAGTTGAAGAGTTGGTATGTCCCATTTACGTAATGCTCATAAAAATATTTGTTTTTCTCTTTTTCCTCTTTCTCTCTCTCTTTCTTTCCTAGGGTCTATTTCTTAACTCTTTTTCTTTTGTTTTTAATTTTGCTCTTATAGGGTCTTCGTCCTTTTTTGTTGTCACATTTCCTACACTTTCACTTTTTCCTTCACTTTCTTCTTTCTTTCAATCTTTTACTTTTCTAGTGTAAAAAATAAAAGGAGTACATTAATTGTAAGAAGATATAAATGACGAGTACTAATGTATGTGGTTGCAATGTAATGTACTTCTAATAAATAAAAATTAAAAAAAAATTAATAAAAAAAAAAAAAAAAAAAAAAACTCACTACATTATGCACCAGATTGCACAATTTCAAGCTGAAAAATGCGAAAGTTCCGTACCATGGGAGCACCCCCCTGCCACAACCTCCCTGCCCCCTCGGTCACTACGCTCTTTCGGGCTTCGTCTCTCGCAATTTCTCACTCCCAACTCTCACCCAATGTTGAAAGCCCTGGGATGTTTTCAAGAGAGAGTTAGATTTGGTTCTTCGGGCTAATGGAATCAAGGGATATGGGGAGAAAGCAGGAACGGGGTGCTGATTGTGGATGATCGCCGTGATCATATTGAATGGTGGTGCTGGCTCAAAGGGCCGAATGGCCTACTCCTGCATCGATTGTCTATGTTTCTATGTAAAAGCTTTCCACTACACCGTCTATATCTCTCCTGCGACTCTGAGGAAGGGTCTCAACCTCGAAACGTCGCCCATTCCTTCTCTCCAGACATGCTGCCCATCCCGCTGAGTTGCTGCAGCATTTTGTAGTGGCCCCCCCTTGCGGTTTTATCCAAAGATACTAGAGGAGCAAGATAAACCACTCGACGTAAAAGACGTAGTACGGTTATGGGCTCATGGGTATTTTTATTCGCGCCAATTTGGGAATCGAATATATGATTTTTTTTTTTTTAATGGGCTTCTCTCATGGCGTCCACATCTACCAGCGTAGCAAGCCGTTCTGCTATAGTGCTCAAATCACCAATGTAAGTGATTCAAGCACTTTATAGCAGTCTTTCTTCAGGTTCCCCACTAAAGACGAAAGGTAAGAAAACAATTATAACTTTCTGTCTTGAGGCCTGCCCCATGTCTTCATATAGCTCAGATCGTGGAGCCGGGGGTCGCCAGCAGAATTGCTCTGATCACTGGCCCGCGGACTATAACACCCTGTGTGCGGAGCTTCTAGTCGCGGGGGCAGCGTGTACTTTCCCTCGCGGGATTCCTCGCCGGAGAAAAGCTCCGACCGCCGGCCCGCGGTCTATAACATCATGAAGCCCCGGTCTCCGGTAGGAGGCGGCCGATTCGGGACCTCCCAGCAGTGGAGGTCCAGAATCGGCTTGTGTTTAAGCCGGTTTGAAATTTTGTTTAAAATACAGGATTAGTGTGTTAAATATACACAATGTACACGGATCAATGGTGTGTAAAATACATGATAAATGGTATTAAATATACACAATGTACACGGATCAGTGTTTAAAATACATGATAAATGGTGTTAAATATACACAATGTACACGGATCAGTGGTGTTTAAAATACATGATAAATGGTGTTAAATATACACAATGTACACGGATCAATGGTGTTTGAAATACATGATAAATGGAGTTATAGTGAACAACGACATGCCACGAGGAGCACACATTAAAGCCTTAATTTCCTTCCCAATGTATGATGACAGTAACATATATAATTCTATTCTTATGATCCTGATAATGTATTATATTATATGACATTTTTTGGTACATGAGCAAGTTATAGAAAGTCTTCTTTTATAAACCATTGAAAGTCTTCTTTTATAGATCTAGATTTAGCACAATAATAAAGGTAGACAAAAATACTGGAGAATTTCTCCAGCATTTTTGTCTACCTTCGATTTTCCAGCATCTGCAGTTCCTTCTTAAACAATAATAAAGGTATCAATTTTTATACTGCTGTACATTTTTGGTTTTGTTCTTGTTCTAAGGCATGCATGGTATTGTAAGCTCTTCTACATTTAAGATAAATCAAGTCAAGTCAAGTCAAGAGAGTTTATTGTCATGTGTCCCAGATAGGACAATGAAATTCTTGCTTTGCTTCAGCACAACAGAATATAGTCGGCATGAATACAGAATTTATTCAGTAGGCATAAATTGACCTATTAGAGGAAAAGTGCATCTTCAATGTACATGTCCCTCCCCACCCCTGAAAACAATTGCATTTAAGTGGCATATCATCCATTCTGCAGTTATGTAGTTATAATCAGATTTGTTCTCATAAGTTAATTCTATATGATATTTTACTGTAATTTCAGATGTTGACAGTGGGTCCAGAATACTCGTTGATAAGATCTCCTATAGCGAACTACGGAGTACTTGTCAAAGAACTGCCGTCTTTGTTCTGAACACCCTGTATATCTCACACATAAAACAATAAATTATGTAAATCTTACCATAAATGACAGAAATAAAAAGTGTTATCCTTGTTTATGAATTTTGTTGTAGAATGATTTAAAATTGAGTGGATTGATGCAATATACTGCTAACCCACAAATGTTTAGTAATGAGATATTCACATTTAAAAACTCACTCAGAGCTCGGGTGGCTGTGAGCGGCCGCCGGGACCGGACAGCGGAACCGCAGCTAGACCCAGGGCTCACAGGTGACCTGGGAACTGCAGCTAGTCCTGGAGGGTCCTGGCCCCTATGCAAAAAAGGCTGCGGACCCCTGGACTAAACCAAACCCTCGATCCTGTCCTGCCATCCTTTTAAATAAAAATTAGCAACTCAAATGGTGGTGCGTCTTCATTGCCGGGAAATACGGTGACTCATTTCCCTCAAATATATGTCAGATTTTCCTCAATTATATGTTAAATTAAAAACTAAACTATGGTAGCAATGCACAGTATTCATGTCTAAAGCTCGCACTTCTGCATCAATGTAGGTATGTATACACTATATTTATTTACACTAATATAGAATGAAAGAATATCTTGGCTAGTGTTCATTATTTTATTCACTATATTAGGATTTTGGAAAGAGGTTGAATGAAAGAAAAAGGTTCAACAAAGAGGAGAGCACAAGAAACTAGAGAAATACATATATGTGTGTTTTATATATTTACATACATATATCACACATATATACACACACATATATATATATATATATATATATATATTGAATATATGTGTGTGTATTTATATAAGAAACTAGAGAAATATGTATGTTATATAATTATATACATCAATATCACATTTATATACATGTGTGTATCATATATATATATAATATATAAACGTGTTTATTATGTACAAATATTGGAAAATATATTTGCCTTAATGGCTTATGTCCCTTATATCGTATAGGCAAAAAGAATAAAGGCAAATATAATTGCCTTTATGGCTTATGTACATCATGAAAATGGCTCATGTACATCATGAATTGCTTTAAATCAGTGTTGCTTATGATCCATGAGAAACTTTGAAATCTATTTTCTCTATCTTGCCTCTCACACAGAAACACACACAAAAGCGTTCCCCCACAACACTGATTAAACCAAAGATAATAATGCATATGGTCCAGAGACCTTTCATTGCGCATTGCCGCTTATTTTATACGCAGTTTCCCTTTAAAAAAATTTTTTTTAAGAAGCACCTCATATATTATAAACAAAGATCATAATGGTCTATCATAGAAGGCTAAAATAGACCAAGATAAACTGCTAAATACAATGGACTGACGTGGATTAAACTGCGAGAGGCATAACAGGGATCGGGGTCTTATTCCTAAAATGGCGGAAGTGACGTTCCGTTCCGATCCGTACTACACGTCAGTCCATTGGATACCGTAGGAGTGGTCTATCTTGCTCCTCTAGTATCTTTGGTTTTATCTCAGGTTTGCAGCCTCTGCAGCTGCTATGAGTGTTACCCCTTCCCGGGCCCCCCCACGTGGTGCAGGAGCCGTGGGGGCGGGCCAGCCGCGCCAAGACAACCGTTGCTATGGGCGGGTTGGGCGGCTCCGATTGGCCTAGGGTGCAGAGTGTACGAGGGGCGGGGTTACGGCTCGACCTATTCCTGGACGCGGTCACATGCGGTGGGGGGGCGGGACCTTGTGCGTTGTGACGTCGGGGCCGGGGGAGGTGGGAGCTGCTCCAATTGGCCGCTGGCGCTGCCCGTCAGTCGGGGGACGGAAGGGGCGGGGCTAAAGATACTATCTTTGGGCGGGACATGGTCGCCGGTCACGTGAGGCGGGCCGGTGCGTCGTGACAGGAGGAGACTTCCCTCGCAGCGCCGGGAGCTCAGGTGGGATGAGGCGCCGCCACTCGGCCCGCGTCCTTTTCCCACCCCTTCCTCGCTTCCCTAGGGCGACCCGAGGCGGGCGGGGCGAGGGAAAGTCAGGTTTGGGCGCCCTCTGGTCCTCCGACTGTTGCTCCTTCCTGGCGTCGGGAGGCCGCGGCGCAACGTCTTTGTTTCTCTAAGGTACACCAAAATGCTGGAGAAACTCAGCGGGTGCAGCAGTATCTATGGAGCGAAGGTAATAGGCAACGTTTCGGGCCGAAACCCTTCTTCAGACTGATAGGGGGCGGAGAGAAAAAAGGAAAAAGGAAGAGGAGAAGCCCGAGGGCTGAGGGAGGGATAGGAAGGGGAGGAGACAGCAGGGGCTGACAAAATTGGGAGAATTCAATGTTCATGCCCCCAGGATGCAGGCTCCCCAAGCAGAATATGAGGTGCTGTTCCTCCAATTTCCGGTGTTGCTCGCTCTGGCCATGGAGGAGGCCCAGGACAGAGAGGTCGGATATGGAGGGGGAGTTGAAGTGCTGAGCCACCGGGAGGTCAGGTTGGTGTTTGCGGACCAAGCGGAGGTGTTCGGCGAAACGATCGCCAAGCCTCCGCTTGGTCTCACCGATGTAGATCAGCTGACATCTAGAGCAGCAGATGCAATAGATGAGGTTGGAGGAGATGCACGTGAACCTCTTTTGCACCTGGAACTGCTTGGGTCCTTGAATGGAGTCGAGGGGGGGAGGTAAAGGGACAAGTGTAGCATCTCTTGCGGTTGCAAGGGAAAGTGCCCGAGGAGGGGGTAGTACGGGAGGGAAGGGAAGAATTGACAAGGGAGTTACGGAGGGAGCGGTCTTTGCGGAAGGCAGACATGGGGGGAGATGGGAAGATGTGGCGAGTGGTGGGGTCACGTTGGAGGTGGAGAAACTGACGGAGGATTACTTGTATGTGACGGCTGGTGGGGTGAAAGGTGAGGATTAGGGGGACTCTGCCCTTGTTGCGAGTGGGGGGATTGGGAGAGAGAGCAGTGTTGCGGGGTATGCAAGAGACCCTGGTGCGAGCCTCATCTATGGTGGAGGAGGGGATCTCAGTTCCCTGAAGAATTAGGACATTTCAGATGCCCTGGTGTGGAACGTCTCATCCTGGGAGCAGATGCGGCGTAGACGGAGGAATTGGGAGTAGGGGATGGAGTCCTTACAGGAAGCAGGGTGGGAAGAAGTGTAGTCCAGATAGCCATGGGAGTCAGTAGGTTTATAGTGAATGTCGGTCAGAAGTCTATCACCTGCGATGGAGATAGTGAGGTCAAGGAATGGTAGGGAAGTGTCAGAAATGGTCCAGGTGTATTTGAGTGCCGGATGGAAGTTGGTGGTGAAGTGGATGAAGTCAGTCAGTTGTGTGTGGGTGGAGGAGGTGGCACCAAAGCAGTCATCGATGTAGCGGAGGTAGAGGTAGGGGATGGGGCCCTGGTACGTAGCGAACAAGGATTGTTCGACACCCACACCCAACTGACTGACTTCATCCATTTCACCACCAACTTCCATCCGGCACTCAAATACACCTGGACCATTTCAGACACTTCCCTGCCATTCCTTGACCTCACTATCTCCAACGTGACCCCACCACTCGCCACATCTTCCCATCTCCCCCCATGTCTGCCTTCCGCAAAGACCGCTCCCTCCGTAACTCCCTTGTCAATTCTTCCCTTCCCTCCTGTACTACCCCCTCCCCGGGCACTTTCCCTTGCAACCGCAAGAGATGCTACACTTGTCCCTTTACCTCCCCCCTCGACTCCATTCAAGGACCCAAGCAGTCGTTCCAGGTGCGACTGAGGTTCACCTGCATCTCCTCCAACCTCATCTATTGCATCCGCTGCTCTAGATGTCAGCTGATCTACATCGGTGAGACCTCCGCTTGGTCCGCAAAAACCAACCTGACCTCCCGGTGGCTCAGCACTTCAACTTCCCCTCCCATTCCGTATCCGACCTCTCTGTCCTGGGTCTCCTCCATGGCCAGAGCGAGCAACACCGGAAATTGGAGGAACAGCACCTCATATTCCGCTTGGGGAGTCTGCATCCTGGGGGCATGAACATTGAATTCTCCCTATTTTATTAGCCCCTGCTGTCTCCTCCCCTTCCTATCCCTCCCTCAGCCCTCGGGCTCCTCCTTTTTCCTTTTTTCTCCCCGCCCACCCCCCCACCCCCTATCAGTCTGAAGAAGGGTTTCGGCCTGAAACGTTGCCTATTTCCTTCGCTCCATAGATGCTGCTACACCCGCTGAGTTTCTCCAGCATTTTTGTGTACCTTCGATTTTCCAGCATCTGCAGTTCCTTCTTAAACACAACGTCTTCGTTTCTCTGTCTGCAGCGACCCCTGTCTATTGAAGGGCTCGGTGCAGTGCCTCTTGTCCTCCCAGTGCAGCGCCCTCTTGGCGTCGGGAGACCACGGTGCACCGGCTCTGGTCCTCCGAATGTAGCGCCCCCTGGCGGTTGCGGAAGGCCACGGTGCAGCTAGCCCCGTTCCCCACAGACGCTGCTTGACCCGCTGAGTTACTCCAGCACTCTGTAACCTTCTTCCCATGATGCATGCCGCCCCCCACGTGACTCAGCGCCAATCAGCGGGAGATGCCGGCATCCCACTCGGATTGGGGTGACGTCAGGGTGGCTGGTCGTGCGTGTGGCAGACGTGCGGCTCGACGCTGTGCCCGGATGCACAGCGCCTCCAGGTCGGTGCGCCCCCCCCTTCTCTCCCTCCCTCCCCTCCTTCCCCCCCCCCCTCACCCCACCCACTCTCACCCTTCCCTGCCCCCCCCCACTTCGAGCACTAGTAATGTTCACGCGTTAGTAATGTCCTGTTTGCCAGCTTGTTGACCCTCTATGTTCCCGTCCTGCAGGGTTTAGGAGCCGTTGCTGTGGACGGAGAGACGGAGACGTGAGCGGCCATTGAGGGCGGCCAGGGTGCCGGTGAGCCCCCCCCCATCTGCTCGATGTGCGGGCTGAGCTTCGAGGGTCCAAGCTTCAGTGGAGGACCACATGACGGGGCACAACAAAGAGAAGCGTTATGAGTGCGACGTGTGTGGCAAGGCCTGGCAGTACCCGAGCCGGCTGGAGACACACCGGCGGGTTCACACGGGTGAACGCCCCTTCGACTGCTACGACTGCGGCAAGGAATTCAAGGGGGCGCAGGAGCTGAAGATGCACCGGCGGGTGCACACGGGCGAGAAGCCCTATGGCTGCTCCACCTGCGGCAAGACCTTTGCCTGGTTGACGGGGCTACAACGGCACCGGCTGGTGCACAGCAGTGAGCGGCCCTTCACCTGCTCCGACTGCGGCAAACGCTTCAAGTCGTCCACGAACCTGAAGGTGCACAGACGCCTGCACACCGGGGAGCGGCCCTACACCTGCAGGGACTGCGGCAAGGGCTTCACCTGCTCCAACAGCCTGCTGGAGCACCGGGGCATGCACACTGGTCAGCGCCCCTACACCTGCACCCAGTGCGGCAAGGGCTTCACCCACTTCTCCAAGCTGCTGTCCCACCAGCAGGTGCACTCCGGCAAGAGGCCCTTTGGCTGCTCCGACTGCGGCATGGACTTCAAAAGGGCACAAGAGCTGAAGATCCACCGGCGGATGCACACGGGCGAGAAGCCCTATCGCTGCTCCATCTGCGACAAGAGATTTGCCTGGTTGTCGGGGCTACAACGGCACCGGCGGGTGCACAGCAATGAGCGGCCCTTCACCTGCTCCGACTGCGGCAAAAGCTTCAAGTCGTCCACGAACCTGAAAGTGCACAGGCGCCTGCACACTGGGGAGCGGCCCTACACCTGCGGCGACTGCGGCAAGGGCTTCACCCGCTCTGACAGCCTGCTGGAGCACCGGGGCACCCACACCGGCGAGCGCCCCCACACCTGCGCCCAGTGCGGCAAGGGCTTCTCCAACTCCTCCAATCTGCTGTCCCACCAGCGTGTACACGCTGGCGACCATCCCTTCCTGAGCCCGTTGTGTGTTTAGCGCTCTGACATGGCCTCCCACGCCCTGTCTCACCAGCACGTGCACACCAGTGGCCAGCCCTGCGACTGCCCGTACTGCGTTTGACAGCTCGCGGAGGTTGTGGCAGCACCGGCGAACACACGCTGGTGAGCAGCTGCTCCCACTTTGACCATTGTTTTAAGAACGCACGGGGACTGCAGGAGCACCAGCGGATACACACCGGAGATAGAGCCTTTTTGTGCGCTGAGTGTGGCAAGGGTTTCACCCGCATGTCCAGTCTGTGGCAGCACCGCCGTACCCACAGCGGTGAGCGTCCCTTCCCCTGCCCGTCCTGTGGTGAGGGCTTCACCAACCGTGACCACCTGCTGGAGCACCGGCGTGTCCACACTGGCCAGCGCCCCTTCACCTGCCCGTTCTGTGGCAAGGCCTTTGCCCGCTCCTCCAGTCTGCTGGCACACCGCCACGTGGATAGGCGCTGTTTAAGTAGACACAAAATGCTGGAAGGAATGGGTAATGTTTCGGATCGAGACCCTCTTCAGTCTCGACCCGAATCGTCACCCATTCCTGTCCTGCTGAGTTACACCAGCACACTGAAATGTCATCTATCCATGTTCTCCACAGATGCTGCCGGACCTGCCGAGTTACTGCAGCATTTCGTGTTATAGAGTGATACAGTGTGCAAACAGGCCCTTCGGCCCAACCTGCCCACACCGACCAGCATGTCCCAGCTACAGTAGTCCCACCTGCCTGCGTTTGTTCCATATCCCTCCAAACCTGTCCTATCCATGTCCCTGTCTAATTATTTCTTAAACGTTGGGATAGTCCCAGGCTCAACATCTGGCAGCTTGTTCCATACACCCACCGCCCTTTGTGCCCTTCAATTACCCCTCAGATTCCCCTTCACCTTGAACCCATGACCTCTGGTCCTCGATTTCTCCACTCTGGGCAAGAGATTCTGTGCATCTAACTAAATTGTGTTCCATGCAAGATTCCAGCATCTGCAGTTTCTTGTATCTCCCTCACTTCTGAAGAAGAGTCTCAACCGGAAACATCGCCCATTCCTTCTCTCTAGAGATGCTGCCTGTCCCGCTGAGTTACTCCAACATTTTGTGTCCACCTATCACTTGCCAGGCTTTGTCCAGTCCCATCTCTCTTTTTCAGCTTCCTCCCCCCACCCTCTCCAATCAGTCTGAAGAAGGGCCCTGACTCAAAACATCGTCTGTCCATTCCCTCTAATGCGATGGAGGAACTCAGTGGGTCAGGCCATATCTGTAGAGGGAAGGGAATCTAAGGCGACCACTCCCACCTCTCCTTTCCAACTTTCTCCACCCCCCACACCAAGCAGTCTGAAGAAGGGTACACAAAAATGCTGGAGAAACTCAGCGGGTGCAGCAGCATCTATGGAGCGAAGGAAATAGGCAACGTTTCGGACCGAAACCCTTCTTCAGTCTCAGTCAGAAGAAGGGTCCTGACCTAGAATGTTCCCTGTCCATGCTCTCTGGAGGTGCAAGTTACTTCAGGAGTTTGTGTCTCTTTTTGTAAACCAGCATCTGCTGTTCCTTGTATCTAGACTAGGCGTGCATTTCATTCTACACTTGGCCTAAGTTATGGGCCTCGGAGCCTGTCAAGTAAAGGCCTACTGGAGTCAGGCTCCTGTTGCTAGAGAAGGCCCAGTCTGTTGTCCAGGAAGGCCTACTGCCAACAGGCTTCTGTTGCAAAGGATGATCTCCTGGTATCAAGCTCCCGTTGCCAAGAAACTCACACAGAAGCGCTCCCACACTCCAGCACTAATAAATTCATCTTTTCGCCAGCTATGAGGTGCTGTTCCTTCAGTTTGCGTGTCACCTCACACATCTCACAATGAAAGCTTCTTGTAGTTATTGGGGACCAGAATGGCACACCACACTCCCCAAGTATTGTCCCCGCCACGCACACACATACACCGACTTCGTACAGCTCTCTCTAACATGATGTCTGTCCCAACTAACTTGTGCCCTCAATGCTCTGACTGATGAAGGTGAGCAAGCTTGACAAACTGCTGCTGCTTCTTCATCACCCCGCTGTCTGTCTATCTGTGTGTTATTGCTTTCAGAGAATTATGCACTCATACTATTTTCTCTCTCCCCCTCTCTCTCAGTAAGTTTGTAGACAGCAGCAGCAGCAGCAGCAGCAGAATTTGTGATGTACAGGACTTTAAAAGCAAGACTGACTTACTCTCTGAAATTGCAGCAGGGTCTGGATCAACTTGAAATGTGAGCCAAGGAATAATGGCAGATTGAATTTAACTTGGACAAGTGCAAAGTGGGAAGTTAAATCAGTGCAGCAGCAGCAAGACTTACACTGTAAATGGCAGCAGAGCCCCAGAGAATGTTGTAGGAGGACACAGAGACCGCCGAATAGTACATGATTCTCTGAAAGCGACAAACAGGGTGATGAAGAAGCAGTTTGTCAAGCTTGTCTTCATCAATCAGAGCATTGAGTACGAGACTTGTGACAAGAGCAGTACAAAAAATGTTGGTACATTAAAAAAATAACAAAAAAAGAGGGGGAGAGAGGAGGGAGAGAGGATAGAGAGAGGGGAGTGAGGGAGAGAGAGAATGATTACATACAAACATTACATACAAAAGCACAGTAAATTGCTTCCAAAAGCACAATAAATTACATACAAAGCACAGTACATGGTTTAAGATCAAGAATAGAGGGAGATGAGAGAGAAATTACATACAAAAGCACAATAAATTACATACAAAAGCACAATACAGTTTAAAATCAAGAATAGAGAGGTCCCTCTCTCTCCCCCCTCCCCTGCTCTCCCTGTCTCTCCCCCAACTTCTCTCCCCTCTCTCTTTACCCCCTCTCTCCCCCTCTCCCTCTCTTCCCCCCTCTCCCCCTCCTCCCTTTCTCCCCTCCCTCTCTCTCCCCTCTCTTTACCCCCCTCCCTCCCTCTCCCCCTCTCCCTCTCTTTCCCCCCTCCTCCATCTCACCCCTTCTCTCTCCCCCCTCTCTCCTCCCTTTCTCTTCCTCTCCCCCCCCCTGTCTCCCACAGACAGGGTTAACACTCACACACACTCTATCTCATTTTAAACTCTTCCTGAAACGCGCAGAGTGAAAATGAAAGTAGCAAAGGGCGTAAATGGAGGTATAAACTGTTTGAAATATTCCCAGCTATTGAGGAGGGAAACTTGGGATCAATGCAGTGAAATGTCACCCAGGATTATCATACTCCTGCTGCTCACCTTTGCTGGTGAGTGTGAGTGTGTACACCTGCGTGAGAGAGAGAGATGAGATGGTGCGGAGAAGGGGAGAGAGAGAGGGGCGAGAGAGAAGGGAGAGGGAGAGAGAAGAGAGGGAGAGGGAATGTGAGCAAGAGAGAGTGTGAGAGAGCAAGATAGAGGGAGCATGTATGAGATAAAATGTTTTTCATTAAACTAAAATTCCACTGCTTAGTCTTTATCCTTTCACGGGGAGAGAGTTCACGGTTCCCTGCTCCCCCTAACTGCTCAGGGGTAGAGAGAAAGAGAGGTTTAGTTTTAGAGATACAGCGCGGAAACTGGCCCGCCCATTCACACACTAGTTTAGAGATACCGTGCGGATAGGGGAGTAAATGAGACGGGGCGAGGTGGGGTGTGCAGCAACTGAGTTTTTTATTGAGGGTCAGCGGACGCTGGTGACCGTTCAGTTCTTATATCCGTGATTCGCTCTGCGGCCCCGAGCTCGTTCAAACTTCCCCCCTTTCGAACGGATGTAGGGAGGAGATAGAGAGAGGAGAGAGAGGGAGGTAACGGAGAGGGGGGTGGGATAGAGAGAGGGGGTGGCTCGAGGGGCTGAATGGCCCACACCTGCACAAATTTCCTCTGTTTCTAGCTCTCTCCTCTAGATGTGGCCGATACCCCGACCACATCACTAAAAAAACGCATGAAGCAAAAAAAAATTCTCCATGTTCTAGATGAGTTTGTGCGAATTTGTCTCTGTGATATTGTACCACATTGATGCTGAGCCACATGAGTTGGATATCAATAAATATACTGTGAATTTACAAGGAAATCTTTTAGTCTGGGCTCATGTTTTAATGTCTAGTTTGGAGATACAGCGCGCTGTGATTGGATGTTGATCCGGAGGCGAGACAGGTTGTGATTGGTCAGATTCCCTGATTGGTCAGTGCATTTCTGCTGTGAGTCAGAGGCGGGCCTTCTGGTATTTTCAGGGGCCGGGATTGGTCCCGCTACTTGTCAGTCAGCGACACAAGTCAGCGATTGGTCTAGACAAAGCCCGCGTCACATCACAATGGCCACTCACACTTACTGTGTTTCCACTTTGAAGGAAATTACCCGAAATTCGGGAAATTCTGGTTGTCTTCTGGTAATTTTAGGGAAATTAAATAATTTGGGGAAATTTCTCGGCCCGGTTACCCAGTAAGCCTTCCCCAACTGCGCATGTGCGACTGCTGCCCCAACAGCGCATGTGCGACTGCTGCCCCAACTGCGCACGGCGGATACCGGGCACACTGCGCACGTGCGGGGAGATGCAAAGTAGGAATGTTACAACATTTGAGATTCTAAAAATCAAGCCTGTAATTTATCCCGTCAGATAAAGCATAAAAAGAACTTAAATTTGATATCTAATTCACTTTCATATCTTCAGTATTAAAAACGTTATGGCCATTTTCATACTCGGAAATTAGCATCTCGTTCCCTATTGCTTTTCCATTGACTTAACACAAAAGCTGTGATCGAGGACAGTCAAAAGCCCATAACATTCTTAAAAATTAAGAGAACTGAATGAAATTTTCAGTTATTATAGATTGAAGCATTCTGAAACAAATATAAAACATCTTACTTGGATGACCTGAAATTAAAGCATATAATTAATTAGTTACCTAATTGTAGCTAATTACAAAATTGACCGTTGTGATGGAAATAGTAATACACTAATAGTAATAGTAATTAATAGTAAATTCAAAAATGTGATATTCTCAAGATCAGAACTTTAATATTATTGTGTTATATGCTGTAAGTCCGTAACAGATAGGTAAATAAATTACAATTTCTAGCAATAGACCAAGTCTTTATGGAGAAGATCAGTTGCTAGCTGGTACATTGGCATATCATAATCAGCAGCATCATCATACTCCTCAGATTGTAACCAATAAGCAACTCTGTACACCTTTTTTCCTCATCTTTTCAATTTTGGTATTGTAAACTACAGGTTTTTGCTCTTCAAACCACGGATGACATGCCTTTCTGCCCACTACTTTCTCATTAAGAATGTCCAGTAGATCATCACATTTGGAGTAGTCCAAATTCGTATAATCTCTGCGAATGCTGTCTAAATCAGTCTCTTTTGCTGGGCATTTGGATTGACAATTTTGCATTCCTTCTTCGGAGAGATCTGTTTAAAATGTAAAGGAAAAAAAACCACTGAACAGCATTAACAGAAATAAGTTATTTTTTGCAGTTTTGAAAAAAGGTAGAAATGATAAAGTTAAACGCTAAAACAAATAGTAAATACCCAACAAAAAATTCATATTCATCAGTTTCATCAAATCATTTAAATTCATCTAATCAATCTAAATTCATCTAATCAATCTAAATTCATCTAAATTCAATTACTAGATCTAAACATCTATCCATTTCTTAAGAAAAGGCTAAAATGTTTAAATAGCCTAATTATCCAAATAACTGATCCCATTCACACAAGAATTCACAATATAACATGATTTTTAAATCTCACTTTGTCATGAACTTATATGCCAAATGGAAGGAATTTAATGTTTTATTCCCATAAATTAATCTAGAAACATCCACTCTCAATATAATCAAAATTATTATTTTTTGCACTATACAACTTTTGTGGATATTTAGTATAAATAATATTGATTATAGGTAGACAATAACACAAAATATAGACGATTTAGATGCTATTATGACATGATTGTCTAAAAAAAAGAGAATTTTAATTATCTTGAGAGTGGGTGTTTCTGGAATGTGATCGATTGGAACATTGCCGTGAATTTTAAACCCATATCAGCAGGCAAGACACAACTGATTCGTAAGGGGCCCAAGTAACATTTTCGCATCGTAAAATTAGACTAAAGCCACCCCAAGAAGCAAGAATATACACGACTTACCTTTTGTTTTGTCCTGATATTGCGATCCGTGACGTTGAAAGCGTTGAGGGCGTTAGAAGTCGCTTTTTACTTTAATCCAGCGATTAAATTGTCCAGCGATTTTGAAGAAAAACGGGAACGGAAGTCTGATCGATTATTCTTCATCAACTAGCAGCCCGAGGAAATCCCTCTCCAACAAGCGATACAAACCTGCATTTTAATCCTGCCCACCCCCATCAAAGGCTCCGGAGTCGCACACACAGCCAGTGGCATATCTGGAGCGCAGCTGAAGGTAGGTTTTGTAACATCGTTATGCAAAGGGGTCCAATCTGGCCCACAGGATGATTTGGGAAAAAAAAGTATGTATATTTACGACCATCTGCGCCTGTGCTGGTGGGGGAGGCCCGTCAGCCGCGTCACAATTGAAAATGGCGCCAGTGTAGGGACGCAAAATAATGCCATCTCCCCGCGTGTGCACAGTGGGCCTGGTATCCGCACGTGCGCAGTTGGGGATGGCTTACCGGGCCGGGAAATACCATCAAATTCCAGGAAATTTGGGATTCTATTTCAGGATTTTTTTTTTGAGGTGTGGAAGCACTGCTCACAGAAGCGCTCACTGCAGCACTAATAAATGGATCTTTTCACCACTCACTGTTTCTCACAATGTAGGTGAGAAACAGTGAGGTATGGGAACCAGAATAGCACACCACACTCACTCCCCAAGTATTGCCCCACACGCACACAAGAACATCTTTCGTACAGCTCTCTCTAACATGATGTCCCAATTGTTGATGAAGGCAGGCAAGCTTGAAACTGTTGCTGCTTCTTCATCATCCCGTTTGTCTGTCTATCTGTATGTGTTATCACTTTCAGAGAATTATGCACTCGTACTATTTTCTCATCTGCTCTCTCTCTCTTAGAAAGTTTGTAGACAGCAGCAGCAGCAGAAAAAATTGTGATATACAGGACTTTAAAAGCAACTGACTTACTCTGAAATTGCAGCAGGGTCTGGATCAACTGGAAATGTGGGCCAAGGAATAATGGCAGATTGAATTTAACTTGGACAAGTGCAAAGTGGCAAGTTATATCAGCGCAGCAGCAGCAGGACTCACACTGTAAATGGCAGCAGAGCCCCAGAGAATGTTGTAGGATGACACAGAGACCGCCAAATAGTACGAGTGCATGATTCTCTGAATGTGATAATGCAGATAAACAGGGTGATAAAGAAGCAGTTTGTCAAGCTTGTTTTCATCAGACAGAGCATTGAGTACAAGACTTGGGACAAGAGCTGTACAAAAAATGTCGGTATAAAAAAATACAAAAATAAGAGGGGAGGAGAGAGGGAGAGAGAATGATTACATATAAAACATACATACAAAAGCACAGTAAGTTACTTCCAAAAGCACAATAAATTACGTACAAAAGCACAATACATGGTTGTAGATCAAGAATAGAGAGAGAGGGGAGAGAGAAAATACATACAAAAGCACAATAAATAACATACAAAAGCACAATGCATGGTTTAAGATCAAGAATGCGTGCTGTGGGCAGATTGGACTGTTCCCGCCCAGTCGAAGGGCTAGTATGGCCGTAGTGAGCCAAAGGGGCTTTTCTTTGGCTAGCACGGGTATTGTGGTCCGAAGGGACTGGTTTCTGGAGGGCTAGTACTTACATTGTGGAAAGGCATTGTGGAAAGACAGGACAGCTAATGGGGCTCATATATTGCAATTTAGCATTTCCCTCTGACTGGCAAAGTGCAATTATGTTTCCTCCTGGCAAAAATGGTTTAGACAATAGGTGCAGGAGTAGGCCATTTGGCCCTTCGAGCCAGCACCGCCATTCAATGTCCCGAATCAGTACCCTGTTCCAGTCTTCTCCCCATATCCCCTGACTCCGCTATCTTTAAGAGTATTCTAGACATCAGTTTAAGTATTCATCCCACGTGCCGAAGTTAATAAGTAGGCTAATTTTGGTTGGGAATGTTGTAGACCCAGCATTTCATGTAACTTTTGAGTTTGTCAGTGGGTTTTCTGAATTTAGTAGTAAACTGTCATCAGAATGATCGACTTGGAGGACAGGACCTGTGCAAGTAAAAGAAGTGTTTGAATGTAGCAGAATCGCATGATGGATTGATGATCACTGTCACCCTGCATGTTCCTGATGGTCAGCCAGACACGTATACTCAGCATCGGTATGACATCGGTGTTTAAACGGGAGTCCAGAGCCAGCAACATTATGGGGGACCCCTACCACCCCAACAACGGACTGTTCCAGCTGCTACGGTCAGGCAAACGCCTCAGCTGTCTCGCTGTGAAAACGGAGAGGATGAGACAGAGTTTCTTCCCACAGTCCATCAGGACTGTAAACTCTTATCTCATCAGGAACTAATTTACTGTTGTGTTGTGTCTTTAAAAATATATATATATTATAACATGTCAATACTGATTCTGTTCAATTCTGTTCTGTAGTTTTTGAACAATCCATAGGCATTGCCACTTTCATTTCACTGCAAATCTTGTATGTGTATGTGGCAAATAAAGTTGACTTGATTTGACTTGACCTGCCCACAGACCATCTCCAAGGGCGTTAGAAAGAAGTCGCTCCACAAGCTCCAAGTCCAACTCCATCTCCAGCTCTAGTTAAATCTCCAGCTCCAGCTCCAGCTTTAACACCAGTATTGGGTTGGCTAATGGGACTGAAGGATGATAAATCCCCGGGGCCTGATGGACTGCATCCCAGGGTCCTCAGGGAGGTGGCTCTAGAAATAGTGGACGCATTGGTGATCATTTTCCAATGTTCAATAGATTCACTATCAGTTCCTGTGGATTGGAGGATAGCTAATGTTATCCCACTTTTCAAGAAAGGAGCGAGAGAGAAAACGGGGAATTACAGACCAGTTGGCCTGACTTCGGTGGTGGGAAAGATGCTGGAGTCAATTATTAAAGAGGTAATAATGGGGCATTTGGATAGCGGTAAAAGTATTAGTCCGTCAGCATGGATTTATGAAAGGAAAATCATGCTTGATTAATCTTCTGGAATTTTTTGAGGATGTGACAAGTAAAATGAATGAAGTGGAGGCAGTGGATATAGTTTATCTAGACTTTCAGAAAGCCTTTGAAAAGGTCCCGCATGGGAGAATGGTGACTAAAATTAGAGCACATGCTCTTGGGTGTAGGGTGTTGACGTGGATAAAAAATTGGTTGGCAGACAGGAAGCAAAGAGTAGGAGTGAACGGATCATTTTCAGAATGGCAGGCAGTGGCCAGTGGAGTGCCGCAAGACTCGGTGTTGGGGCCGCAACTTTTTACCATTTATATTAATGATTTGGAAGAGGGAATTACGAGCAACACTAGCAAGTTTGCGGATGGCACAAAGCTGGGTGGTAGTGTGAACTGTGAAGAGGATGTTAATAGGTTGCAGGGTGACCTGGACAGGTTGTGTGAGTGGGCAGATGCGTGGCAGATGCAGTATAATATAGATAAATGTGAGGTTATCATTTTGGTGGCAAAAACAAGGGGGCAGATTATTATCTCACTGGGGTTAGGTTAGGTAAGGGGGGGGGTGCAGAGAGACCTGGGCGTCCTTGTACACCGGTCACTGATAGTTGGCTTACAGGTACAGCAGGCAGTGAGGAAAGCTAATGGAATGTTGGCCTTCATCACAAGAGGATTTCAGTATAGGAGTAGAGAGGTTCTTCTGCAGTTGTATAGGGCTCTGGTAAGACCACATCTGGAGTATTGCGTACAGTTTTGGTCTCCTAATTTGAGGAAGGACATCCTTGTGATTGAGGCAGTGCAGCGTAGGTTCACGAGATTGATCCCTGGGATGGCGGAACTGTCATATGAGGAGAAATTGAAAAGACTGGGCTTGTACTCACTGGAGTTTAGAAGCATTTCTTGGAATGTATGCGGGATAGTTTTCTAAATCAACATGTAGAGGAACCAATGAGAGAGCAGGCTATTCTAGACTGGGTATTGAGTAATGAGGAAGGGTTAGTTAGCAGGCTTGTTGTGCGTGGCCCCTTGGGCAAGAGTCACCATAATATGGTTGAGTTCTTCATTAGGATGGAGAGTGACATAGTTAATTCAGAAACAAGGGTTATGAACTTAAAGAAAGGTAACTTTGAGGGTATGAGACGTGAATTTGCCAAGATAGACTGGCAATTGATTCTTAAAGCGTTGACGTTGGATATGCAATGGAAGGCATTTAAAGGCTGCATGGATGAACTACAACAATTGTTCATCCCAGTTTGGCAAAAGAATAAATCAGGGAAGGTAGTGCATCCGTGGATAACAAGGGAAATCAGGGATAGTATCAAAACAAAAGATGAAGCATACAAATTAGCCAGAAAAGGCAGTCTACCAGAGGACTGGGAGAAATTCAGAGTCAAGCAGAGGAGGACAAATGGTTTAATTAGGAAAGGGAAAATAGATTATGAAAGAAAACTGGCATGGAACATAAAAACTGACTGCAAAAGTTTTTATAGCTATGTCAAGAGAAAAAGATTAGTTAAAACAAATGTAGGTCCCTTGCAGATAGAAACAGGTGAACTGATCATGGGGATCAAGGACATGGAAGACCAATAGAATAACTACTTTGGTTCTGTCTTCACTAAGGAAGACTTAATTAATCTGCAGGAAATAGCAGGGGACCGGGGGTCAAATGAGATGGAGGAACTGAGGGACATCCAGGTTAGCCGGGAAGTGGTGTTAGGTAAATTGAATGGATTAAAGGCCGATAAATCCCCAGGGCCAGATAGGCTGCATTCCAGAGTACTTAAGGAAGTAGCCCCAGAAATAGTGGATGCATTAGTGATAATTTTTCAAAACTCTTTAGATTCTGGAGTAGTTCCTGATGATTGGAGGGTAGCTAATGTAACCCCACGTTCTAAAAAGGGAGGGAGAGAGAAATCGGGTAATTTCAGACCAGTTAGTCTAACATCGGTAGTGGGGAAACTGCTAGAGTGTTATTAAAGATGGGATAGCAACACATTTGGATAATGGTGAAATCATTGGACAAATTCAGCATGGATTTATGAAAGGTAAATCATGTATGACGAATCTTATAGAATTTTTCGAGAATGTAACTAGTAGAGTGGATAAGGCAGAACCAGTGGATGTGGTATATCTGGACTTTCAGAAGGCTTTCGACAAGGTCCCACATAAGAGATTAATATACAAACTTAAAGCACACGGTATTGGGGGTTCAGTATTGATGTGGATAGAGAACTGGCTGGCAGACAGGAAGCAAAGAGTAGGAGTAAACGGGTCCCTTTCAGAATGGCAGGCAGTGACTAGTGGGGTACCGCAAGGCTCAGTGCTGGGACCTCAGCTATTTACAATATAATAATGATCTGGACGAGGGAATTGAATGCAACATCTCCAAGTTTGCGGATGACAAGAAGCTGGGAGGCAGTGTTAGCTGTGAGGAGGGTGCTAGGAGGCTGCAAGATGACTTGGATAGGCTGGGTGAGTGGCAGATGCAGTATAATGTGGATAAATGTGAGGTTATCCACTTTGGTGGCAAAAACAGGAAAGTAGACTATTATCTGAATGGTGTCCGATTAGGAAAAGTGGAGATGCAACGAGACCTGGGTGTCATGGTACACCAGTCATTGAAAGTGGGCATGCAGGTGCAGCAGGCAGTGAAGAAAGCGAATGGTATGTTAGCATTCATAGCAAAAGGATTTGAGTATAGGAGCAGGGAGGTTCTACTGCAGTTGTACAGGGTCTTGGTGAGACCACACCTGGAGTATTGCGTACAGTTTTGGTCTCCTAATCTGAGGAAGGACATTCTTGCCATAGAGGGAGTACAGAGAAGGTTCACCAGACTGATTCCTGGGATGTCAGGACTTTCATATGAGGAAAGACTGGATAGACTCGGCTTGTACTCGCTGGAATTTAGAAGACTGAGCGGGGATCTTATAGAAACTTATAAAATTCTTAAGGGGTTGGACAGGCTAGATGCAGGAAGATTGTTCCCGATGTTGGGGGAGCCCAGAACAAGGGGTCCCAGTTTAAGGATAAAGGGGAAATCTTTTAGGACTGAGATGAGAAAAACATTTTTTACACAGAGTGGTGAATCTCTGGAATTCTCTGCCACAGAATGTAGTTGAGGCCAGTTCATTGGCTATATTTAAGGGGGAGTTAGATGTGGCCCTTGTGGCTAAAGGGATCAGGGGGTATGGAGAGAAAGCAGGTCCATGATACTGAGTTGAATGATCAGCGATGATCATATTGAATGGCGGTGCAGGCTCGAAGGGCCGAATGGCCTGCTCCTGCACTTATTTTCTATGTTTCTATGATGAGGGGGTATGTTATAGAAACATATAAAATTATAAAAGGACTGGACAAGCTAGATGGAGGAAAAAAATGTTCCCAATGTTGGGCGAGTCCAGAACCATGGGCCACAGTCATAGAATAAAGGGGAAGCCATTTAAGACTGAGGTGAGAAAAAACGTTTTCACCCAGAGAGTTGTGAATTTTTGGAATTCCCTGCCACAGAGGGCAGTGGAGGCCAAGTCACTGGATGGATTTTAGAGAGAGTTAGATAGAGCTCTGGGGGCTAGTGGAATCAAGGGATATGGGGAGAAGGCAGGCACGGGTTATTGATTGGGCTTCAGCTCCAGCTCCAGCTCTAGCTCAAGTTCAAGTTCAAATTCAAGTGAGTTTATTGTCGGACAATGAAATTCTTGCTTTGCTTCAGCACAGAACATAGTAGGCATTTACTACAAAACAGATTAGTGTGTCGATATATCATGATATAAATATATACACAGATGAATAAATAAACTGATAAAGTGCAAATAACAGATAATGGGTTATTTTACTTCGGAGTCACGTGAGTGACTACGTGAAGAAGGGACGTTAGTCCGCATGCGCCTCATTACATCTACCGCATTGCGCTACGTCGAACTGGCAGGGCGCTGCACCTGCCAGCGGTAAGTTTAAACCCCAAGGTAAGTTTTAAACTTACTTTCAGGTTATGTTTTTGTTTTGCAGGATTCCGTGTTTTCAGGGGTTTTCCTGCGGAAGTTCGGGGCGAAATCCGGGCAGCCGCGGGGGAACCTTCATGGACCGCGGGCAACCCCAGTCACTGACCAGACGGAATCCCGGTCATGACCTCGGGGAATCCCGGAAACGGTCCGCGGGAACCCGCTACGGAGAACGCGGGAATGCGGTAGCGGCGGCAGTCAAAATTCGCTTTTGAGTCGCTGGATGGAGCCAGCGGCTTCAGACTGGTGCCCGTAGCACCTAGGCACCAGCTTGAAGGGTAGCCACGATATAATATCTCCCAGAGCAGGGGAGATATTGGAATAGGCCCCGTTGACTCAAACAAGTCGGGCCAGGAGGATTCCTGATGGAGAGGATCCTCTCCTTCATGGGTAACGTCTTTGAACGTTCAAACCCACATGGAGCACCTGATGGAGAGATGCTCCACTATGATATACTCCAAAGGAGGGAGTTATCACCACGGGTCCCCCCCGGGGGGGGGGGGGGCACGGCGACGGCAACGGCAGCTGCACTATGTCTCCCTCTCTGAGGAGGTGAGCATTTGGAGTCAGCTCCTGTCTGACTCGGAGAAAAATATATATACCTCTGTGGAGGGGAATGCGAGTGGTCAGTGTGTAACTGATTTCAAATTCAAAGTATGTCCGTGGAACATACTGGAACACATGCATATGGCTCTAAGGAAATACTCGCAAACGAATGGGTTACTGCCGTGGGCAGAAAAACCAGGAAGGTCCAGAGTTTCCCCTCACGCTACAAGTGCCGGCAGTGAACAGCGCTATCAGGGGTGACATTGGAGGAAATGAAACCAGCCGCCGAATCTCTTCACGTAAGACTTATCCAACAGATGTACCTGGAACCAAAAGTTGACGGACTGATCAAGGTACCAACGACGAACAAAGCTTCATCGTATCGGCGACGATAGACCCCACGCCTTAACGGCAGTAGCACTTCATTGAAACAGGTGGCAGCTTGATAGCTGGGCAAGGCTTTTCAGGCCAAGATCCAAACCGGTCAGGACATATGGACTCCACATACACTACCGTTCCTACTCTCCAATCAAGGACGGGAATAGAACCCACATAAGGGCTGTTGGGCTTACCGCAGACCACAGGTAACCACGGAGGTAAGTGGGTTTGGTTCATCCTAAACATGAGGTTGTGGACCATTTACAAATTGGTATTTACAATTTTTTGTACAAATGAAAGATAACATGAGATTGGGTCATTATTGCACAGTATGCTAGGATACCAAGCTTGGCTTGGAATTGGGGCCAGAGTTGTCTTTCGAGGCAGGCTCAGTTTTTATGCCCAGGATTACATCCGGAACAAACTCGGAAATATTGCCAGAGTTGTCTTTCGAGGCAGGCTCAGTATTACGGCCAGGATTGCCTTCCGAGACTAGCTGGGAAATTGACCAGAGTTGTCTTTCGAGGCAGGCTCAGAATTATGGCCGCAGTGCCTTC
>CM075978.1:152067907-152111995 GCA_038087875.1 Malacoraja senta | reverse complement strand
ACCACCTTCCGTCCGCCACCTCCGGGAGGGTCATCGCAAAGATGCGTCAGCATTTCGCCGACCACGGCGTCCCTGTCCGCTTACAGACCGACAATGGACCGCAATTCACAAGTGCCGAGTTCAAAGCTTTCGCTGCAAGGTGGAACTTCCATCACTACACCAGCAGCCCGGAGTACCCTCAGAGTAACGGCCTGGCCGAACGGGCCGTGCGGAGTGCCAAGGGCCTGATGGAGCAGTCCCGCCTGTCAAACAGCGATATTTACCTGGACTTACTTAACATACGTAACGTTTCACGGGACCCGCTTATGGGTTCCCCTGCCCAACGTCTGATGTCCAGAGTGACAAGACAACCCATGCCCATCGCCCAGCAGTCCCTGATACCCAAAGTGTTCGATCCTGCCACAGTCCAAAGACGGATCGTTCATAAACATGAAGTTCAACGGCGTTCCCACGATAGGTCCTGCCGCCCTCTGCTGCCTCTGCTACCCGGGCAGGTCGTTCGGATGCGGACCACCACCGGCTATTCCCGGCTCGCGACGGTGACTGGCGTGGACGACTCTCCAAGATCGTACCTGGTGGATTACGAAGGGACTACCTACCGACGCAGCCGTCAGCACCTGTTGGCCGTCAACGAGCCAAAGCCTCCTCCTGCGACTCCTTATGCTCCTCCGTTGTCGTTTCCACCTGCTGCCGCTGATCACCCTGCTGCTCCATGCATGCCCCATTCCCCTCGCTTATTGCGGTCTCCTGTTTCGCTGCCTCCTGGTCTTGGCCGGTCGCTGTCACCTCCTGCACGTCCTTCCCCTCCTATCTCTCCCGCTCCCGCTCTGGCTGCATCTCCCCCTCCCTTGACTTTCCTGCCTGCCTCCGCTACGGCTTCTCTTCTTTCTGATGGGGGGGGGGGGGGGGGGGGGAAGGTGCTGTACGTACGCGTTCGGGTCGCACTGTTAAGCCGCCTGTCCGTTACGGCGACTTTGTCTAAATTCGCACGTTTATTGTAATAGCACTATCCTGATTGCCTCCATGTGCATTTGATTCTAAGGGGAAGGATGTAGATGGTTTATGCATGCAACCAATAATATAGCTACCTCAGTACCACTAACCACGCCTTAGTTATCAAGTATAAGAACTCTATCTCCCGTGTGATCCTCCCTTGGTTCCAGCATGATGACAGACTGGGTGCAGTCAGTGCTGGAAAGTGTTTAACCTGTCTTATTATTAAACGTCAAGGAAAGCTACGAGTCAGACTCAGCTTCTTTACAGTTTGATGATATTCTAAACGCTGTTTTTGCTAAAATCAACTGTTTTCAGCCGCAACTATATTTAAGAAATTGAGGTTCCTCCAGTTAATTAAGTTGATACCAACTACAGTTATTGGTTATTCGGTATGACCGTTAACTATTCATTATCTGTGATTCCGCCCTGGGGCAAGAGATTGGAATCAATAGAAGCCTGTAACATTCTTGTTATCAAGTAGTCTTCTATTCATCAAGTGTAAATTGGCAATATAGCAGCTGTGTTTCGGCTGTGCAATTGGTAACGGATCTGTGCTTTTGCCAGCTGAAGCCACCAAAGCCACAATGGTGGACGAACAATATTCAGCATTGCTCCAGTAGTTGGTCAACAAATCTTCAGTTATTACAAATTGATGCAAATGCTCTAAGATGCGAAATTACGAATGCCATCTCTAGTTATGGAGACGAATGAGATTTGCATGAATTACCAATTCTTCAGTTGTTGGTATCAACTACCTATAGACACTAGGTGCATACTATGGGTTAAAGGGTTATAGGGTTATTGTGCGGATATGCATGCTCAGTTCCACGTTGATACACTGTGGTGGTGGCATTTGTTTGTCACATGGGAGCAATCAAGCCAAAGTATCCTGTCATATTTACCCAACCTTATTTGGCGTTGGTGTATCATCACGTATAATCAATGACTACACAGAATGGATGTTGGATCACTAGTATTTTATGACATCATGGCTCAATGGAACACCGAATATCGATATGTTTGCATCCAGGCTCTTTCACTGGTTGCAAGACATCTGGCATGACAGTGGCGAGAGATACATTCTCGCTACACGGAGGAATGTTCTTTTATGTCGTTGCTCCATTTTGCCTCATCAGTCGGGTCTTGCAACAAATTCAGCAAGATCCCGCTTCAGGGGTTTTCGTACTGTCTGACTGGCCTATGTAGCCATGGTTTCCCGCAATGTTGGGAATTATGGTAGAACCCTATATGGGGTTTCTAAACATAAACCTTGCTGGTTCAGCCTGGGACTCGGGGAACCAGCCTCTGCATGATTAATCAATTCATTGCCTTACAGAATCTGAGAAGACAATCCCTGCGGCTCGGGATGTCAGACCGATCCATGTATGTGCTCACTGCAGTGTGCAGGGATAGCACCAGCAAAGCAGTACATTTCCTCTTCAGGAGATGGGAAGCGTTTCTGTTTAAACGCTATGTTACATATAAATACGGCACGGACACTGACGTCTTAAAGTTCATTTTTCAATGGGCCCTTGACAATAATTAGTTATAGTCCCATCAACTGTGCCAACGTGCTTCTCATCATATTTGCTGCAGCGAGCGGGACCCAGCTCTGTCGGGTCTCACCCTCTGATTCTAGTTTATTAGGATATCTTTACACAAGTTCTCCCAGACCCAAGTACACGGAAGTATGGGATTTATATAATGATATATGGACACACTGATCTGTTTTGTAGTCAATGCCTTCTATGTTCTGTTGTGCTGAAGCAAAGCAAGAATGTCATTGTCCTATCAGGGACACATGACAATAAACTCACTTGAACTTGAAATTGTGTTAACACTACTTTTCAGGGGCTCCAGCTATCCCTATCATTGGTTCGGCTCTCACAAGGTAGTATCCCGTTGGCGCTGTCCTCAGCGCAACGGGTCCAGTCATTACATAATTGCGACTGGACAGGATGGTTATACCTGCTAATAATTTAATATTTCGTGTTTACGATCAGTTAAGCAGGGCAGCCAGTGTGTCAGGTCTCAAACTAGTTCTCATGGCATACCCCATGCACCTTCGTTTATGTGTGGTCACACGTTTACAACATTACGTCTAGATCACCTAGAGCCTTAGAGGCTCTCATACTACCTATGTAGTTAGTTACTAAAAACCTCATAAGAAGGTATCAGTTCAGACTACTTCCAGGTGGTTACATGGGGTTCTGGCTCATACAGTAGTAGATACAAATTCTAATTTTCAAATCTCACTCCACCAGGGCTGCTACTACATCAGCAGCAAGGGTTATGTACGGTCATCTGGACTACATCCTGCCGACTGCAGGATGGTCTAGGGAACGAGTTTTCCAAACATTTTATTTTAACCCATTGCCAGACCAGGGGTATTTGCCAACTCTATTTTAGGTTCTATTTTATAGTTTCCCCCGGATGAGAGGGGTTACTATTATTATTATTATTATTATTATTATTATTTGTTCATTTATCAGCATCAGCATGTTTTAAAACTATGTCATGTCTGAATGCATTATTAATGTTTACCCTTACCTGTGGTAAACTGAGGCAGTCGTGATTGTGTGGACTCGTTTTTTCCACGGCATGAAATCACAGAGCTTTAAAATCTTCACGTAGTCACTCACGTGACTCCGACGTAAAATAGTAAGATTAAACGAGAACTTACCAGTTTGAAGTTTGATCTTGATTTTATGAGGAGTTACGATGAGTGATTATGTGGCCCCCGCTCCCTCCCTCATATTATCAAGGTCATCTGGTAGTTTCCAGTTCTCAATCTTACTATCCTCAGGTCATTTCTCTTTTCTCTGATTTCACACCGCTGGTTTGAAGATCACGTCCCTTCTTCACGTAATCGCTCATCGTCACTCTTCATAAAATCAAGATCAAACTTCAAACTGGTAAGTTCTCGTTTAATCTTACTATTAATAATCAGAGTTTTGTCCGAGCCAGGTTTAATAGCCTGATGGCTGTGGGGAAGTAGCTATTCCTGAACCTCGTTGTTGCAGTCTTCAGGCTCCTGTACCTTCTACCTGAAGGTAGCAGGGAGATGAGTGTGTGGCCAGGATGGTGTGTGTGTTTGATGATACTGCCAGCTTTTTTGAGGCAGCGACTGCGATAAATCCCCTCGATGGAAGGAAGGTCAGAGCCGATGATGGACTGGGCAGTGTTTACAACTTTTGTAGTCTTTTCCTCTCCAGGGCGCTCAAGTTGCCGAATCAAGCCACGATGCAACCGGTCAGCATGCTCTCTACTGTGCACCTGTAGAAGTTAGAGAGAGTCCTCCTTGACAAACCGACTCGCCGTAATCTTCTCAGGAAGTAGAGGCGCTGATGTGCTTTTTTGATAATTGCATTAGTGTTCTCGGACCAGGAAAGATCTTCAGAGATGTGCACGCCCAGGAATTTGAAGCTCTTGACCCTTTCAACCATCGACCCGTTGATATAAATGGGACTGTGGGTCCCCTTCCTACTCCTTCCAAAGTCCACAATCAGTTCCTTGGTTTAACTGGTGTTGAGGGCCAGATTATTGTGCTGGCACCATATGGACAGTTGCTCGATCTCTCTTCTATACTCTGACTCATCCCCATCAGTGATACGTCCCACAACAGTGGTGTCGTCAGCGAACTTGATGATGGAGTTCGCACTGTGACCGGCCACGCAGCCATGAGTATAGAGTGAGTACAGCAGGGGGCTGAGCACGCAGCCTTGAGGTGCACCCGTGCTGATTGTTATCGAGGCTGACACATTTCCACCAATACGAACAGACTGTGGTCTATGAATGAGGAAGTCGAGGATCCAATTGCAGAGGGATGCGCAGAGACCCAGTTCTGCGAGTTTGGTAACCAGCTTGGAAGGGATGATTGTGTTAAATGCCGAGCTGTAATCGATGAATAACAGCCTGATATATGAGTTTTTGTTGTCCAAGTGGTCCAGAGCGGAATGGAGGGCCAGCGAGATCGCACCCACCGTTGATCTGTTGTGGCGGTAAGCGAACTGCAGTGGGTCCAGGTTTTTGTCGAGGTAGGAGTTGATTTGCTCCATGATCTACCTCTCAAAGCACTTCATCACCACAGGCGTTAGTGCCACTTGTCGATAGTCATTGAGGCACGTCACCCTACTCTTCTTGGGCACTGGTATAATTGATGCCCTTTTAAAGCAGGTGGGGACCTCAGACCTCAGAAGTGAGAGGTTGAAAATGTCCGTAAAAACTCCAGCCATTTGTTCCGCACAGGTTTTTAGAACACGACCGGGTATACCATCAGGTCCAGGCGCTTTACGAGGGTTCACCCCTTTGAAGGATTTCCCGACGTCGGCCTCTGTGACTGAGACTGAAATACCATCACAGCGAATGGGGGCTCGGGAAGGCACATCAGTATTCTCCCTATCAAAGCGTGCGTAAAACGCATTGAGCTCGTCAGGGAGTGATGTTTCGCCGACATTCGAGCTGTATCCTGGTTTCGCCTTGTAGAAGGTGATTGCATTCAGGCCCCGTCACAGCTGCCGAACATCTGTCTCATCCTCCAGTTTGGAACAGGTCCCTTTTGGCCTTTTTGATGGCCTTACCAAGGTCGTATCTGGACTTCTTGTAGGCCACTGTATCATCGGACATGAATGCCCGGTGTCTGGACTTCAGAAGAGTGCGGATCTCAAAGTTCATCCAAGGTTTCTGATTGGGAAACATTCGGAAGGTTTTTGTAGGGATGCAGTCCTCCACACATTTCTTTAAGAAGTCTGTAACGGCTGTGGCGTATTCGTTCAAGTCCGTTGCCGAGTCCTTGAACATTGCCCAGTCTACAGATTCCAAACAGTCCTGGAGTTGTTCCTCTGCCCCCCCTTCCCCCGACCAGCTCTGTACTGTCCTCACTTCTGGGGGTGCGCTCTTCAATTGCTGCCTGTAGGCAGGAAGAAGCAGCACTGCGGTGTGGTGAGATTTACCGAAGTGAGGGCGAGGGATAGAGCGATAGGCATTCTTGATGGTGGTGTAGCAGTGGTCGAGGGTGTTTGGTCCTCTGGTGCAGCAGGAGACATGTTGGTGAATGTTAGGGAGTGATTTCTTGAGGTTTGCCTGATTGAAGACCCCAGCAATGGTGGTAAATGCCTCGGGGTAAGACGTCTGGTGCTTGTTGACCATGGCGTGCAGCTCCTCCAGTGCCAGACGGACGTCTGCCTGGGGTGGGATGTAGACCGCGGTCAGGATGCTGGAGGTGAATTCCCTCGGAAGGTAGAAGGGACGGCACTTCACCGCCAGATGTTCAAGGTGTGGAGAGCAGGAGTTGGACAAGACTGCCTCGTCTGAGCACCACGCAGAGTTGACCATGAGGCAGACGCCCCATCCTCTCCCTTTCCCAGATGCCAGTGTACGGTCCATACGGTGGATGGAGAACCCTTCAGGTTGGACCGCTGAGTCTGGGGAGCTGGGGGTGAGCCATGTCTCTGTAAAACAGAACACAGAGCATTCCCTATGCTCCCTTTGATAAAGCAGCCTTGCCCTTAAGTCCTCCACTTTATTTTCAAGGGACTGTAAGTTGGGCAGTAGGATAGTTGGGCGAGGGGGCCGAAGTCCCCTGCGCTTCATTCTGACCTGAAGTCCTGCCCGTCGGTCACGTTTCCGGAGGCTTCCCCTTTGTTTCCAGTACCTGCTGTTTCTGCGGACCTGCGCTGGAACGGGAATTCCCTCACAGACGGCAGCTCCATCTCCATCTCAATCGCCAGCTCCAGCTCTAGCTCCATCTCAATCTCCATATCCAGACCCAGCTCCAGCTCTAGCTCAATATCTAGCTCTATCTCCAGCTCAATCCAGCTCTACTTTAACTTCATCTCCAACTCTAGATCAGGGTCCATCTCCAGCGCCATCTCCAGCTCCAATTCCAGCTCGAGCTCCATGTCCACCTCTATCTCCAGCTCCAACTCCAGCTCCAGGTCAATCCCCAGCTCCATCTCCAGCTCTAGTTCCATCTCCATCTCCAGTTTCATTTCCATCTCTAGCTCCATCTCCAGCGTCATCACCTGCTGGTAATAATGGGGCATTTGGATAGTGGTAAAAGTATTAGCCCGTCAGCATGGATTTATGAAAGGAAAATCATGCTTGACTAATCTTCTGGAATTTTTTGAGGATGTGACAAGTAAAATGAATGAAGTGGAGCCAGTGGATATAGTTTATCTAGACTTTCAGAAAGCCTTTGAAAAGGTCCCGCACAGGAGATTGGTGACTAAAATTATAGCACATGGGTGTAGGGTGTTGACGTGGATGGAAAATTGGTTGGCTGACAGGAAACAAAGAGTAGGAGTGAACGGATCCTTTTCAGAATGGCAGGCAGTGGCCAGTGGAGTGCCGCAATGCTCGGTGTTGGGGTCGCAACTTTTTACTATTTATATTAATGATTTGGAAGAGGTAATTATGGCAACACTAGTGTAGATGATATATGCATGTGCCTTTAACATAGTAACCTCATACCTACTAACCACTCCCCATATCACAAGTATAACTACAACCTCCCCACCCACAGATCGCTCTCTAGTTCCTGTGACAGACCACGTACAGCTAGTGCAATATGTAATGCTCCAGTATGAATAAAGATAGTAAAGTAACGATGTCTCGTTAAAGTCTCTTTACAACTAGCAAGTTTGCGGATGACACAAAGCTGGGTGGCAGTGTGATCTTTGAAGAGGATGTTAGGAGGTTGCAGGGTGACCTGGACAGGTTGAGTGAGTGGGCAGGTGCGTGGCACATGCAGTATAATATAGATAAATGTGAGGTTATCATTTTGGTGGCAAAAACAAGGGGGCAGATTATTATCTCAATGGGGTTAGGTAAGGGGGAGGTGCAGCGAGACCTGGGTGTACTAGTACACCGGTCACCGAAGGTTGTCGTGCAAGTACAGCAGGCAGTAAAGAAAGCTAATGGAATGTTGGCCTTCATCACAAGATGATTTCAGTATAGGAGTAGAGAGGTTCTTCTGCAGTTGTATAGGGCTCTGGTAAGACCACATCTGGAGTATTGCGTACAGTTTTGGTCTCCTAATTTGAGGAACGACACCCTTGTGTTTGAGGCAGTGCAGGGTAGGTTCACGAGATTGATCCCTGGGATGGCGGGACTGTCATATGAGGAAAGATTGAAAAGACTGGGCTTGTATTCACTGGAGTTTAGAAGGATGAGTGGGTATCTTATAGAAACATAAAATTATATAAGGACTGGACAAGCTAGATGGAGGAAAAATGTTCCCAATGTTGGGAGAGTCGAGAACCACGGGCCACAGTCACAGAATAAAGGGGAGGCTACTTAATTCTGAGGTGAGAAAAAACGTTTTCACCCAGAGAGTTGTGAATTTTTGGAATTCCCTGCCACAGAGGGCACTGGAGGCCAAATCACTGGATGGATTTAAGAGAGAGTTAGATAGAGCTCTAGGGGCTAGTGGAATCAAGGGATATGGGGAGAAAGCAGGCACAGGTTATTAATTGGGGACGTTCAGCCATGATCGCAATGAATGACGGTGAAGGCTGGAAGGGCCGATTGGCCTCTTCCTGCACCTATTTTCCATGTTTCTATGTTTCTAACTCCATCTCCAGCTCTAGCTCTAGCTCAATCATCAGCTCTACTAGATAGAGCTCCATCCCCAGTTCCACCTCCTGCTCCAGCTCTAGCTTCATCTCCAGCTCCATCTCTAACTCCATCTCCAGCTCAATCTCCTGCTCCATCTCCGGCTCCATCTCCAGTTCTAGCTCTAGCTCCATCTTCAGCTCCAGCTCAAGCTCCATCTCAATCGCCAGCTCTAACTCTAGCACCATCTCAAGCTGCATCTCCAGCTCCAGCTCTAGCTTCACCTCCAGCTCTATCTTCAGCTCACTCCACCTCATCTTTAACTCCAAATCCAGCTCTAGCTCTTGCTCCATCTCCAGCTCTAGCTAAAGCTCAATTTCCAGCTCCAGCTCTAGCTCAATTTCCAGCTCCATCTCTAGCTCCATCTCCAGCTCTGGATCCAGCTCCAACTCTAGCTCTAGCTCTAGCTCTACCTCAGCTCCATCTCCAGCTCAATTTCCAGCTCTAGCTCCAGCTCCAAATCCAGCTCTAGCTCTAACTCCATTTCCAGTTCCATCTGCAGCTCCATCTCCAGCACTGGCTGCAGCTCCAGCTCCATCTCTAGCACCAGCAATAGCTTTAGTTCTACCTCCAGCTCCATCTCCAGCTCCATTTCCAGCTCTAGCTCTAGCTCTAACTCTAACTCTAACTCAAGCTCGAGCTCTAGCTCTAACTCAAGCTCCAACTCAAACTTCATCTCCGGCTTTATCTCCTGCTCTAGCTCTAGCTCCATCTCCAGCTCTAGTTCTAGCTCTATCTACAGCTCCATCTCCAGCTCCAGCTCTAGCACCATCTCCAGTTCAATCGTCAGCTCTAACTCAAGCTCCATCTCCAACTCTAGCTCTAGCTCCATCTCCAGCTCCAGCTCGAACTCCATCTCCAGCTCAATCTCCAGCTCTAACTCGAGCTCCATCTCCAGCTCCATCTCCAGATATAGCTTTAGCTCCATCACCAGATGCAGCTCGAACTCCATCTTCAGCTCAATCTCCAGCTCTAGCTCTACGAGCTTTACTGGCTACAGCTCCATCTCCAGATCTAGCTCCAGCGCCAATTCTAGCTCCAGCTCTGGCCCTAGCTCCATCTCCATCTCCATCTCCAGATCTAGCTTTAGTTCCATCTCCTGCTTCAGCTCCATCTGCAGCTCCATCACCAGCTCTAGCTCTAGCCCCATCTCCAGCTCCATCTCCAGCTCCAGTTCCAGCTCTAGCTCAATGTCCATCTCCTTCTATATCTCCAGCTCCCTCCAGCTCTAGCTCCAGGTCCATCTCCATCTCCAGCTCCATCAGCGCCATCTGCAGCTCCAATTCCAGCTCGAGCTCCATGTCCACCTCTATCTCCAGCTCCAGCTCCAGGTCCATCCCCAGCTCCATCTCTAGCTCTAGTTCCATCTCCATCTCCAGTTTCATCTCCATCTCCAGCTCCATCTCCTGCTGGTAATAGTGGGGCATTTGGATAGCGATGAAAGTATTAGCCCGTCAGCATGGATTTATGAAAGGAAAATCATGCTTGACTAATCTTCTGGAATTTTTTGAATATGCGACACGTAAAATGAATGAAGTGGAGCCAGTGGATATAGTGTATCTAGACTTTCAGAAAGCCGTTGGAAAGGTCCCGCACGGGAGACTGGTGACTAAAATTAGAGCACATGGTATTGGGTGTAGGGTGTTGACGTGGATGGAAAATTGGTTGGCAGGCAGGAAGCAAAGAGTAGGAGTGAACGGATCGTTTTCAGAATGGCAGGCAGCGGCCAGTGGAGTGCCGCAAGGTTCGGCGTTGGGGCCGCAACTTTTTACCATTTATATTAATGATTTGGAAGAGGGAATTAGGAGCAACACGACCGAGTTTGCGGATGACACAAAGCTGGGTGGCAGTGTGAACTGTGAAGAGGATGTTAGGAGGTTGCAGGGTGACCTGGACAGGTTGAGTGAGTGGGCAGATGCGTGGCAGATGTAGTATAATATAGATAAATGTGAGGTTATCCACTTTGGTGGCAAAAACAAGGGGGCAGATTATTATCTCAATGGGGTTAGGTTAGGTAAGGGGGAGGTGCAGCGAGACCTAGGCATCCCAGTACACCGGTCACTGAAGGTTGGCGTGCAAGTACAGCAGGCAGTGAAGAAAGCTAATGGAATGTCCCCAATGTTGGGCGAGTCCAGAACCAGGGGCCACGGTCATAGAATAAAGGGGTGGCCATTTAAGAATGAGGTGAGAAAATACTTTTTCACCCAGAGAGTTGTGAATTTTTGGAATTCCCTGCCACAGAGGGCAGTGGAGACCAAATCACTGGATGGATTTAAGAGAGAGTTAGATAGAGCTCTAGGGGCTAGTGGAATCAAAGGATATGGGGAGAAAGCAGGCACAGGTTATTAATTGGGGACGTTCAGCCATGATCGCAATGAATGACGGTGAAGGCTCGAAGGGCCGAATGGCCTCTTACTGCACCTATTTTCCATGTTTCTATGTTTCTAACTCCATCTCCAGCTCTAGCTCTAGCTCCATCATCAGCTCTACTAGATAGAGCTCCATCTCCAGTTCCACCTCCTGCTCCAGCTCTAGCTTCATCTCCAGCTCCATCTCTAACTCCATCTCCAGCTCGATCTCCTGCTCCATCTCCAGCTCCATCTCCAGTTCTAGCTCTAGCTCCATCTTCAGCTCCAGCTCAAGCTCCTTCTCAATCGCCAGCTCTAACTCTAGCACCATCTCAAGCTGCATCTCCAGCTCCAGCTCTAGCTTCATCTCCAGCTCTATCTTCAACTCACTCCAGATCATCTTTAACTCCAAGTCCAGCTCTAGCTCTTGCTCCATCTCCAGCTCTAGCTAAAGCTCAATTTCCAGCTCCAGCTCTAGCTCAATTTCCAGCTCCATCTCTAGCTCCATCTCCAGCTCTGGCTCCAGCTCCAACTCTAGCTCTAGCTCTGGCTCTACCTCAGCTCCATCTCCAACTCAATTTCCAGCTCTAGCTTCAGCTCCAAATCCAGCTCTAGCTCTAGCTCCATTTCCAGTTCCATCTGCAGCTCCATCTCCAGCACTGGCTGCAGCTCCAGCTCCATCTCAAGCACCAGCAATAGCTTTAGTTCTACCTCCAGCTCCATCTCCAGCTCCATTTCCAGCTCTAGCTCTAGCTCTAACTCCAACTCTAACTCAAGCTCGAGCTCTAGCTCTAACTCAAGCTCCAACTCAAACTTCATCTCCGGCTTTATCTCCTGCTCTAGCTCTAGCTCCATCTCCAGCTCTAGTTCTAGCTCTATCTACAGCTCCATCTCCAGCTCCAGCTCTAGCACCATCTCCAGTTCAATCGTCAGCTCTAACTCAAGCTCCATCTCCGACTCTAGCACTAGCTCCATCTCCAGCTCCAGCTCGAACTCCATCTCCAGCTCAATCTCCAGCTCTAACTCTAGCTCCATCTCCAGCTCCATCTCCAGATATAGCTTTAGCTCCATCACCAGATGCAGCTCGAACTCCATCTTCAGCTCAATCTCCAGCTCTAGCTCTACGAGCTTTACTGGCTACAGCTCCATCTCCAGATCTAGCTCCAGCGCCAATTCTAGCTCCAGCTCTGGCCCTAGCTCCATCTCCATCTCCATCTCCAGATCTAGCTTTAGTTCCATCTCCTGCTTCAGCTCCATCTGCAGCTCCATCACCAGCTCTAGCTCTAGCCCCATCTCCAGCTCCATCTCCAGCTCCAGTTCCAGCTCTAGCTCAATGTCCATCTCCTTCTATATCTCCAGCTCCCTCCAGCTCTAGCTCCAGGTCCATCTCCATCTCCAGCTCCATCAGCGCCATCTGCAGCTCCAATTCCAGCTCGAGCTCCATGTCCACCTCTATCTCCAGCTCCAGCTCCAGGTCCATCCCCAGCTCCATCTCTAGCTCTAGTTCCATCTCCATCTCCAGTTTCATCTCCATCTCCAGCTCCATCTCCTGCTGGTAATAGTGGGGCATTTGGATAGCGATGAAAGTATTAGCCCGTCAGCATGGATTTATGAAAGGAAAATCATGCTTGACTAATCTTCTGGAATTTTTTGAGTATGCGACACGTAAAATGAATGAAGTGGAGCCAGTGGATATAGTGTATCTAGACTTTCAGAAAGCCTTTGGAAAGGTCCCGCACGGGAGACTGGTGACTAAAATTAGAGCACATGGTATTGGGTGTAGGGTGTTGACGTGGATGGGAAATTGGTTGGCAGGCAGGAAGCAAAGAGGAGGAGTGAACGGATCGTTTTGAGAATGGCAGGCAGTGGCCAGTGGAGTGCCGCAAGGCTCGGTGTTGGGGCCGCAACTTTTTACCATTTATATTAATGATTTGGAAGAGGGAATTAGGAGCAACACGACCAAGTTTGCGGATGACACAAAGCTGGGTGGCAGTGTGAACTGTGAAGAGGATGTTAGGAGGTTGCAGGGTGACCTGGACAGGTTGAGTGAGTGGGCAGATGCGTGGCAGATGTAGTATAATATAGATAAATGTGAGGTTATCCACTTTGGTGGCAAAAACAAAGGGGCAAAAACAAAGGGGCTCTTGCTCCATCTCCAGCTCTAGCTAAAGCTCAATTTCCAGCTCCAGCTCTAGCTCAATTTTCAGCTCCATCTCTAGCTCCATCTCCAGCTCTGGCTCCAACTCCAACTCTAGCTCTAGCTCTAGCTCTACCTCAGCTCCATCTCCAACTCAATTAGGTAAGGGGGAGGTGCAGCGAGACCTAGGCATCCCAGTACACCGGTCACTGAAGGTTGGCGTGCAAGTACAGCAGGCAGTGAAGAAAGCTAATGGAATGTTCCCAATGTTGGGCGAGTCCAGAACCAGGGGCCACGGTCATAGAATAAAGGGGAGGCCATTTAAGAATGAGGTGAGAAAATACTTTTTCACCCAGAGAGTTGTGAATTTTTGGAATTCCCTGCCACAGAGGGCAGTGGAGACCAAATCTCTGAATGGATTTAAGAGAGAGTTAGATAGAGCTCTAGGGGCTAGTGGAATCAAGGGATAAGGGGAGAAAGCAGGCACAGGTTATTAATTGGGGACGTTCAGCCATGATCGCAATGAATGACGGTGAAGGCTCGGAGGGTCGAATGGCCTCTTCCTGCACCTATTTTCCATGTTTCTTTGTTTCTAACTCCATCTCCAGCTCTAGCTCTAGCTCCATCATCAGCTCTACTAGATAGAGCTCCATCTCCAGTTCCACCTCCTGCTCCAGCTCTAGCTTCATCTCCAGCTCCATCTCTAACTCCATCTCCAGCTCGATCTCCTGCTCCATCTCCAGCTCCATCTCCAGTTCTCGCTCTAGCTCCATCTTCAGCTCCAGCTCAAGCTCCATCTCAATCGCCAGCTCTAACTCTAGCACCATCTCAAGCTGCATCTCCAGCTCCAGCTCTAGCTTCATCTCCAGCTCTATCTTCAGCTCACTCCAGCTCATCTTTAACTCCAAATCCAGCTCTAGCTCTTGCTCCATCTCCAGCTCTAGCTAAAGCTCAATTTCCAGCTCCAGCTCTAGCTCAATTTTCAGCTCCATCTCTAGCTCCATCTCCAGCTCTGGCTCCAACTCCAACTCTAGCTCTAGCTCTAGCTCTACCTCAGCTCCATCTCCAACTCAATTTTCAGCTCTAGCTCCAGCTCCAAATCCAGCTCTAGCTCTAGCTCCATTTCCAGTTCCATCTGCAGCTCCATCTCCAGCACTAGCTCCATCTCCATCTCCATCTCCAGATCTAGCTTTAGTTCCATCTCCTGCTTGAGCTCCATCTCCAGCTCCATCACCAGCTCTAGCTCTAGCCCCATCTCCAGCTCCATCTCCAGCTCCAGTTCCAGCTCTAGCTCAATGTCCATCTCCATCTATATCTCCAGCTCCCTCCAGCTCTAGCTCCAGGTCCATCTCCATCTCCAGCTCCATCAGCGCCATCTCCAGCTCCAAATCCAGCTCGAGCTCCATGTCCACCTCTATCTCCAGCTTCAGCTCCAGGTCCATCCCCAGCTCCATCTCTAGCTCTAGTTCCATCTCCATCTCCAGTTTCATCTCCATCTCCAGCTCCATCTCCTGCTGGTAATAATGGGGCATTTGGATAGCGATTAAAGTATTAGCCCGTCAGCATGGATTTATGAAAGGAAAATCATGCTTGACTAATCTTCTGGAATTTTTTGAGTATGCGACAAGTAAAATGAATGAAGTGGAGCCAGTGGATATAGTGTATCTAGACTTTCAGAAAGCCTTTGAAAAGGTCCCGCACGGAGACTGGTGACTAAAATTAGAGCACATGGTATTGGGTGTAGGGTGTTAACGTGGATGGAAAATTGGTTGGCAGGTAGGAAGCAAAGTGTAGCAGTGAACGGATCGTTTTCAGAATGGCAGGCAGTGGCCAGTGGAGTGCCGTAAGGCTCGGTGTTGGGGCCGCAACTTTTTACCATTTATATTAATTATTTGGAAGAGGGAATTAGGAGCAACACGAGCATGTTTGCGGATGACACAAAGCTGGGTGGCAGTGTGAACTGTGAAGAGGATGTTAGGAGGTTGCAGGGTGACCTGGACAGGTTGAGTGAGTGGGCACATGCGTGGCAGATGTAGTATAATATACATAAATGTGAGGTTATCCACTTTGGTGGCAAAAACAAAGGGGCAGATTATTATCTCAATGGGGTTAGGATAGGTAAGGGGGAGGTGCAGCGAGACCTAGGCATCCCAGTACACCGGTCACTGAAGGTTGGCGTGCAAGTACAGCAGGCAGTGAAGAAAGCTAATGGAATGTTCCCAATGTTGGGCGAGTCCAGAACCAGGGGCCACGGTCATAGAATAAAGGGGAGGCCATTTAAGAATGAGGTGAGAAAATACTTTTTCACCCAGAGAGTTGTGAATTTTTGGAATTCCCTGCCACAGAGGGCAGTGGAGACCAAATCACTGGATGGATTTAAGTGAGAGTTAGATAGAGCTCTAGGGGCTAGTGGAATCAAGGGATATGGGGAGAAAGCAGGCACAGGTTTTTAATTTGGGACGTTCAGCCATGATCGCAATGAATGACGGTGAAGGCTCGAAGGGGCGAATGGGCTCTTCCTGCACCTATTTTCCGTGTTTCTATGTTTCTAACTCCATCTCCAGCTCCAGCTCTAGCTCCATCATCAGCTCTAGTAGATAGAGCTCCATCTCCAGTTCCACCTCCTGCTCCAGTCCTAGCTTCATCTCCAGCTCCATCTCTAACTCCATCTCCAGCTCGATCTCCTGCTCCATCTCCAGCTCCATCTCCAGTTCTAGCTCTAGCTCCATCTTCAGCTCCAGCTCAAGCTCCATCTCAATCGCCAGCTCTAACTCTAGCACCATCTCAAGCTGCATCTCCAGCTCCAGCTCTAGCTTCATCACCAGCTCTATCTTCAGCTCACTCCAGCTCATCTTTAACTCCAAATCCAGCTCTAGCCCTTGCTCCATCTCCAGCTCTAGCTAAAGCTCAATTTCCAGCTCCAGCTCTAGCTCAAATGTCAGCTCCATCTCTAGCTCCATCTCCAGCTCTGGCTCCAGCTCCAACTCTAGCTCTAGCACTAGCTCTACCTCAGCTCCATCTCCAACTCAATTTCCAGCTCTAGCTCCAGCTCCAAATCCAGCTCTAGCTCTAGCTCCATTTCCAGTTCCATCTGCAGCTCCATCTCCAGCACTGGCTGCAGCTCCAGCTCCATCTCAAGCACCAGCAATAGCTTTAGTTCTACCTCCAGCTCCAGCTCCATCTCCAGATCCATTTCCAGCTCTAGCTCTAGCTCTAACTCTAACTCAAGCTCGAGCTCTAGCTCTAACTCAAGCTCAAACTCAAACTTCATCTCCGGCTTTATCTCCTGCTCTAGCTCTAGCTCAATCTCCAGCTCTAGTTCTAGCTCTATCTACAGCTCAATCTCCACCTCCAGCTCTAGCACCATCTCCAGTTCAATCGTCAACTCTAACTCAAGCTCAATCTCCAACTCTAGCTCTAGCTCCATCTCCAGCTCCAGCTCGAACTCCATCTCCAGCTCAATCTCCAGCTCTAACTCTAGCTCCATCTCCAGCTCCATCTCCAGATATAGCTTTAGCTCCATCACCAGATGCAGCTCGAACTCCATCTCCAGCTCTATCTCCAGCTCTAGCTCTACGAGCTTTACTGGCTACAGCTCCATCTCCAGCTCTAGCTCTAGCGCCAATTCTAGCTCCAGCTCTAGCCCTAGCTCCATCTCCATGTCCAGATCTAGCTTTAGTTCCATCTCCTGCAACAGCTCCATCACCAGCTCCATCACCAGCTCTAGCTCTAGCCCCATCTCCAGCTCCATCTCCAGCTCCAGTTCCAGCTCTAGCTCAATGTCCATCTCCATCTATATCTCCAGCTCCCTCCAGCTCTAGCTCCATGTCCATCTCCATCTCCAGCTCCATCAGCGCCATCTCCAGCTCCAATTCCAGCTCGAGCTCCATGTCCACCTCTATCTCCAGCTCCAGCTCCAGTTCCATTCCCAGCTCCATCTCTAGCTCTAGTTCCATCTCCATCTCCAGTTTCATCTCCATCTCCAGCTCCATCTCCTGCTGGTAATAATGGGGCATTTGGATAGCGATTAAAGTATTAGCCCGTCAGCATGGATTTATGAAAGGAAAATCATGCTTGACTAATCTTCTGGAATTTTTTGAGTATGCGACAAGTAAAATGAATGAAGTGGAGCCAGTGGATATAGTGTATCTAGACTTTCAGAAAGCCTTTGAAAAGTTCCCGCACGGGAGACTGGTGACTAAAATTAGAGCACATGGTATTGGGTGTAGGGTGTTGACGTGGATGGAAAATTGGTTGGCAGGCAGGAAGCAAAGAGTAGGAGTGAACGGATCGTTTTCACAATGGCAGGCAGTGGCCAGTGGAGTGCCGCAAGGCTCGGTGTTGGGGCCGCAATTTTTTACCATTTATATTAATGATTTGGACCAGGGAATTAGGAGCAACACGAGCAAGTTTGCGGATGACACAGAGCTGGGTGGCAGTGTGAACTGTGAAGAGGATGTTAGGAGGTTGCAGGGTGACCTGGACAGGTTGAGTGAGTGGGCAGATGCGTGGCAGATGTAGTATAATATAGATAAATGTGAGGTTATCCACTTTGGTGGCAAAAACAAGGGGGCAGATTATTATCTCAATGGGGTTAGGTTAGGTAAGGGGGAGGTGCAGCGAGACCTAGGCATCCCAGTACACCGGTCACTGAAGGTTGGCGTGCAAGTACAGCAGGCAGTGAAGAAAGCTAATGGAATGTTCCCAATGTTGGGCGAGTCCAGAACCAGGGGCCACGGTCATAGAATAAAGGGGAGGCCATTTAAGAATGAGGTGAGAAAATACTTTTTCACCCAGAGAGTTGTGAATTTTTGGAATTCCCTGCCACTGAGGGCAGTGGAGGCCAAATCACTGGATGGATTTAAGAGAGAGTTAGATAGAGCTCTAGGGGCTAGTGGAATCAAGGGATATGGGGAGAAGGCAGGCACAGGTTATTGATTGGGTTCCGCTCCAGCTCTAGCTCCATCTCCATCTCAATCGTCAGCTCCAGCTCTAGCTCCATCTCAATCTCCATATCCAGACCCAGCTCCAGCTCTAGTTCAATATCGAGCTCTACCTCCAGCTCAATCCAGCTCTACTTTAACTTGATCTTCAACTCTAGATCAGGCTCCATCTCCAGCTCTAGCTCCCTCCTGCTCCAGCTCTCTCCATCTCCAGCTCAATCTCCATCTCTAGCTCTAGTTCCATCTCCAGTTCCATCTCCAGCTCCATCTCCTGCTCTAGCTCCATCTCCAGCTCCATCTCCAGATATAGCTTCCATCCTCATATCTATCTCCATCTCCAGCTACAGCTCCATCTCCAACTCTAGCTCATTCTTCATCTCCAATTTCAGCTCCATCTCTAGTATCAGCTCCATATCCAGCTCCAGCGCTAGCTCCTTCTCCAGATCCATCTCTAGCTCCATCTCCAGTTCCAGCTCCCTCCAGCTCTAGCTCTACTCCATCTCCAACTCAGTCTCCAGCTCTAGCTTTATCTCCAGCGCCATCTACAGCTCCAGCTCAATCTCCAGCTCTAGCTCTAGCTCCATCTTCACCACGAGCTCTAGCTCCATCTCAATGGTCGGCTCTAGGTCTATCTCCATCTCCAGCCCTAACTCCATCTCCAGTTCTATCTCCAGCTCACTCCATCTCTAGTTTAACCCCATCTCCAGCTCTAGCTCTAGCTCCAGTTCCATATCCAGCACTAGCTTTAACTTGATCTCAAGCTCTCGCTCCATCTCCATCTCCAGTTCCAGCTCCATCTCCAACTCCAGCTCCATTTCCATCTCTATCTCCAGCTCCAGCTCTATCTCCATCTCCAGCCCCATATTTAGCTCCATCCCCAGCTCTGGCTTAAGCTCCATCTCCAGCTCCATCCACAGCCCCAGCTACAGCTCCATCTCTGTCTCGGGCTCCAGCTCAAGCTTCAGCTTTAGCTCCATCTCCATCTCCATCTCCAGCTTCAGTTCCAGCTCCATTTCCAGCTCCACCTCCAGGTCCATATCCAACACTAGCTCCTTTTCCATCTCCAACTCTAGCTCCAGCTGTAGCTCTACCTCTAGCTCTAGCTCCATCTGCAGCACCATCTCAAGCTCCAGCTCTAGCTCCATCTCCAGCTCCATCTCCAGCTCTAGCTCTAGCTCCATCTCCATCTCCAGCTCTTGCTCCAACTGCAGCTCCATGTCCAGCTCCAGTTCTAGCTCCCTCAAGCTCCATCTCCAGCTCTATATCCAGCTCTAGCTCCTCCTCGATCTCCAACTCTAGCTCCAGCTGTAGCTCCACTTCGAGCTCTAGCTCCTTCCAGCTCCATCTCCAGCTGTAACTCTAGCTCCATCTCCAGCGCTAGCTCCATCTCCAGCTCCATCTCCATCTCTAGCTCTATCTCCATCTCCATCTCTAGATCTAGCTCCATCTCCAGTTCCTGCTCCATTTAGCTCTAGCTCTACTCCATCTCCAGCTCAGTTTCCAGCTCCTCCAGCTCTAGCTCCATCTACAGCGCCATCTCCAGCTCCAGCTCCATCTTCAGCTCCAGCTCTAGCTCCAACTCCATCTCAATCACCAGCTCTAGTCTTAGCTGCATCTCAAGCATCATTTCCAGCTCCAGCTCCAGCTCTAGCTCCAGCTCTATGTCCAGCTCACTCCAGCTCTGGTTTAACTCCATCTCTAGCTCTAGCTCTAGCTCCAGCCCCAGCTCCAAGTCTAGCTCCAGCTCTAGCTCTAGTTCTACACACAGCTCCAACTCCAGCTCGATCTCTAGCTCCAGCTCCAGCTCCATCTCCTGCTCTATCTCCAGTTGCAGCTCGCTTCAGCTCTCGCTCTACTCCATCTCGTTTGGTCGCCAGCTTCTCCAGCTCCATCTCCATCTCCAGCGCTTTTTCCACATCCAGCTCCATCTCTAGCTCTAGCACCATCTTCAGCTCTAGCTCCGTCCATCTCAATCGCCAGCTCTAACTCTAGCTCCATCTACAGCTCTAGCTAAAGTTTCATTTCCAGCTCTACCTCCATCTCCAGCTCCAGCTCCAACTAACTCCAGCTCTAGCTCTCGTTGTACCTCCAGCTTCATCTCTAGCACCATCTACAGCTCCATCTCCAGTTCCAGATCCCCCTAGCTCTAGCTCAACTCCATTTCCAGCTCAGTCTCGAACTCCTCCAGTTCTAGATCCATCTTCAGCGCCTTCTCCAGCTCCAGCTCTATCTCCATCTCCATCTCAATCACCAGCTCTAGCTCTAGCAAAAGATTCATTTTCAATCCTGCTCCAGCTCTAGCTCTGGCTCTACATCTACCTCCATCTCCAGCTCCATCTCTAGCTCCAACTCCAGCTCAATTTCCAGCACTAGCTCCATCTCCAGCTCCAGCACTCGCTTTAGCTCCATCTCCAGCTGTACTAGCCAGAGCTCCATCTCCAGTTTAATCTCCAGCTCCGTCATCTCAATTTCCAGCTCCAGCTCCATCTCTAGCTCCAGCTCCACCTCCTGCTCCAACTCCAGTTCCAGCTCCCTCCAGCTCTAGCTCCACACCGTCTCCAACTCAGTCTCCAGCTCTTCAAGCTCTAGCTCCATCTCCAGCTCCATCTCCAGCTCCAGTTCCAGCTCTAGCTCCATCTCCATCTCTATCTACATCTCCAGCTCTACCTCCATCTCCAGTTTCATTTGCATCTCAGCTCCAGCGCCATCTCCACCCCCATCTCTAGCTCCAGCTATAGCTCCATCACCATCCCTAGCTCCATCTCCAGCTCCTTCTCCAGATCCAGCTCCCCTCAGCTCTAGCTCTACTCCATCTTCAGCTCACTCTCCAGCTCCTCCAGCTCTAGCTCCATCTCTTGCGCCATCTCCAGCTCCAGCTTCATTTCCAGCTCTAGCTGTTGCCCCATCTTCAGCTCCAGCTCCAGCTCCATCTCAATGGCCAGCTCCAGCTCTAGCTCCATCTCAAGCTCCAGCTCCAGCTCTATCTCCATCTCCAGCTCTATCTCCATCTCCAGCTCTGGTTTAACTCCATCTCCAGCTCTAGATCAGGCTCCAACTCCAACTCCAACTCCAGCTCTAGCTTTAGCTGCATCTCCAGCTCCAGCTCAATCTAACTCCATATCCAGCTCAATCTCGAGATCTAGCTCTAGCTCCATCACCAGCAGTTTTAGCTGTACTAGATCGAGCTCCATCTCCATTTCCTCCTCCATCTCGTGCTCCAGCTCTACCTTCATCTCCAGCTCCATCTCCAGCTCCATCTCCAGCTCCATCTCCATCTGCTGCTCCATCTCCAGCGCCATCTCCAGCTCTATCTCCAGTTCTAACTCTAGCTCCATCTTCAGCTCCAGCTCCATCTCCAGTTTCATCTGCTTCTCAGCTCCAGCGCCATCTCCATCCCCATCTCTAGCTCCAGCTCTAGCACCATTTCCAGCTACATCCCTAGTTCCAGCTCCCCTCAGCTCTAGCTCTAGCTCTACTCCTTCAGCTCACTCTCCAGCTCCTCCAACGCTAGCTCCATCTCTTGCGCCATCTCCAGCTCCAGCTTCATCTCCAGCTCTAGCTGTTGCCCCATCTTCAGCTCCAACTCTAGCTCCATCTGCAGCTCTAATTTAACTCCATCTCCAGCTCTAGATCAGCCTCCATCTCCAACCAATTCCAGCTCTAGCTTTAGCTACATCTCCAGCTTCAGCTCCAGCTCTAACTCCATATCCAGCTCAATCTCGAGATCTAGCTCTTGCTCCATCACCAGCAGTTTCAGCTGTACTAGATCGAGCTCCGTCTCCAGTTCCATCTCCACCTCCATCTCAATCTCCATCTCGTGGTCCATCTCTAGCTTCATCTCAATCTCTAGCTCAATATCCAGCTCCATCTCATGCTCCGGCTCCAGCTCCAGCTTCAGCTCAAGCTCTAGCTCTACCTCCAGCTCGATCTCCAGCTCCCTCTAGCTGCGTCTCCTGTTCAATTTCCAGCTCTAGCTCTAGCTCCAGCTCCAAATCGAGCTCTAGCTCTAGCTCCATCTCCAGTTACATATCCAGCTGTACTAGCTAGAGCTCTATCTCCAGTCTCATCTCCAGTTCTATCTCTAGCTCCATCTCGAGCACCAGCACTCAAGCTCGAACTCCAGCTCCATCTCCAGCTCCATTTACAGCTCTAGCTCCAGCTCTATCTCTAACTCTAGCTGCAACTCAAGCTCTAGCTCCAGCTCAAACTTCATCTCCGGCTTTATCTCCAGCTCTAGCTCTAGCTCCATCTCCAGCTCCATTTCCAGCTCCATCTACAGCTCCATCTACAGCTCTAGCTCAAGCTCCTTTTCTAGCTCCAGCTCTAGCACCATCTCCCGACAAATCGTCAGCTGTAGCTCTAGCTCCATCTCCATCTCAATCTCCATCTCCATCTCCAGCTCAATCTCCAGCTCAATCTCCAGCTCTAACTCTAGCTCCATCTCCAGCTCCAGCTCCAGCTTTTGTTCCAGCTCCATCTCCAGCTCCAGCTCCAACTCCAGCGCCATCTCCCGGTCCAATTCCAGCTCGAGCTCCATGTCCACCTCTATATACTGCTCCAGCTGCAACTCCAGGTCCATCCCCAGCTCTGGCTCCATCTCTAGCTCCATCTCCTGCTCCATCTCCTGCTCCATCTCCAGCGCCATCTCCAGCTCCAGCTCCAGTTCTAACTCTAGCTCCATCTTCAGCTCCAGCTCCAGTTTCATCTGCATCTCAGCTCCAGCGCCATCTCCATCTCCATCCCCAGCACTAGCTCCAGCTCTAGCACCATCTCCAGCCAAATCGTCAGCGGTAGCTCTAGCTCCATCTCCAGCTCCACATCTCGCTCCATCTCCAGCTCTAACTCTAGCTCCCTCCAGCTCCATCTCCAGATCTAGCTTTAGCCCCATCTAATGCTCCAGCATTAGCTCCATCTCCAGCTCAAGCTCTAGCTCCAGCTCCAGTTCCAGCTCTAGCTCCATCTCCATCTCCCTCCAGCTCTAGCTTTAGCTCCATCTCCAGCTCCAGCTTTTGTTCCAGCTCCATCTCCATCTCCAGCTCCAACTCCAGCGCCATCTCCAGGTCCAATTCCAGCTCGAGCTCCATGTCCACCTCTATCTCCTGCTCCAGCTCCAGGTCCATCCCCAGCTCCATCTCCAGCTCGAGCTCCATCTCCATCTCCAGTTTCATCATCTCCATCTCCATCTCCATCTCCAGCTTCGACTCTGCCTCCATCTCCAGCTCCATCTTTAGGTCCATCTCCAGCTCCATCTCCTGCTCCATCTCCGGTTCTATCTCCCTCCAGCTCTAGATCTACTCCAGTGCCTTCAGGTCCAGCTCCATCTCCATCTCTAGCTCTAGCTCCATCTTCAACTCCAGCTCTAGCTTCATCTCCATCTCAATCGCCAGCTCCAGCTCTAGCTCCATCTCAATCTACATCTCCAGACCCAGCTCCAGCTCTAGCTCCACCTCCGGCTCAATCTCTTACTCTAGCTCTAGCTCCATCTCCAGTTCCATCTCCAGCTCCATCTCCAACTCCTGCTCCAGCTCTAGCTCCATCTCCAGATCCATCTCTAGCTCCATCTCTAGCTCCATCTCCAGCTCCAGCTCCATCTCCAGCTCTAGCTCCAGCTCCATCTTCAGCTCCAGCTCAAGTCCATCTCAAACGCCAGCTCTAAATCTAGCTCCATCTCAAGCTCCAGCTCTAGCTCCATATCCAGCCCTATCTCCAGCTCCATCTCAAGCTCCATCTCCACCTCCAGCTCTAGCTCTTGCTCCATCTCCAGCTGTATATCCAGCTCAAGCTAAAGCTACATTTCCAGCTCCAGCTCTAGCTCTAGCTCCAACTCCAGCTCCAACTCTAGCTCCAGCTCTAGCTCTAGATCTAACTGCAGCTCCATCTCCAAATCCATCTCTGGCTTCATCTCCAGCTCTAGCTCTAGCTCCAGCTCCAAATCCAGCTCTAGCTCTAGCTCCATCTCCAGCTCCATCTCCAGCTGCACTAGCTAGCTCCATCTCCAGTCCCATTTCCAGCTCCATCTCCAGCTCCGGCTCCATCTCTAGCACCAACACTAGCTCTAGTTCTACCTTGAGCTCCATCCCCAGCTCTAGCACTATCTCTAACTCTCGCTGAATCTCAAGATCTAGCTCTATCTCAAGCTCCAGCTCAAGCTTCATCTCCGGCTTTATCTCAAGCTCCTAGCTCCATCTCCGGCTCTAGTTCTAGCTCCATCTACATCTCCAGCTCTAGCTCAAGCTCCATTTCCAGCTCCATCTCCAGTTCAATCGTCAGCTCTATCTCTAGCTCCATCTCCATCTCTAGTTCTAGATCCATCTACAGCTCCATCTCCAGCTCTAGTTTTAGCTCCATCTACTTCTCCAGCACCATCTCCAGCTCAATCTGCAGCTCATGCGCTACTATCTGTACTAATTGCAGCTCAATCTCCAGTTCCATCTCCATCTCTAGCTCCAACTCCAGCTCTAGATCTAGCTCCATCTCCAGATATAGTTTCCATCCTCAAATCTAGTTTCATTTCCAGCTACAGCTCCATCTCAAACTCTAGCTCCTTCATCTCCATTTTCAGTTCCCTCCAACACCAGCTCCATATCCAGCTCCAGCTCCATCTCTAGCTCCATCTCCAGCTCTATCTCCAGTTCCAGTTCCCTCCAGCTCTATTACATCTCCAGCTTTCTCCAGCTCTAGCTTCATCTCTAGCGCCATCTACAGCTCCAGCTCAATCTGCAGCCCTAGCTCTAGCTCCATCTTCAGCACTAGCTCTAGCTCCATCTCCATCTCAATCGTCGGCTCTAGCTCTAGCTCTCTCAAGCTCCATCTCCAGCTCCAGCTCTAACTCCATCTCCAGTTCTATCTCCAGCTCACTCCAGCTCTTGTTTAACTCCATCTCCAGCTCTAGCTTTAGCTCCATCTCCAGTTCCAGCTCCATCTCCAGCTCCATCTCCATCTCCAGCTGCAGCTCTAGCTCCATCTCCAACTCTAGCTCCATGTCCAACTCCAGTTCTAGCTCCATCTGATGCTCCACCTCCAGTTCCAACTCCAGATCCATCTCCAGCTCTAGTTCCTCCTCGATCTCCCTCCAACTCCAGCTCCAGCTCTAGCTCTATCTCTAGCTCTAGCTCTAGCTCTATCTCTAGCTCTAGCTCTAGCTGCATCGCCAGCCCCATTTCCAGCTCCATATCCAGCTGTAACTCTAGACTATCTCCAGCTCCATCCTGATCTCCCCTCTCTCTGTAAACATGGTCGCCATGTCAGACAAGGGGTCCTGGGGATATTTTGCTTAGGTTTCCAATTTTACATACCAATTGTTGTTTATGTAGGCCAACCATATTCTCTCTTCCTCTAGTTCCAGCTCCATCTCCAGCTTGCTTAAGCTCCATCTCCAGCTCCATCCACAGCTCCAGCTACAGTTCCTCTCCAGCTCCAGCTCTAGCTCAATCTCCAGCTCAATCGCCAGTTCTAGCTCTAGCTCCATCTTCAGCTCCAGCTCCAGATCCACCTCCATCTATCTCTCCAGCTCCCTCCAGCTCTATCTTTAGTTCCATCCCCAGCTCCATCTCCATCTCCATCTCCAGCTCTAGCTCCATCCCCAGTTCCATCTCCAGTTCTAGCTCCCTCAAGCTCCACCTCAAGCTCCATCTCCAGCTCCATCTCCAGCTCTAGCCCCTCGATCTCTAATTCTAGCTCCAGCTGTAGCTCTACCTCTAGCTCTAGCTGCATCGCCAGCTCCATTTCCAGCTCCATCTCAAGCTGTAACTCTAGCTCTATCTCCAGCTCCAGCGGTAGTTCCATCTCCAGCTCAATCTTCAGCTCTAGCTCTAGCTCCATCTCCAGGTCCATCTCCATCTCTAGCTCTATCTCCATCTCCAGCTCAAGATCTAACTCCATCTCCAGCTCCATCTCAATCTCCAGCTCTAGCTCCAGCTCCATCTGCAGCACCATCTTAAGCTCCAGCTCTAGCTCCATCTCCAGTTCCATCTCCAGATCTAGCTCTAGCTCCATCTCCAGCTCTAGCTCCATCTCCAGCTCTAGCTCCAGCTCCAGCACCAACTCTAGCTCCAGCTCTAGCTCCACCTCTAGCTCCATCTCCATCTCCAGCTACAGCTTCATCTCCGGCTCTAGCTCCAACTCCAGCTCCATGTCCAACTCCAGTTCCAGCTCCATCTCATGCTTCACCTCCTGCTCCATCTCCAACTCTAGCTCCTCCTCGATCTCCAACTCTCGCTCCAGCTCTAGCTCTACCTCTAGCTCTAGCTCTACCTCTAGCTCTAGCTGCATCGCCAGCTCCATCTCCAGCTGTAACACTAGCTCCATCTCCAGCTCCAACTCCATCCTGATCCCCCCTCTCTCTGTAAACATGGTCGCCATGTCAGACAAGGGGTCCCCGGGGATATTTTGCTTAGGTTTCCAATTTTACATACCGATTGTTGTTTATGTAGGCCAACCATATTCCCTCTTCCTCTAGTTCTAGCTCCATCTCCCGCTCTAGTTCAAGCTCCATCTCCAGCTCCATTTCCATCTCCAGCTCAATTTCCAGCTCTAACTCTAGCTCCATCTCCAGCTCCATCTCCAGATCTGGCTTTAGCTCCATCTCCAGCTCCAGCTCAAACTCCATCTCAAGCTCAATCTCCAACTCTAGCTCTACTAGCTGTACTAGCTACAGCTCCATCTCCAATTCCATCTCCAGCTCTAGCTCCAGCTCCAGCTCTAGGTCTAGTACCATCTCCAGCTCCATCTCCAGATCTAACTTTAGCTCCATCTCCAGCTCCGGCTCTAGCTCAATCTCCAGCTCAATCGCCAGTTCTAGCTCTAGCTCCAGCTCCATCTTCAGCTCCAGCTCCAGCTCCACCTATCTCTCCAGCACCCTCCAGCTCTATCTTTAGTTCCATCCCCAGCTCGATCTCCAGCTGTAGCTCTAGCTCTATCTCCAGCTGTAGCTCTAGCTCAATCTCCAGCTCCATCTCCAGTTCCAGATCAATCTCCAGCGCCATCTCCAGCTCCAACACCATCTGAAGCTCTAGCTCTAGCCCCATCTTCACCTCCAGCCCTAGCTCCATCTCCATTTCATTCGCCAGCTCTAACTTTAGCTTCATCTCAAGCATCATCTCCAGCTGCAGCTCCAGCTCCAGCTCTAGCTCCATCTCCAGCTCTACCTTTAGCTCTACCTCCAGCTCCACCTCCAGCTCCACCTCCAGCTCCATCTCTAGCTCCATCTCCACTTCCATCTCCTGCTCCACCTCCAGCTGCAGCTCCCTTCAGCTCTCGCTCTACTCCATCTCCAGCTTAGTCTCCAGCTCCTCCAGCACTAGCTCCATCTCCGGCGCATTCTCCAGCTCCAGAACCATTTCCAGCTCTAGCTCCATTTCAGCTCCAGCTCAATTGCCAGTTCTAGCTCTAGTTCCATCTCCAGCTCTCGCTCCAGCACCAGCTCCAACTAGCTCCAGCTCTAGCTCTACCTCTAGCTCTATCTCCAGCTCCATCTACACTTCCATCCCCTGCTCCATCTCCAGTTGCAGCTCCCTTCAGCTCAAGCTCTACTCCATCTTCAGCTCACTCCAGCTCCTCCAGCACTAGCTCCATCTCCAGCGCCTTCTTCATCTCCAGCTCTAGCTCCATTTTCAGCTCCAGCTCTAACTCCATCTCAAGCTCCAGCTCCATCTCCAGGTCTAGCTCTAGCTCCATCTTCAGCTCCAGCTCTAGCTCCATCTCCGTCCCATTCACCAGCTCCAGCTGAAGCTCCATCTCCAGTTCAAGACCAGGCTCCATCTCCAGCTCTAGCTCCATCACCAGTTCCATCTCCAGCTCCAGCTCCATCTCCATCTCTCGCTCCATCTCCAGCTCCATCCAGCCGCCGGCCCGCTGGACGGTGACATCGGGAGCTCGCGGCTCCCTGGTGGGAGACCGCATTTCGGAGTTCCCGCAATGGCAACTTCTCCCGCCCGAGTTGCGGGGTTGAAGATGACCTGGAGCGGGGCCTTACATCGCCCGGCACGACTTTATATGGTCGCGGGACTTGCTAGCGCCCGCCGGAAGCTCCAACATCAAGACCCGGAGCGTGGCCTTGCATCGCCCGGCGCGGCCTTAATGGCCGCGGGCTTATTTACCATCGCCCGCCGGGGGCTTTCACTTTGACATCCGGAGGAGAATGGGGAGTGCAGGGGAGAGACAAGACTTTGCCTTTCATCACAGAGAGGAGGAGATTCACTGTGATGGATGTTTGTGTAAATTGTGTTGTGTCTTGGTTCTTTTTACTTGTTTGTATGACTGCAGAAACCAAATTTCGTTTGAACTTAGGTTCAAATGACAACAAATAAATTGTATCATTGTATCTTGTATCATCTCCTGCTCCATCTCCAGTGCCATCTCCAGCTCAAGATCCATCTCCAGTTCTCGCTCTAGCGCTAGCTCTAGCTCCAATAAACTATCTTGAACTCTTGAACTCTTGATCTTCAGCTCCATTTCCATCGCCAACTCTAACTCTAGCTCCATCTCAAGCTCCATCGCCAGCTCCAGCTCTAGCTCCATATCCAGCTCACTCCAGCTCTACTTTAACTCCACCTCCAGCTCTAGCTCTTGCTCCATCTCCAGCTCTAGCTTAAGCCCCATTTCCAGCTCCCGCTCGAGCTCTAGCTCCATCTCCAGCTCCAGCTCTAGCTCCAGCTCCAACTCTAGCTCAAGCTCTAGCTCTAGTTCTAGCTCTAGCTCTAGCTCTAGCTCCATCTCCAATTCCATCTCCTGCTCCATCTCCAGCTCAATTTCCAGCTCTAGCTCCAGCTCCAAATACAGCTCTAGCTTTAGCTCCATCTCCAGCTACATCTCCAGCTGTACTAGCTAGAGCTCCATCTCCAGCTCTATCTCCATCTCTGGCTCCAGCTCCATCTCTAGTACCAGCACTAGCTCTAGCTCTACCTTCAGCTCCATATCCAGCTTCATTTCCAGTTTTAGCTCTAGCACTATCTCTAACTCTAGCTGCATCTCAAGCTCCAGATCTCGCTCTATCTCAAGATCCAGACCAAGCTTCATCTCCGGCTTTATCTCCAGCTCTAGCTCTAGCTCCGTCTCCAGCTCCATCTCCAGCTCTAGTTCTAGCTCCATCTCCAGCTCTATCTCAAGCTCCATTTCCACCTCCAGCTCCAGCTCCAGCTCCATCTCCAGCTCCAGCTCTAACTCCATCTCCAGCTCAATCTGCAGCTCTAGCTCTACTAGCTGTACTAGCTACAGCTCAATCTCCAGTTCCATCTCCAGGTCCATCTCCAGCTCTAGCTCCAGCTCCAATTCTAGCTCAAACTCCAGCTACAGCTCCATCTCCAATTCTAGCTCCATCTTCATCTCCAATTTCAGATCCATCTCCAGCACCATCTCCATCTCCAGCTCCAGCTCCATCTCCAACTCCATCTCTAACTCCATCTCCAGCTCCATCTCCAGCCACAGCTTCATCTCCGGCTCCAGCTCCTACTCCAGCTCCAGGTCCAGCTCCAGTTGGAGCAGGAGATGGAGCTGGAGATGAGGCTGGGGATGGACTTGGAGCTGGAGCTGGAGCTGCAGATAGAGGTGCGCATGGAGCTCGAGCTGGAACGAGCTGCAGATGGCGCTGGAGATGGAACTGGAGCTGGAAATTGAGCTGGAGCTAGATCTGGAGCTGGCGATAGAGCTGGGGATAGAGCTAGAGATACAGTTGGAGATGTAGCTGGAGATGGAGCTAGAGATACAGTTGGAGATAGAGCTGGAGATTGAGCTAGAGCTAGAGCTGCTGATGGAGCTGGAGATGAACCTAAGGCTAGAGATGGAGGAAGCTGGAGATAGAGATGGAGATGGAGCTAGAGCTTGAACTGGAGCTGGAGATGGAGCTGGAAATGGAGGTAGAGCTAGAACTGACGTTTGAGCTAGGGATTGAGCTAGAGCTGGAGCTGGAGATGGAGCTAAAGCTAGATCTGGAGATGGAGATGGAGCTAGAGCTGGAAATTGAGCTGAAGATGGAACTAAAGGGAGCTGGAGATGGAGCTGGAGGAAGAGCTAGAGCTGGAGCTAGTGTTGGAGGTAGAGCTAGAGCTGGAGCTATTGTTGGAGCTGGAGCTGGGAATGGAGATTTAGCTAGAGCTGGAGATGGAGGTAGAACTAGAGCTTTAGATGGAGATGGAGATAGAGCTGAATATGGAGCTGGGGATGGAGCTAGTGAATGAGCTCCAGCTAGTGCTGGAGAAGGAGCTGGAGATTGAGCTGCAGATTCGAGCTCAAGCTGGAACTGGAGATGGAGCTAGAGCTACAGCTGGATATGGAGCTCGAGGGAGCTGGGGTGGACCTAGTGCTATAGCTGGAGCTAGATTTGGAGATGGAGCTGGGGCTAGAGCTAGAGCTGAAGATGGAGCTGGAGCAAGAGCTGGAAATGGAGCCAGAGGGACCTGGAGCTGGAGTTGAAGCTGGTGATGGAGCTGCAGCTAGAGCTGAATATGGAGTTGGGGAAGGAGCTAGAGGTGGAGCTGCAGCTGGTGATGGAGCTAGAGCTGGAGCTGGAGCTGGTGCTGGAGATAGAGATGGAGCTGGAAATGGAGCTGGAGATGGACGGAGCTAGACATGGAGATGGAGCTGTTGATGGAGCTGGAGATGGAATGCTGGAGCTGGAGCTGGAGATGGAGATAGAACAGGAGATGAAGATGCAGCTATAGCTGGAGCTGGAGCAGGAAATGGAGCAGGAGATGGAGCTAGAGCTGGAGATGGAGCTGGAGATGGAGCTGTAGCTAGAGTTGGAGATGCAACTGGAAATTGAGCTAGAGCTAGAGGGGGAGATTGAGCTGGAGATTGAGCTGGGGCTAGAGTTGAAGATGGAGCTAGAGATGGAGATACAACTAGAGCTAGAGCTGGAGATATAGTTGGAGATGGAGCTGGAGATAGAGCTAGTGCTAGAGATGGAGATAGAGCTGGAGATGGAGCTAGAGTTGGAGCTGGACCTGGAGCTAGAGGTGGTGATGGAGCTGCAGATGGAGCTGAAGATGGAGCTGGAGCTAGTGAAGCTGGAGATGGACCTAGAGCTAGACCTGGATATACAACTGGACATGGAGCTAGAGCTGGAGCTGGTGATGGAGATGGATCTGGAGCTGGAGATGAGGCTGGAGCTGAAGATGGAGCTAGAGTTAGAGCTAGAGATGGAGATGGAGCTGGAGCTGCAGCAGGAGATGATAAATATCGATATAGAGATAGACATAAAGATGTAGGGATAGATCGATAGAGATGAATGGATATAGTGATTGAGCTATAAGAAAAGATACCCTATAATAAACTATAATACACTATTACACACTAATACTATAATACTATAACACTATATCACATAACACTAACACAATATAATATACATTATAATAAACTATAAACAAACTAAACACTATGATACAAACACTAATACATAATACGATACACTAATACTATAATACATAATACGACAACACACTAATATTAAATTATATTATAACACATTACAATATAACACTTTATAATACAGTATAACTATAGTTTGATAACATATATGATACCTATAACAGTGTAACACACTATAAACACTATAATACACTAACACGCTATTACATTATAATACAATATACTATAATACACTGAAACTATGACAATAACACAATATCTTCTATCTATCTATATCTATATCTATATATAATATTAAAACTCTGTGTGTGGTGGCTGGCTGGGTGCCTGCTTGACTTGTGCCAGCCAGCCCCTTTGATACCGCGCTACGCCAACACCGCACGCAGAAACGCCGATATTTTTTTCCATTTCGGTACAGATTTCATTTTTCTTTACGATTAGCCACTCCTGATTACATATCGTCGTATTTATGTACACATTTTTAAATAAAATCCATTCCCACCCCCCCACTCACTCATTTTGTCTCCTCCTGCTTGTCAGCCACCTCTGCTGTCGACCGCCTCTGCTCCGAAAACGACGCAATCTTTTTTTTGCTAGCGATTTTCACCCCGGGCTATGAATCACGTTCGGACTCTAAAACCCCGGGTTCTGAAGCACGTTCAGTTTCCAGGGGTCGTTCGGAATTTTCACCCCGGGGTCTGAAACATGTTTTTTCTTTTCGTTAATGATTTTCACCCCGGGGTCTGAAACACGTTCGTGATGTCACACACCGGGGTCTTAAGCACGTTCGGTGTCCAGACCCAATGGGCCTGCACTTGGTCTAGTCTATATTTAAAACTCTGTGTGTGTGTGTGTGTGTGTGTGTGTGTGTGTGTGTGTGTGTGTGTGTGTGTGTGTGTGTGTGTGTGTGTGTGTGTGGGTGTCTGCTTGACTTGTGCCAGCCAGCCTTTGAAACCGCGCTACGCCAAAACCGCACGCAGAATTTCACTTTTCTTTACGAATAGCCACGTCTGATTAAATTTCGTCGTGTTTATGTACACATTTTTAATAAAATCCTTCTCCACCCCCCCAACACCCAAAATTTCAAAATGTTTTAAAAAAACAGCTCTCAGCCATAGAATGTTATTGAAGGTTCCGTGGTGTGATGTCACAATGCCCAATCCTCACAGATGTCGAATTGGAATGGATCCATTTACATATGCCTTTGCAGCAGCCCCAGCCCCAGCCCCCCCACCCCCGCAGCCTGTGTTGAAGCACATCATCACGTATGTGGGAATAGAGAAAGAGGATTGGGGGTGATAGGGAATGGGGAACAGATGGACTGTTCCTACCCCTCCCCCTTCCACTCTCCCTCACCACTATTTCCCCACTCTTCCCACACCCTTCTCCCCCTCCCTCCACACTCTTCCTCCTCCCTCCCCTACCCCATCTCCCTCCTCCTCTCCCTCCCCCCTCCCCCCTCCCCCACACCTCTCTACCCATCCCCACCCCTCTCCCCCTCCCCCACCTCTCTCTCCTCCCCCTCTCCATCTCCCTCTCCTCTCCCTCTCCTTTCCCTCCTCCTCCCACCCCTCCCCAACCCCTTCCCTCTCTCCCCCACCCCCTTCCCTTCCCCACCCCCTTTCCTCTCTCCCCCACCCCATTTCCCCTCCCCACTCTTCCCCCTCCATCCACACTCTTCCCCCTTTTCCTCCTACCCCATCTCCCTCCTCGCCTTCCCCCCTCTCCCACACATCTCACCCCCTCCCCTCTCTCCTCGCCTCCACCACCCTCTCTCCTCCCCCTCTCCCTCTCCTCACCCCTCTCCCTCTCCTCCCATCCCCACCCCCTTCCCTCTCTCCCCCGCCCCCTTCCCCGCTGTCCCTCTTCCACCACTCCTCCTACCCCTCTCACCCGCCCCCTCCCACACCCACCACTCCCCTACACCTCTCCTCCTCCCTCCCCATTCTTCCACATATCTCCCCAACCCTTCCACATCTCCCTCCCCCACCCCTCTCCCTCCCCCACGCCTCTCACCCCCTCCTTCCCCTGCCTCCCCACTCTTCCCCCTCTCTCCTCTCCCCTCTCCCCTCCACACTTTTCCCCATCTACCTCCCCCACCACACACTCTCTCTCCTCCCTTCCCTCTCCATCCACATTCTTTCCCCTCCCTTACCTACCCCCACCCCTATCCCTCTCACCCCACGCCCACCACCTACCCCATCTCCCTCCTCAACTCTCTCACACCTCTCACCCTCCCCCATCCCTCTCTCCTCCCCCCTCCCCTCTCTCCTCCCCCCTTCATCTCCCTCTCTCCTCCCCTCCGCCCCCCACCCCCATCCCTCTACCCCCCACCCCCTTCTCCCTCCCCACTCTTCCCCCCTCCACACCCTTCCCCCTCTCTCACCTCTCCCATATCCCCCCTCCCCCCTCCCCCATCCCCTTACCCTTTCTCTTGCACAACTCCCTGCTACCCTTCTCCCCTCACTTGCCATTCTTCGTCTCTCCCCCCCACCCCATCCCTCTCTCCCCCACCCGCTTCCCTCTCTCCCCACCCCCCTCCCCTCACCCCCTTCCCTCTCCCACCGCCTTCTCCCCCTACCACACCTCCCTCCTCGCCTCCCTCCCTCCTCGCCCACACCTCTCTCCCCCTCCCCTCTCTCCCCCCCACCATCCCTCTCCTTCGCCTTCTCCATCTCTCTCTCCCTCCCTCTCCATCACACTCTCCCTCTCCCTCTCCTCACCCCTCTCCCTCTCCTCCCCCTATCCTCCCCCACCTCCTCCCACCCCCATCCCTCTCTCCCCCACCCCCTTCCCTCTCTACCCCACCCCTTCCCTCTCACCCCGCCCCCTGCCACCCTGTCCCTCTTCCACCACCCCCCTACCCCTACCTACCCACTCTTCCACTTCTCTCCCCCTTACACAACCCCACTCCCCACCACTCCCACCCCACCCCTTCACCTACCCCTCTGTCCCTCTTTCACCTCTCCCTCTGGCCCTCTTCCACCACTCCCCTAACCCTCGCCCCCTCCCTCCCTCCCCACTCTTCCACTACTCACCTCCCTCCCCCTACCACTCTCCCTCCGCACTCTTTCCCCTCTCTCTCCCACCCCTCACCCCCCGCCTCCACACTCTTGAACCTCCCTCCCCTACCCCAACTCCCCCCCCATCTCTCCCCCTTCCCCATCCCTGTCTTCTCCCGTCCCCCATCCCTCTCTCCTCATCCTCTCCATCTCCCTCTCCTCACCCTCTCCCCCACCCCATCCCTCTCCCCCACCCCCTTCTCCCTCCACACTCTTCCCTCTCCCTCCCCCCCACCCATCTCCCTCCACACACTTCCCCCTCCCTCCCCTACACCATCTCCCTAATCCCCTCCCTCCCCATCCCTCCCCCTCTCCCACACCTCTCTCCCCCTCCCCCATCCCTCACTCCTCCCGTCCCCTTCCCTCTCACCCCCCGCTCCCTACCCCCTTCTCCTTTGTCCCTCATCCACCACTCCCCCTACCCCTCGCTCCCCATCTTCCACTTCTATGCCCCACCCTCTCTCTCGCCCTCCCCAATCCCTCTCTTCCCCCTCCCCTCTCTCCGCCCACCCCTTCCCGTACCCCGCTGTCCCTCTTCCACCACTCCCCCTACCCCTCATCGCCTCCCTCTCTCCCACTTCCACCACTCTCCCTACACCTCTCCCCCTCCCTCCCCATTCTTCCACTTATCTCCCCAACCCCTCCCCATCTCCCTCCCCCACCCCTCTCTCCCCCCTACCCCTCCCTCCTCACTCTTCCCCATCTCCCTCCCCTCCCTTCCCTCTTCCACCACACTCTTCCATCTCCCTCCCCAACCCCACCCCACTTCCCTCTCCTCCCACCCCCTACCCCATCTCCCTCCCCTCCTCCCTCACACCCCACTCCCCCTCCCCATCCCTCTCTCCTCCCCTCCCCACCCCTCTCTCTTCCCCTCTCCATCTCCCTCTCCTCCTCTCCTCCTCCCACCCTATCCCTCTCTCCCCCACCCGCTTCTCGCTCCCCACTCTTCCCCCTCCCTCCACACTCTTTCCCCTCTCTCTCCTACCCCATCTTCCTCCTCCCCTCCCTCCCTCCTCTTCACCCCCATCTTCTTCCCCTCTCTCTTGCACCACTCCCTGCTACCCCTCTCCCCCTCACTCCCCACCCTTCCCATCTCCCCCCCCACCTCTCTCCCCCACCCCTCCCTCTCTCGCCCCCTCTTCCGCTATACATCTCTCCCCTTCCCCTCATCCGCTCTCTCCGCCTCTAACATCCCCACTACCCTTCTCCCACCCCCATACCCCTCTCCCCCTTCCTGCCCTCCCCGCTCGCCTCCCACTCCCCAATCTCCTCCCCCTCCCTACCCTGATCTCCTCTTCCTCCCCAATCTCTCCCCTTCCTCCTCCCCCTCTCCCCTCCCTCCCCCTCTCCCCTCCCTCCCCCTCTCCTCCCTCACCCAGTCTCCCTCTCCCTCCTTCCCCTCTTCTCCGATGGGTTTCGGCCCAAAGCGTTGCCTATTTCCTTCGCTCCATAGATGCTGCTGCACCCGCTGAGTTTCTCCAGCTTTTTTTGTGTACCAGTCCCTCTGTCTCTCCCCTCTCTCTCTCTCTCTGCCCTTCTCTCTTCACAGCCCGCGGCTCAACTCATGCACGCCCGCTCCAACCCCCCCCTTCACCTCTCTCCCCCATCCTCACCTTTCTCTTTCCCCCACCCCCTCTCTCCCACTCCTCTCTCCCACCCTTCCTCTCCCACCCTTCCTCTCCCATCCTACCCCTGCCACCATTCCTCTCCCCCCTTTCTCTCCCCCCTCCTCCCCCTCCTCAATTTTTTTTCTAACATTACATTTTCTCTCTCTGCCACCCCCCCTCTAGACGCACCTGAGAGGTGAGGGCTATTCGTCAGTGGATAGGGTGGAGATGGGATAAAAGAAGCCAATTATTAAAATTAAGATAATATCAAGGGGTGTGATGAGTGTGTGTGCTTGTGGGTGCAAGATTCAAACCCCGCATCCGTGCTTTGGAGGAACAGACCCACCGGTGGATAGTGTGACGCCGCAGCCCCCCCCCGCAAACGTGCACCACTCCCTGCTACCCCTCTCCCCCTCACTCCCCACTCTTCGTCTCTCCCTCCCCCATCTCTCTCCCTCCCCACTCCCTCTCTCGCCCCCTCTTCCCCTACTCCTCTCTCCCCTTCCCCTCAACCCCTCTCTCCACCTCTAACATCACCTGCCCCCTTCTCCCACCCCTACCCCTCTCCCCCTTCCTGCCCTCCCCGCTCTCCTCCCTTTCCCAACTCTCCTCCCCCTCCCTCTCCCCCACCCTGCTCTCCTCTCCCTCCCCAATCTCTCCCCTTTCCTCCTCCCCCTCACCCCTCCCTCCCCCTCTCCCCTCCCTCCCCTCTTCTCTCCCCACCAGGTCTCCCTCTCCCCCCCATCCCCTCTTCTCTCCCCACCCCGTCTCCCACTCCGCCCCTCCCCCCGCTTGTGTGTTTGAGGGGTGGTTAGTGTGAGTGTGATGCCGCAGCCCACCCGCAAACGCGCGTTGGGGGAAACAGCCCGCCAACAGTCTCTCTGTCTTTAAGAAGGAACTGCAAATGCTGGAAAATCGAAGGTACACAAAAAAAAGCTGGAAAAACTCAGCGGGTGCAGCAGCATCTATCGATCGAATGAAATAGGCAACATTTCGGTACTAAACACGTCTGAAGATGGGTTTCGGACCAAAGCGTTGCTTATTTCCTTCGCTCCATAGATGCTGCTGCACCCGCTGAGTTTCTCCAGCTTTTTTTTGTGTACCAGTCTCTCTGTCTCTCACCTCTCTCTTTCTCTCTGCCCTTCTCTCTTCACAGCCCGCGGCTCGACTCATGCACGCCCGCTCCAAACCCCCCCTTCACCACACCCCCATCCTCTCTCCACCCCCTCCTCTCTCCCCCTCCTCTATCCCCCTCCTCTCCCACCCTTCCTCTCCCCCCTTCCTCTCCACCCTCCTTCTCCCCCTCTTCAATTTTTTTTCCCTAACATTACATTTTCTTTCTCTGCTCCCCCCATCTAGACGCACCTGAGAGGTGAGGGCTATTCGTCAGTGGATAGGGTGGAGATGGGATAAAAGAATCCAATTAAAAAATTAAGATAATATCAAGGGGTGTGATGTGTGTGTGTTTGTGGGTGCCAGATTGCCACCCCGCAACCGTGCTTTGGAGGAACAGACCCAACTGTGGTTGGTGTGAGGCCACAGCACCCCTCCCCCACAAACGCACGTTCAGTGTCCAGACCCAACGGGTCCGCACTTGGTCTAGTCTGTCTATCTGCCTATCTGTCTGTCTGTCTGTCTGTCTGTCTGTCTGTCTGTCTGTCTGTCTGTCTGTCTGTCTGTCTGTCTGTCTGTCTGTCTGTCTGTCTGTCTGTCTGTCTGTCGTCTGTCTGTCGTCTGTCTGTCTGTCTGTCTGTCTGTCTGTATGTCTGTCTGTCTGTCTGTCTGTCTTTCTGTCTGTCTGTCTGTCTGTCTGTCTATCTGTCTGTCTGTCTGTCTGTCTGTCTGTCTGTCTCTCTGTCTCTCTGTCTATCTATCTATCTATCTATCTATCTATCTATCTATCTATCTATCTTTCTATCTTCCTATCTATCTATCTATCTATCTATCTATCTATCTATCTATCTATCTATCTATCTATCTATCTATCTATCTATCTATCTATCTATCTATCTATCTATCTATCTATCTATCTATCTATCTATCTATCTATCTATCTATCTAGCTATCTAGCTATCTATCTATCTGCAAAGAAGTGTTAAGGACACATCGTTACTTTACTATCTTTATTCTTACTGGAGCATTACAGAAGGCACTAGCTGTACGTAGTCTGTCACAGGAACTAGAGAGCGATTGTGGGTGGGGAGGTTGTAATTATACTTGTGATATGGGGAGTGGTTAGTAGTCATGAGGTCACTATATTAAAGGCAAATGCATATCTCATCTACATCCTTCCCCTTGGAAACGAAAGGCAAATACAATAGAGACAGGGCGACCACGTCTCATGCGCTCGGATGCGCTCGGATGCGGAAGCTGCAGTGGGGGAGCAAAGGGATCCGAGGCAGGCGGCCGCGGCTCATTGACGAGCCGAAGGTGTTGGCGGGACCGTCGGTAAATGGTTCCCGCATGGTCGACGAGATAGGACCTAGGCGACCCAGCAGAGCCGATGATGGTAGCGAGCTTGGAGTGACCGGAAAGGGTCTGCATGCGGACCACTTGACCGGGGAAGAGGCGCGGCAGTGCGTGGCAGGACCTGTCATGGGAACGCTTCTGGACATTGTGCCTAAAGGCAATGCGTTCCTGAACAGCAGCAGGCTTGAGGACAGAGGGGATGAGGGAGCGCTGGGCCACCGGAATCAGGGGTCTGGTAGCGCGAGACATGAGCCGCTGAGCAGGGGAGCCCATGGCAGGATCGCGGGAGATGTTGGGGAGGTTGAGGAGGGCCAGATAGAAGTTGGAGTTGGACAAGCGACATTGTTCCAGCAAGTTCTTTGCACTGCGGACGGCGCGCTCGGCCAGACCGTTGCTTTGCGGGTACTCAGGGCTGCTGGTGAAATGGCGGAAGTTCCATCTGGATGCGAAAGCTTTAAACTCGGAGCTCGTGAATTGGCTGCCATTGTCCGACTGCAGGCTGGCCAGTGTGCCAAAAGTGCAAAAATGGTGGCCTAACTTATCGACAACGGCCGAAGAGGTGAGGGAGTGCAGCTGGTCGACCTCAAATCAGCTGGAGTAGGAGTCAACGACAACCAGGAAGTGTTTGCCCCGCCACTCGAAAATGTAAACGGCAACCGCCATCCAGGGCAGTTCGGGGGCAGGCTGCTGCAGAAGCGGCTGTCGCTGCTGGTGGGGGGCGAGACTGTTGCAGGTGGAACACGAAGAGACCCTCTCCCGGATGTATTGAGCCATACCAGGCCAGTAGAACTGGCTCTGGGCGTGAGACAAGGTGGCTTCGGCCCCAGGATGACCGCGATGAGCGACCTGAAAATAATGGTCGTGCAGCACAGCAGGCACGACAACCTTGTGACCCTTAACCACCACGCCGTCGTGTAGTACGAGCCCGTCACGGACCAGGAAGTAGGGCACGGCGCCAGCCGGCAAAGCGGAACGACGGTCGGGCCAGCCCTGCTGGATGATGGCAGAGAGCTGTTGCAGGGCAGGATCATTGGCAGTGTGTTCAACCAGGGATTTCATCTGCTGTGAAGGGACAATATTCACATGGAGCACCAACAGGTCCGACATCTCGTCAAGTCAGCGGGGCGCGAGACAACGTGTCGGCCACGAACATGTCCTTGCCCTTATGATAAACCACGTCGAAAGTGAAGCGCTGGAGCTGCAGCATCATGCGCTGCAGGCGGGATGAGGCAACATGGATCGATTTGTTGAGAATGGTGACAAGCGGCTGGTGATCAGTCTCGATGGTGAATGTGTTGCCCAGGATGTAGTCCTTGAATTTGGAGCAGGCAAACACCACGGCCAGTAGCTCCTTCTCGATTTGCGCGTAGTGCTGTTCGGCAGCGGTCATGGTGCGGGATGCGAAGGAGACAGGCAGCTGCAGGCCGTCATGGAGCTGAAGACAAGCGGCACCGAGCCCGAACTGAGAGGCGTCGCAGGTGAGGATAATGGGACGCTGCAGGTCAAAAAACTTGAGTGTAGGGGTACTGATCAGCTTGGATTTAAGGATGTCGAAGGCTTTCTGGTGGTGGGGGTACCAAGCCCAGGACGTGTCCTTCTTTATCAACTCCCTCAGGGGTGCGCTGAGCTCGCTGAGGTCGGGGATGAACTTCCCCAGGTAGTTTACCATGCCTAGGAAGCGTTGCAGGCCGGCCACATCAGTAGGAGAAGACATCCCGGAAATGGCAGCCGTTTTTTGCGGGTCTGGTTTCAGCCCCGAGGCGGTGAATACTTGTCCAACATAGGTGACCTCCGAGACGCGGAATCGGCACTTCTTGGGGTTCAGTTTCAAGTTGATTTTCCGGGCCCGGTCTAGGACCTGGCGGAGGTTGAAGTCGTGTTCGGCGACGTCCTTACCGTAAACGAGGATGTCGTCAACGATGATGGCGCACGGGAGACCGGTAAACAGCTGCTCCATTGTCCGTTGGAACACCTCGCTGGCAGAGGTGATTCCGAATGGCATCCGGAGGAACCGAAATCTGCCGAAGGGGGTGCCGAAAGTTGTCAAGATGGAGGACTGCTCGTCAAGTGGTATCTGCCAGAAGGAGCTCTTGGCATCGAGGACAGAAAAGACTGTTGCCGGACCAACCTGTGCAGCGACGTCCTCCACTGTTCTCATAGGGTAGTGCGGGCGTTTAATGGCCAGGTTGAGGTCTTTGGGGTTGATGCAAATGCGTATTTCGCTTTTGTCCTTTTTCGCGGCAACAACCATGGTGGAGACCCACCTGGTGGGAGCGATGACCGCCTTTAGGATGCTCATTTTTACCACGCTGTGCAGCGTCGATTCTACTTTGTCCTTCATGGCGAAGGAGACACGGTGTGGCGCATGGACCACTGGATCGACATTGCGGTCGACTACAATCTTGTAGTTGCAGGGCAGCTTGCCCAGCTCTTCATCAAAGCGGTCAGGGTATTCAGCCAACGGGTCCATGAGGGCCTGCTACTGATGGATGTCACGGTGGAAGGAGACCAGGCCCACGTCCTGGCATGCTTGGATGCCCAACAGGGTAATGCATTTTCGATCGAGGAGATAGAAAGTGAGGGGCCGAGAGGACTCCAGTATCTTGCAGTTCATAGTTGCCTTTCCCACAGGAGTAAGCAAATCTCCCCCGTAGGCATGCAAAGTTGAGCTGTCAGAAAAAACCTTCTCATTAGTCCTTATCTTGTTGAAGAGGGTTGTTGACATAACGTTCGCAACCGCCCCGGTATCAATCTTAGCAGTGAAGGCCGAGTTGTTCACAGTTACACGAACTGAAGGGTCTGTTATCACAGCAAGTGCGTCCAACACAGAAAACAGGCTTGTCTCACCCTGAGAGGAGTCGGATTCAGACGCAGACTGTTCGTCGAAATAGCACTGGGAGCTGAGCTCGTTATCAGCTTGTACCAAGTTGTTTAAAATACACCTCGGAGCAGCAAAAGGCTTCCCACGGGAACGGCAGGCCGCAGCAAAGTGGTTCAGTTTCTTGCAGTTGTTGCAAGTCTTACCCAAAGCAGGGCATACATTGTATTGATGAGTGGTAAAGTTACAATTGGGGCACCTTTGCCGGGCACGTCCCCCGGGAGCAGTGCCGAACCCCTGGGCACGTCCCCCTGGAGCAGTGACCGACCCCGGGGGTGGTGGCCGGGAAGTGTTCATCCGACGGTTGGTAGTGCTGGCAAAGTTAATATCATGGTCAGCCGGTGACACCGCCGAGGTGACAGCTTCGGCCAAACGACAGGCATGCATTGCATCGTTAACGGTCAGATCGGGCCTGCGCAAAAGTTCAGCCCTCAGCTTCTCGTCGCGGAGACCGTAAACCAGAAGGTCCCTAGTAATCTCCTCGAGGGTCAGCGTGTTAAGGCGGCACCGCCTGGCAAGATGCCGCAGCGCAGCGACATGGTTCTCGGCAGATTCCCCAGGGAGCTGACGCCGCGCGAACAGTTTAAAACGTTCTAAGATGCAGTTTGATGGAATGTCACAAATAGTGGTAAACTTAGCCAACAGACATACCGGGTCCCGAGCAGATTCACCCGCAGCGTAGACGTAGAAGTCTGACCGAGCCAGGGCCTCGGGACCAGCCAAGTTGAGAAGCAGAGAGGCTCTAAGCTCTGGGGTGCGGCAGGATGAGCGATTGTGACATATGGTCAAAGTCACGTCTGAAAACATCCCATCGATGGGCAATGTCAGAATCGAAAACGAGCACATCGGGCTTGCGGCAAGAAGTGGCCATGCCGAGGAAATAAGAGGGGTGTGGAACCAAAAAACTGGGACAAAAATTAAATGATAAACCGATAAACGAGAGGCGCCAGGGTAAGACACCATGTAAAGAAGTGTTAACGACACATCGTTACTTTACTATCTTTATTCTTACTGGAGCATTACAGAAGGCACTAGCTGTACGTGGTCTGTCACAGGAACTAGAGAGCGATATGTGGGTGGGGAGGTTGTAATTATACTTGTGATATGGGGAGTGGTTAATAGTGATGAGGTCACTATATTAAAGGCACATGCATATCTCATCTACACTATCTATCTATCTATATTTAAAACTCTGTGTGTGTGTGTGTGTGGGTGCCTGCTTGACTTGTGCCAGCCAGCCCCTTTGATACCGCGCTACGCCAACACCGCACGCAGAATCGCCGAGATTTTTTTCCATTTCGGTAAAGATTTCATTTTTCTTTACGAATAGCCGCTCCTGATTAAATTTCGTCGTGTTTATGTACACTTTTAAAAATAAAATCCTTCTACCTCCCCCACCCCCAAAATAAAAATAAAAATAAAAAACAGCTCTCAGCCATAGAATGTTAGTGAAGGTTCCGTTGTGTGATGTCAAAATGCCCAATGCTCACATATGTCCAATCGGAATAGATACATTTACATATGCCTTTGCAGCAGCCCCAGCCTCAGCCCCCCTCACCCCCGCAGCCTGTGTCGAAACGCGTCATCACGTGTGAGGGAATAGAGAAAGAGGATTGGGGGTGATAGGAAATGGGAAACAGACGGACTGTACCTACCCCTCCCCCCTTCCACTCTCCCTCCCCACTATTTCCACTCTCACCTCCAACCCCTCTCCCCCTCCCTCCCCTACCCCGTCTCCCTCCTCCCCTCCCCCCATCCCTCCCCACACTTATCTCTCCATCTCCATCCCCCTCTCCCATCTACCTCCCCCTCTCCACACCATCTCCCTCTCCTCCCCCTCCACCCACCCCCATCCCTCTCTCCCCCACCCCCCTTCCCCCTCTTCCCCTTCCCTCCCCAACCCCCTTCCCTCTCTCCCCCACCCCCTTCCCTCCCCCACCCCTTTTCTCCCTCCCCCACCACCTACCCCCTCCCAACTCTTCTCCCTCCATCCACACTCTTCACCGTCTTCCTCCTGCCCCATCTCCCTCCTCGCCTCCCTCCCCCCTCCCCTCTCTCCTCGCCTCCACCACCCCCTCTCCATATCCCTCTCCTCACCCCTCTCCCTCTCCTCCCACCCCACCCCCTTCCCTCTCTCCCCCGCCCCCTTCCCCATACCCCGCTGTCCCTCTTCCACCACTCCACCTACCCCTCTCCCCCTCCGCCTCCCACTTCCACCACTCCCCCTACACCTCTCCCGCTCCCTCCCCATTCTTCCACTTATCACCCCAACCCCTCCCCATCTCCCTCCCCCACCCCACCCCCTCCATCCCCCTCTCGCCACTCTTAACCCTCTCTCTCCTACCCCTCTCCCCGCCCTCCACACTCTTCCCCATCTCCATTCCCCACCCCTCTCTCTTCCCCCCCCCCTTCCCTCTCCCTCCACACTGTTCCCCCTCCCTCCCCTGCCCCCACCCCTATCCCTCTCTCCCCCACCCCCACCCTCCTACCTCATCTCCCTCCTTTCCTCTCTCACACCTCTCACCCTCCCCATCCCTCTCGCCTCCCCTCCCCCACCCCTCGCCCCCCTCTCCATCTCCCTCTCCCTCTCCCTCTCCTCCCCTCCTCCTCCCACCCCCATCCCTCTCTCTCCCACCCCTTCTCCCTCCCCACTCTTCCCCCTCCCTCCA
>CM075978.1:151994261-152060207 GCA_038087875.1 Malacoraja senta | reverse complement strand
GATATCAAAAAATAACTCCTGATTTACTAGAAGAAGTAATGAATATAAAAGCTGATACACAAAAATTAATATCATATTTATGTAATAGTATCTTAAATATAGATTTACCTGTGACCGAGGTAATTAGAGAAGAGTGGGAACGGGAATTATTGATAAAAATTACGAAGGCTACATGGGAAAAGTATTTGACATACATTCACAAGTGTTCGATTAACGCAAGACATAATCTAATCCAATTTAAAATTTTACATAGATTATACTACTCAAAAATAAGATTAAATAAATTTTATCCAAATATATCGCCCATTTGCGATAAATGTTTAACCCAAGACGCAACTATAACACACTCTTTTGTTTCTTGTATAAAACTTCATGGATTTTGGAGTGATATTTTCGAAATATTTACAAAATTATTTAAGACAAAAATGGAACCCAATAACGAATTGATTATATTTGGGGTAATGGAAGACGGGAACAAATTGAGCTCATCTCAAAAGTCAATTTTTAATTATGGTTTAATAATAGCAAAAAAATTAATATTGAAATTTTGGAAAAATACACCAATACCAACGCTCAAAATGTGGATTGCAAGTATGTTGGATACCGTACATCTTGAGGAAATGCGATTCCTCCTAATAGATAAATTTGACAAATTCATAACGAGTTGGTCTCCATTTGTCGTCTTTTTGGAAACATGGTGCAACACAGGTGTAAAAGCTAATCCGTGACTGGGGATGGTTAAGATTATAAATGATCTCCTTACTTCTATTTTCTTTTCTTCTCTTTTCTTCTTTTACTCTCTTTCTTCTATTTTCTATGTCTCAACTTTCTTTTTTCACTCTCTATTTTCCTTTTTCACACACTATATATCTCACATTTTTCAATTTTCATTATCTAACTTTTTTCTTTTTCTTCTTTATTACAAAAAAATTTTTTAATAAGAAGCTGTACATAAAAGGTATTATGAAAATATGATTGTATACAATTGTACTTACTTCTGATAAAATTAAAATATTTTTAAAATAAATAAATAAATAAAAATAAACCCCGCTAAGCCCCTGTAAACCTCTCTAAACACCTGCAAACCCCTGTAAACCCGTCTAAACCCCTCTAAACCCCTGTAACCCCCTCTAAACCCCTATAAAGCCCTCTAAACCCTTCTAAATCCATCTAAACCCCTGTAAACCCCATGCAAACTCCCTAAACCCCTGTAAACCCTTCTAAACCCCGCTAAGCCCCTCTAAACCTCTCTAAACATCTGCAAACCTCTGTAAACCCGTCTAAACCCCTGTAAACCTCTGTAACCCCCTCTAAGCCCCTGTAAACCCCTGTAAACCACTCTAATCACCCGTAAACCCCTATAAAGCCATCTAACCCCAACTAAACCACTGTAAACACCATGTAAACCACTCTAGACCCCTGTAAACCTCTCCAACCCCCTCTAAATCCCTGTAAACCCCACTAACCCTCTCTACACCTGTAAACCCCTATAAACCCCATGTAAACACCCCTAAACACCTGTAAACCCGTCTAAACCCTATAAAGCCCTCTAAACCACACTATACCACTGTAAACCCCTATAAACCCCACTATACACCTTTAATCCCCTTTAAACCACTGTAAACCCCTCTAAACGCCTATAAAGCCCTCTAAACACCTCTAACCCCATCTATACCCCTGTAAACCCAATGTAAATCCCTCTAAAAACCCTCTAAACCTCTGTATACCTCTAAACCCTCTAAACCCCCTGTAAACACCTCTAAATCTCTCTAAACACATGTAAACCCCTGTAAACCCCTCCAAACCCGTCTAAACCCTTCTAAACCCCAGTAAACCCATGTAAACCTCTGTAAAGTCCTCTAAACCCCTGTAAACCCCTCAAAACCCGTCTAAACCCCTATAAAGCCCTGTAAACCTGTCTAAACCACTGCAAACCCCATGTAAACCCCTCTAAACCCCCGTAACCCCCATGTAACCCCCCTAACCCCTGTATACCCTTCCAAACCCCTCTAACCCCCTCTAAACCCCTCCAAGCCCCTCTAAACCTCTCTAAACATCCGTAAACCCCTGTAAACCCGTCTACACCCCTGTAAACCCCTCTAAACCTCTCTAAACACCTGTAAACACATGTAAACCCCTCCAAACCCCTATAAACCCCTCTAAACCCTAGTAACCCCCTGTAAACCCCTTCAAACCCCTCTAACCCCATATAAAGCCCTCTATACCCCTCTAAACCCATCTACGCCCCTGTAAACCCCATGTAAATCCCTCTAACCCCCTCTAAACCCCTGTAAACCTCTCTAAACCCTCTACACTCTAAACACCTGTAAACACCTCTAAACCTCTCTAAACACATGTAAATCCCTGTAAACTCCTCCAAACCGTCTAAACCCTTCTAAACCCCAGTAAACCCATGTAAACCTATGTAAAGCCCTCTAAACCCCTGTAAACCCCATAAACACCTGTAAACACCTCAAACCCCCTCTAAATCCCTATAAAGCCCACCAAACCCCTCCAAACTCCTGTAAACCCCTCTAAACCCCTATAAAACCCTCTAAACTCTTCTAAACCCATCTAAACCCATTTAAACCCCATGTAAGCCCCTCTAAACCCCCGTAAACCCCATGTAAACCCCCTAAACCCCTGTAAACCCTTCTAAACACCTCTAAGCCCCTCTAAACACCTGCAAACACCTGTAAACCCATGTAAACCCTTCTAAACCACTCTAAACCCCTGTAACCCCCTCTAAGCCCATGTAAATGCCTGTAAACCCCTGTAAACCACTCTAAACACCCGTAAACCCCTATAATGCAATCTAAACCCAACTAACCCGCTGTAAACACCACGTAAACCCCTTTAAACGCCTGTAAACCTCTCCAACCCCCACTAAACCCCTGTAAACCCCACTAAACCTCTCTACATCTGTAAACCCCATGTAAACCCATGGAAACCCATCTAAACCCCTCTAAGCCCCTGTAAATCCCTCTAAGCCCCTGCAAACGACTGTAACCCCCTGTAAACCCCTCTCTACGCCTATAAAGCCCTCTGAACCATCTAAACCACCTGTAAACTCGATGTAAACCCCTCTAAACCCATCTAAACCCCTCTAAGCCCCTGTAAATCACTCTAAGCCTCCTGTAAATGACTGTAAACCCCTGTAAACCCCTCTATACCCCGATAAAGCCCACTAAACCCCTTAAACCCCAGTAAACACATGTAAACCTCTGTAAAGGCCTCTAAACCCCTGTAAACCAATGAAAACCCCTCTAAACCAATATAAAGCCCTCAAACCCCTCTAAATCCGTCTAAACCCATGTAAACCCCATGTACACCCCCCCTACCCTGTAACCCCTTCTAAACCCCTCTAAACCCCTTTAACCCTCTCTAAACACCTGCAAACACCTCTAAACACTTCTAAATCCCTCTAAACACCTCTAAACACATGTAAATCCCTGTAAACCCCTGTAAACCCCTCTAATCCCCTCTAAACCCCTGTAAATCCTTGTAAACCCCTTTAAGCCCCTCTAAACCCCTGTAAATCCCTCTAAGCCCCCTGTAAACGACTGTAACCCCCTGTAAACACCTCTAACCGCCTATAAAGCCCTCCAAACCCATCTAAACCACCCTGTAAACCCCATGTAACCATATAACCATATAAACATTACAGCACGGAAACAGGCCATCTTGGCCCATCTTGGCCCTTCAAGTCCGTGCCGAACATTTTTTTTAAAAAAATAAATACTTCCCCCTAGTCCCATCTACCTGCACTCAGACCATAACTCCTTTCCCGTCCATATACCCATCCAATCTATTTTTAAAGGATAAAATCGAACCAGCCTCCACCACTTCCACTAGAAGCTCATTCCACACAGCTACCACTCTCTGAGTAAAGAAGTTCCCCCTAATGTTACCCTAAACGTCTGTCCATTAATTCTCAAGTCATGTCCCCTTGTTTGAATCTTCCCTACTCTCAATGGAAAAAGCTTATCCACGTCAACTCTGTCTAACCCGCTCATAATTTTAAAGACCTCTATCAAGACCCCTCTTAACCTTCTGCGCTCCAAACAATAAAGACCTAACTTGTTCAACCTTTCTCTGTAACTTAGTTGCTGAAACGCAGGCAACATTCTAGTAAATCTCCTCTGTACTCTCTCTATTTTGTTGACATCCTTCCTATAATTAGGCGACCAAAATTGTACTCCACACTCCAGAATTGGCCTCACCAATGCCTTGTACAATTTTAACATTACATCCCAACTTCTATATTCAATGTTCTGATTTATAAAGGCCAGCACCCCAAAAGCTTTCTTTACCACCCTATCTACATGAGATTCCACCTTCAGGGAACTATGCACAGTTATTCCTAAATCCCTCTGTTCAACTGCATTCCTCAATTCTCTACCATTTACCATGTACGTCCTATTTTGATTTTCCTGCCAAGATGTAGTACCTCACATTTATCAGCATTAAACTCCATCTGTCATCTTTCAGCCCACTCTTCCAAATGGCCTAAATCTCTCTGTAGACTTTGAAAATCTACTTCATTATCCACCACACCACCTATCTTAGTATCATCTGCATACTTACTAATCCAATTTTCCACACCATCATCCAGATCATTGATGTACATGACTAACAACAGTGGACCCAACACAGACCCCTGAGGCACCCCACTAGTCACCGGCCTCCAACCTGACAAACAGCCATCCACCATTACTCTCTGGCATCTCCCATTCAGCCACTGTTGAATCCATCTTGCTACTCCACCATTAATACCCAACAATTGAATCTTCTTAACCAACCTTCCATGAGGAACCTTGTCAAAGGCCTTACTGAAGTCCATATAGACAACATCCACTGCTTTACCCTCATCAATTTCCCTAGTAACCTCTTCGAAAAATTCTAGAAGATTAGTCAAACATGACCTTCCAGGCACAAATCCATGTTGACTGTTCCTAATCAGACCCTGCTTATCCAGATGCTTATATATATTATCTTTAAGTATCCTTTCCATTAATTTGCCCACCACTGACATCAAACTAACAGGTCTATAATTGCTAGGTTTACTCTTAGAACCCTTTTTAAACAACGGAACAACATGCGCAGTACGCCAATCCTCCGGCACTATTCCCGTTTCTAATGACATTTGAAATATTTCTGTCATAGCCCCTGCTATTTCTACACTAACTTCCCTCAATGTCCTCGGGAATATCCTGTCAGGACCTGGAGACTTATCCGTTTTCATATTTTTCAAAAGTGTCCGCACCTCCTCTTCTTTGAATCTCATAGTTTCCATTGTTACTCTGCTTGTTTCCCTTACCTCACATAATTCCATATCCTTCTCCTTGGTGAATACCGAAGAAAAGAAATTGTTCAGTATCTCCCCCATCTCTTTTGGCTCTGCAGCTAGCTGTCCACTCTGACTCTCTAATGGACCAATTTTATTCCTTGTTATCCTTTTCCTATTAATATAGCTGTAGAAACCCTTTGGATTTACTTTCACCTTACTTGCCAAAGCAACCTCATATTTTCTTTTAGCTTTTCTAATTTCTTTCTTAATATTCTTTTTACATTCTTTATACTCCTCAAGCACCTCATTTACTCCATGCTGCCTATAATTATTGTAGATCTCTCTCTTTTTCCGAACCAAGTGTCCAATTTCCCTTGAAAACCATGGCTCTTTCCAATTTTTACTATTTCCTTTCAACCGAACCAGTACATAAAGATTCTGTACTCTTAAAATTTCACCTTTAAATGTCCTCCATTTCTCTTCTACTTCCTTCCCATAAAGCAACATGTCCCAATTCACTCCTTTTAAATCCTTTCGCATCTCCTCAAAGTTAGCCTTTCTGCAATCAAAAATCTCAACCCTAGGTCCAGTTCTGACCCTCTCCATAATTATATTGAAACTAATGGTATTGTGATCACTGGACCCGAAGTGCTCCCCAACGCTTACCTCCGCCACCTGCCCGGTCTCATTTCCTAACATGAGGTCCAGCACTGCCCCTTCTCTAGTAGGCACCTCTATGTATTGCTGCAAAAAACTATCCTGCACACATTTTACAAACTCCAAACCATCCAGCCCTTTTACAGAATGTGTTTCCCAGTCTATGTGTGGAAAATTGAAATCTCCCACAATCACTACCTTGTGCTTATTACTAATATCTGCTATCTCCTTACATATTTGCTCTTCCAATTCTCGCTCCCCATTTGGCGGTCTATAATACACCCGTATAAGTGTTGCTACACCTTTCCCATTTCTCAGCTCCACCCAAATAGCCTCCCTAGAAGGGCCCTCTAATCTATCCTGCCAAAGCACTGCTGTAATATCTTCCTTGACAAGCAATGCATCACCCCTGAAGCAACGAAATCCTGGAATATTTAGTTTCCAATCACAGCCCTCCTGCAACCATGTTTCACTGATCGCCACAACATCATACTTCCAGGTGTCAATCCAGACTCTAAGCTCATCCACCTTTCTTACAATGCTCCTAGCATTAAAATATACACATTTAAGAAACCCACCACCACTTATTCTGTTTATTATCTTTTTCTTCTTTCTCCCCTACATTTTGGGTCCGAGTGCTTCCTCTGCCTCCTGCCTCCCACATTTTCCACTAGCTTTCTCTATTTGAGTCCCTCCCCCCAACCGTTCTAGTTTAAAGTCTCCCCACTAGCCTTTGCAAATCTCCCCGCCAGGATATTGGTTCCCCTCGGGTTCAAGTGCAACCCGTCCTTTCTGTACAGGTCACACCTTCCCCAAAAGAGGCCCCAATGATCCAGAAATTTGAATCCCTGCCCGCTGCACCAGTTCCTCAGCCACGCATTTATCCTCCACCTCATTTCATTCCTGCTCTCACTGTCGTGTGGCACAGGTAGTAATCCTGAGATTGTTACCTTTGCGGACGTTCTCCTTAACTCTCCTCCCAACTCCCTAAATTCTCCTTTCAGGACCTCTTCTCTTTTTCTGCCTATGTCATTGGTACCTATATGTACCACAACCTCAGGCTCCTCTCCCTCCGATTTCAGGATCTCTTGGACACGTTCAGACACATCCCTGACCCTGGCACCAGGGAGGCACACTACCATCCGGGTCTCCTGACTGCGTCCACAGAATCGCCTATCCGACCCCCTAACCATAGAGTCCCCTATTACTATTGCCCTCCTCTTCTTTTCCCTACTCTTCTGAGTAATAGGGCCGGTCTCTGTGCCGGAGGCCCGGCCGCTGTCGCTACCCCCAGAAAGGCTGTCCCCCGCAACAGTACTCAAACAGGAGTACTTCTTTTCTAGGTGTACAGCCACCGGGGTACTCACTAGTCCCTTCCCCTGCCCCTTGCCCTTCCTAACCGTGACCCACTTGTCTGCCTCCCGTGGTCTTGGAGTGGCCACCGCCCTATAACTCCTTTCTATGACCTCCTCACTCTCCCTGATCAAACAGAGGTCATCGAGCTGTTGCTCCAGGTTCCTAACACGGTCCCTTAGGAACCCCATCTCTACGCACCTGACACAGATGTGGACGTCTGGAGGGGTATCAGACTCCATGACCTCCCACATCTGACATCCAGAACAGTAAACTGCCCTGGCCCTCATTCTCCCCCTTACCCTGGATACAATACAAACTGGTGGAGGAAATCAGCAGGGATCCGACTCCCAATCAGCTGCTTCCTCTTAGTCCTCTTCCACCAATCAGCTGCTTCCTCACTTATAGGAAAATTGAATGGAACGTTGCAGTTTTTGGGCTCGTCCTCCTGCAACGGTCCCTGGGCGTCTGGAAAGTAAAGCCCCGCGCTGTTTAACTACTCACTACCCGGACGCTGCTCCTCCTCCTGCAACGGTCCCTGGGTGTATAGATGTAAACCCCTCTATATACCTCTAAACCCCTGTAAACCTCTCTTAAACCCTCTGAACCACTCTAAATCCCTGTAAACCGCTCTAAACCTCTCTAAACACCTGTAAACACATGTAAACCCCTGTAAACCCCTCCAACCCCCTATAAACCCCTCTAAATGCCAGTAACCCCCTGTAAACCTCTGTAAAGCCCTCTAAACCATGGCAAACCCCTGTAAACCCCTCTAAACCCATCTAATCCCCTATAAACCCCATGTAAACCCCTCTAAATCCCTGTAAACCCCATATTTCGATTCATCTGTTCCCTGTATGTGTTTCTTTGTACTTTATTTCTTTAGGAGACATGTGTTTCTGAAAACCTTAAGCTTTTCCCAGGCAAATTACCTAGCTTATATAAAAGTCACTATCCGAGCGGTTCTATAATATAATATTTCCTCACTGGGATGCTGCTGGCGAGGCGACTGGTGCTTCCTGGGGCGCTCCAGGAGTGGTTACTTGTGCACCCTTGGGTGCTGCTGGTGTAGTTCTTGTGCACCCTTGGGTGCTGCTGGTGTAGTTACTTGTGCACCCTGGGGTGTTCCTGGCGAGGCTGCTGTTTCTCCCTGGAGTGCTGCTGGTGTGGTTACTTGTGAACCCTGGAGTGCTGCTTGTGTGGTTACTTATGCACCCTGGGGTGCTGCAACCTCTGTACCCTCTGCTAATGCTCCCCCTTCCGACGTTGATGCTCCCGTTGCCAGCCGCTGCTGCTTGTCGCCCCGACCGCTAGAGCCGGGCAGCAGCCGCCGGACCAGGCTGCCACTGCCCTTGAAACTGCGGGCGCTGCTGGTGGCGGCCGCTTTCCGCGCGAACTCGCACTTCTGCCGGTACATGACCAGCGAGTCGGGCCTGAGCTGCCTCTTGGAGCTGGAGCGACGCACAATGTCAGGCGGGAGCCCCAGCTGCCCGCTCTGCTGGGGGCTGCCGGAGGCCAGGTACGTCTTCATGCTGCTGCTGGCCCGGCTGCCGCTGCTTTCCTCGGAGGCAGAGCTGCCCAAGCCATTGGGCTCCACTTTGCACCCCCTCGCCGTCTGGCTCTTCAAATGCTTGGCCTTGTCGGCAGCCAGTCTCTCCACGGCGCTTTGCCGACCCCGCCTGTCCCCCTCCATTTGACTTCGGAGGTGGCCGGGACCCTTGGTCATGAGCCTGAGCGGCAGAGAGATGCTTGCCTCAGGCGGCATGCTTGCACTGGGCGCGATCTCGCTCGGCATCTTACTTTGATCTAGCCAACGAGGATAAACACGTTTTCACATCCGCAAAGAAGCAAAGACCAGGACTTCCATGAGCAATGACAGGCTGTCTGCAATTGCCTTAATCCACATTCACTATGACTTTGCCCATAACTTGGACAAAGTCGTGACTAGGTTTGCGCAGTTACATTCTTGGAAAATGGAATTGGAAAACATGATTTATGTCAAAATGGCAATATATGCAGGCGTGCCACGAGTGTCCGTCGCCTGCATCACTACGCCAGGACTTCCATGAGCAATGACAAGCTGTCTGCACTCGCCTTAATGCACATTCACTATGACTTAGCCCATGACTTGGACAAAGTAGAGAGTAGGTTTGCACAATTACATTCTCGAGAAATGGAACTGGAAAATGTGATTTATGGCTAAATGGCAATATATGCTGGTAGGCCAAGAGTGTTGTCCAAGTCTGTGAGAGGAACCCTGAACTGTCTGCTTATCCCCTCACACTTTGGTAGCCCAAACAGGGCACTGCAAGAAGAGGTAGGTCGGGCTACCAGCATCAGTGTGCTAGCTGCGGAATGACACCGTCCTTGGACAGCGTTAACGAACTGAGGACTGCCATTAAAGATAAAGTCACACTTTGGGAGACCAAACAGGGCTCAGCAAGAAGAGGTAGAAGTAGGGCCACCTACATCAGTGTACTGCGGAACGAAACATGCTTTGACAGCATTAACAAACTGAGGACTGCCATGCTGGATAAACTGGTCTGAGGTGCAATATTCGTGGAACCAGGGATGGCATTATAGGCTAAGGCCAACGAATGCCTTTGCATTAGTAGAAGTAGTGGTAAATGGCAATATACATTCAGGAGCACCTGGATAATTTTGCAGCATCATGCCAGTGCCGAGTGACAGTGAACTAAGAACTAATTCCAGTCATGCTAGTCAGCGTGGCTCAACCGTGTGCGGACGTGGCGCCGCCGGACGAGAGGCCGAAGCAAAGAAGTCGAAGCCAAAGAACCGAATGGAAACGAGACCGAAACGAACTCTCTCCCTCCCTTCTCTCGCCCCCCCCTCTCTCCACTCTCTCTCCCCTTCTCTCCCCTTCTCTCTCTCCACCGTCTCCACCCGCGGGAGCGTCCCACAGTCACTGACCGCGATGCACCGCCATCGGACACCAACCCCCACACCAGGGTGATTACCCCCCACCCACCCTCTCTCTCCCTTCTCTCTCTCCCCTTCTCTCCCCCTTCTCTCTCTCCTCTGTCTACACCCGCGGAAGCGTCCCACCGTCACTGACCGCGATGCACCGCCATCGGACCCCAACCACCACACTAGGGTGACCCTCCCTCCGACCGCGGTCAGTGACTGTGGGACGCTCCCGCGGGTGGACGGAAGAGGGAGAGAAGGGGAGAGAAAGAAGGGAGAGAGAAGGGGGAGAGAAAGAAGGGGGAGAGAGAGAAGGGAGGGAGAGAGAAGGGAGGGAAAGGAAACGAGACCGAAACGAACTCTCTCCCTCCCTTCTCTCGCCCCCCCCTCTCTCCACTCTCTCTCCCCTTCTCTCCCCTTCTCTCTCTCCACCGTCTCCACCCGCGGGAGCGTCCCACAGTCACTGACCGCGATGCACCGCCATCGGACACCAACCCCCACACCAGGGTGATTACCCCCCACCCACCCTCTCTCTCCCTTCTCTCTCTCCCCTTCTCTCCCCCTTCTCTCTCTCCTCTGTCTACACCCGCGGAAGCGTCCCACCGTCACTGACCGCGATGCACCGCCATCGGACCCCAACCACCACACTAGGGTGACCCTCCCTCCGACCGCGGTCAGTGACTGTGGGACGCTCCCGCGGGTGGACGGAAGAGGGAGAGAAGGGGAGAGAAAGAAGGGAGAGAGAAGGGGGAGAGAGAGAAGGGAGGGAGAGAGAAGGGAGGGAAAGGAAACGAGACCGAAACGAACTCTCTCCCTCCCTTCTCTCGCCCCCCCCTCTCTCCACTCTCTCTCCCCTTCTCTCCCCTTCTCTCTCTCCACAGTCTCCACCCGCGGGAGCGTCCCACAGTCACTGACCGCGATGCACCGCCATCGGACCCCAACCCCCACACCAGGGTGATTCCCCCCCACCCACCCCTCTCTCTCCCTTCTCTCTCTCCCCTTCTCTCCCCCGTCTCTCTCTCCTCTGTCTACACCCGCGGAAGCGTCCCACCGTCACTGACCGCGATGCACCGCCATCGAACCCCAACCACCACACTAGGGTGACCCTCCCTCCGACCGCGGTCAGTGACTGTGGGACGCTCCCGCGGGTGGACGGAAGAGGGAGAGAAGGGGAGAGAAAGAAGGGAGAGAGAAGGGGGAGAGAGAAGGGGGAGAGAAAGAAGGGGGAGAGAGAGAAGGGAGGGAGAGAGAAGGGAGGGAGAGAGAAGGGAGAGAGGGAGGGGAGAGAGGAGGGAAAGTGGGAGAGAGGATGAGAGAGAGAAGAGGAGAGAGAGGGGGAGAGAGAGGAGGAGGGAGAGGGAGGAGGAGAGAGAAGGGAGAGAGAGAGTAGAGGGGGGAGAGAAGGGGGAGACGGGAGCGTGAGGTTCATTTTCCCACACAAGCCATAGGTGACTGGGCAATCTGAACTCAAGCACCAAGTTGAAAGCGGCCGAAGGTGTGCAGCCCCCACTCTCCCACGGCCACCCTCCGCGGGCTGCGGGTCGGGTGGAGTGGAGGTTTGGGGCAATGTTCATGCCTTCACAGTGCTGTGATGGACGCGGGGGTCTGGACCAATCGCTGACAAATCCCTCCCCCGGCAACGTCATGTCCGTTTTGGGACTTTTCTGTTGAGCGGCAGTCGGTCCTTTGGCTTGTAGGCGACGCCACCTTTCGGGTAGGTGGCGTTTCGACAGAGCGGCCATTCGGTAAGTTTGCTTTTAGGCGTCGCAGCTTTTCGGTTCGTTGGCTTTTAGGCCTCCCGCCCTCTCGGTTAGTTTGCATTTAGGCGTCCCATCCTTTCGGTTAGTAGGCGTTACGTCTTCGGACTCTTTCGATTTATTGGCGTTTCGGCCTCGTTTCCATTCCGTTCTTTGGCTTCGACTTCTTTGCTTCGGCTTCTTGTCTGTCGGCGCCACGTCCGGGTACAGGCTCAACAATAGTAACACTGGGTGATTCTTTACAATTCTACTTACCATGCTACTCATCTTTATGTGACATTTACCAGGAGCTCCTGAATGATTATGCAGCATCATGCCAGCATGTTTGATCGTTTGGTAAACTATATGATGAATTGTGAAATTTATAACCATATAACCATATAACCATATAACCATAACAGCACGGAAACAGGCCATCACGGCCCTTCAAGTCCGTGCCGAACATTTTTTAAATTTTTTTTTTAAATTAAAAATAAATACTTCCCCCTAGTCCCATCTACCTGCACTCAGACAATAACCCTCCATTCCTTTCCCGTCCATATACCTATCCAATCTATTTTTAAAGGATAACATCGAACCTGCCTCCACCACTTCCACTGGAAGCTCATTCCACACAGCTACCACTCTCTGAGTAAAGAAGTTCCCCCTAATGTTCCCCCTAAACTTCTGTCCCTTAATTCTCAAGTCATGTCCCCTTGTTTGAATCTTCCCTACTCTCAATGGGAAAAGCTTATCCACGTCCACTCTGTCTAACCCGCTCATAATTTTAAAGACCTCTATCAAGTCCCCTCTTAAGCTTCTGCGCTCCAAAGAATAAAGACCTAACTTCTTCAACCTTTCTCTGTAACTTAGTTGCTGAAACCCAGGCAACATTCTAGTAAATCTCCTCTGTACTCTCTCTATTTTGTTGACATCCTTCCTATAATTAGGCGACCAAAATTGTACTCCATACTCCAGAATTGGCCTCACCAATGCCTTGTACAATTTTAACATTACATCCCAACTTCTATATTCAATGCTCTGATTTATAAAGGCCAGCACACCAAAAGCTTTCTTTACCACCCTATCTACATGAGATTCCACCTTCAGGGAACTATGCACAGTTATTCCTGGATCCCTTTGTTCAACTGCATTCCTCAATTCGCTGCCATTTACCGTGTACGTCCTATTTTGATTTGTCCTGCCGAGATGTAGCACCTCACATTTGTCAGCATTAAACTCCATCTGCCATCTTTCAGCCCACTCTTCCAAATGGCCTAAATCTCTCTGTAGACTTTGAAAATCTACTTCATTATCCACAACACCACCTATCTTAGTATCATCTGCATACTTACTAATCCAATTTTCCACCCCATCATCCAGATCATTGATGTACATGACAAACAACAGTGGACCCAACACAGACCCCTGAGGCACCCCACTAGTCACCGGCCTCTAACCTGACAAACAGCCATCCACCATTACTCTCTGGCATCTCCCATTCAGCCACTGTTGAATCCATCTTGCTACTCCACCATTAATACCCAATAATTGAATCTTCTTAACCAACCTTCCATGAGGAACCTTGTCAAAGGCCTTACTGGTCCATATAGACAACATCCACTGCTTTACCCTCATCAATTTCCCTAGTAGCCTCTTCGAAAAATTCAAGAAGATTAGTCAAGCATGACCTTCCAGGCACAAATCCATGTTGACTGTTCCTAATCAGACCCTGCTTATCCAGATGCTTATATATATGATCTTTAAGTCCTTTCCATTAATTTGCCCACCACTGACGTCAAACTAACAGGTCTATAATTGCTAGGTTTACTCTTCGAACCCTTTTTAAACAACGGAACAACATGCGCAGTACGCCAATCCTCCGGCACTATTCCCGTTTCTAATGACATTTGTTATGTTAATATATATTTTTATGTTATGGAATCAAAATCAAGAATTATAAATTCAAATTTCAAAAATGGTTTCACAATTCAGTAGTACTGATTTTCAATATTCCATACTAATATTTGAGAATACATGAGGTTGCATGCAAAATACTGATTTTGAAAAATCCAGTTTCTGTGTAGTACGTTCTATTGCATTTATGTGAGAAATACCGATTTCCCCAACAAAATACTAATTTTTAGCCATCAAAATACAGAAATGCTCAGTGGAACTTGGCAGCTCTGCAATTATTCACAATCACATTATTTTTGAGAATTCAAAATGTGATTTGTGATCTTGTTTATGAGTCATCATGGAACTAGAATTTGTTATAATAGTATGACAGTAAAATAGATTAGTTTGAAAGCGGTCATAGTAATGTAAATGCACCATTTAGTTTTACTTCAATTTTCATGATGGAAATTGAAGTCGAACTAAATGTTGTATTCACATCACTATATCATGTTGAAGTTGATGTGATGTGAAGTTGTTAGGTCAGGAGGACCATTAAAGGTGCACTGCACACACTAACACAGTCTAACAGTAACAGGCAATCAAATCAACACACAAGAAATAAAGAAGTCGGTAAGAGACTTAAGAGATGAGATTGCTGCTGGGAATAAAAGTATGATGGAGAGCATGAACCTTGGGAATCAGAAAATTATTGACTCAATTGGTAATTTAAATAAGCGAATTGATGACGTGGAAGGTGAATTAACTGTGAAAATTGATCGAGTGGAAGAAGATTGCATGGAGAAGTTTGACTGTTCTCCAAACTATTACATCATATCAGACTGCTATGAAAGATATGGAAGCATCTATGTTACAAATGTCTGAAGATATGCAGAGAATGAAGAAAGATCAGAAGCGTGTCGTGGGGCAGTTGGCTAAAATGTCTGATAAATGCCTTGATTTGGAAGCACGTTCAAGACGGCAGAATTTAAGAATAGTTGGAGTGACAGAGGGAAAGGAGGGGAGTGATCCTCGTGAGTTCGCTGCCAACTTACTTAAACAAATACTCAACCTGCCCGTCGAACCGAAAATAGAAGTGGCACATCAGGTGCGAAGAGCACAATCAAGAGCACAATCAAAGCCAGGAGCCCCCCACGACAGATCATAGTTAATTTCATGACATTTCAGCTTTGGAAGATGTTATGAAAAAAATCCAATACGGAAAGAATATGATGTTTGGGAATGATACCATTAAACTATTCAGAGATTATCCTTATGAAATCGCCAAAAAACGAGAATTGTTTTCAAAGACACGACAGATCCTGAAAGGAAATCAAAAGGTCAGATATGATGTAATGTATCCGGCTAAAATGAGGATTACCTATAATGGTACCGAACATGCGTTTACTGACTCAAGACATCGTAAAAGAAATAGCTGGCTAAGTAAATCATCACGACTGCCAGGACAAGGCTTTTTATTCCACAGATATCGGCAGAGGGGAAGCTGAGAAAGATGACTTTTTAAAAGACTAAGATGGCGGAGTTCCTCCACGTGCTGGTGTCTAGACATTTTATCTTCTTTGGAATGTGAACTCAAGGACATTCTTTGTTCCACCTCGAATGAAATACGGAACAACAAGGGTGCGGCTGAATGGAGAACTTAATACAAATGGACTTGAAAATAAACTTTTTGAATTAAAGTCTTTTAAAATTTTAACTCTATACTAATACAGAAACTACTGAATTAACATAGTAATAGCAATTGAATCTAATGCAAACTGTTAAAAGGGTAGAATGTAATAATGTATTATAATGATTGACCCCGGGGAGGGGAAGGGGGGGGCTAAATATAAGGAAATAGATTAATAACAGACAAAAAAAACTAACATATAATATACTAGGCTTCAGTTCCAGTTATGCTTGGGAGGAGGTGAGAAGATTCAGGCCCTTGGTAAACAGCCAGGAGTCAGACTCTGGTTAACCCCTTCCAACCAGCAGTTGATTATTACTGAATGTGAATGTTACGACTCCCGAAAGCAGGTACTTCAGAGTCGCGTAACATAAGTCGAAAACCAGGTTTAAGTTCAGAAATAGTTTTTAATTACTCAATAACACACCCAAAAACCCAAACCTGATTCAAACAACCCAGACAAGGATATGAATGGATTAACAAACAACTTAAAAGTGCTCAGGCCAGCCATGCGATGGACCGTCGAACCTGAGGCTCTAAACCTGCCTAAAAGAAAGCTATCCCTGAAACAAAATACCGATAACTTCTACGGACAGCCCAATTCAATATTTGGTACTACGTAATGCTGCAATTACATGAAGTTCTATGCCATGTGGCCAGGCCTTTCCACAGCTCACACCAGCATGGCCTCACGAGGCAGGGTCGTCGGAGAGAGAGCGAGAATTCTGGGAACTCTTCTATTTACACTTCAGATGAGTCACCCGTCACCTGACGCAGCTTGACCAATCGGGTACAGGAGCCTTTTAGCCTGCTATCGGGAAATAAACAGAGAAAGGTTAATACATAACATTGACCAGGAGGGGGAGCGCATAACACCCCCACCCAAAGATACTGAATAAGTTTCGGAAGAAGAGAGAAAAAACACCACCAAATCCCCAAAAATATTCAGGAGCTAAACTCCACTGGCGCGACAAGGCGTCAGCCAAGACATTATCCTTGCCACGGATATGCCTGACCTCCAGGTTGTAGTCTTGCAGCTGCAAACTCCAGCTCATTAACCGCCGGTTCTTATTCTTCATTTTATGCAAAAATACCAACGGATTATGATCCGTCAGTACGATGACAGGGACATTCGAGGAGCCAACATAAACCTCGAAATGACTCAGAGACATCAACATAGCAAGGGCCTCTTTCTCAATGGTGGAGTACCACTTCTGATGTCGATTAAACTTCTTAGAGAAGTACGAAACTGGATGCTCCACCCCATCTGAATCATCCTGTAGAAGAACTCCCCCAACCCCACGATCACTGGCATCCACTGCCAGCTTAAATGGAAGCTCAAAATCAGGTGCCGCAAGCACAGGTGCGCGCACCAGAAGACTTTTAGTATGATCAGAGGCTTGTTGACACTCTGCGGACCACACAAACGCTACCTTCGGACTCAGCAAATCCGTCAAAGGGGCAGCCACCGCAGAGAAGTTTGGACAGAATCCCCTATAGTACACAACCATAGCCAGATACCTACGGAGTTCAGTCCTCGAGGTTGGAGCAGGAAATGCGACAATATGCTCCACCTTTTCCTTGAGAGTGCGAATCTGACCCCGGCCCACCACCTTACCCAGATACATTACCGTGGCCTGGCCAAATTCACACTTCCCCAGATTGATAGTTATCTTTGCCTCCACTAGACGATGGAATACCTCCTTCAGATGACCGAAGTGTTCGATCCACGACCTGGAGCACACAACCAAATCATCAAGGTATGCCTCACAGAAGGTCAAACCAGACAATACAATGTTCACCAACCGTTGGAAGGTTGCCGGCGCATTGCGCATCCCAAATGCCATCACCATATCCTGCAGAAAGTTATCAGGCGTAACGAACGCAGAGATTTCCCTCGCCCGCCCAGTCAAGGGAACTTGCCAATACCCTTTCAACAAGTCCAATTTGGACACAAACGATGCACTTCCCACACGATCCACGCAATCCTCCATTCGTGGGAGAGGATAGCAATCCGGCTTAGTTACCGCATTGACTTTCCGAAAGTCCGTGCAAAACCTGTCCTCCCCATTAGCCTTCATAGCCAGTAGACACGGAGAACTCCACGGACTACAACTAGGTTCAGCAATGCTATGCCGCAGCATATAGTCAACCCGTTTCCCTAGACGATGACGCTTGTCAGGGTTGACCCGATATGGATGATGTTTAACTGGCGCAGCACCGGCCACGTCAATGTCATGCTGCAGCACAGACGTCTGAGAAGGCACATCCGAGAACAGTGACCCATTTGACTTCACCAAAGCAAGCAGAACACCCCGCTGACTTTCAGTCAAATGCGACAACCGCAAGTGAAGCGACTCCAAAGCCTCAGAGTTACACAGCCTTCCCTGCGTCACTGCCACAGACAACGGTGTCTCACCCACATCACCACCCATGTCAGGGGCAGCACCACTGCAGCCAAAACATGCTTAGACGAAACCGAAGGACACAGCACCTCCCCATCCTCCTCCACAGGCTCCTGCTCATGGTACTGCTTCATCATGTTGACATGCCAGAGCTGTCTTTCGCCTTCGATCAGGGGTACCAATAACATAATCCCTTTCACCAACCTTCTTAACCACCTGATAGGGACCGCTATACCGAGCCTGCAGACTCGATCCAGGAATAGGCAACAACACCAGGACCTTGTCACCTGTAGAAAAATTCCTACTAGAAGCCTTCCTGTCGAACCACTTCATTACCTGACCAAAAACCTTCGACATGAAGCTGGAACCTTGGTCACTCTGCAGCACCTTGGGTAAACCGAACAACGAAAAAAACGTAGTGAGAGACTTCACAATGGTAGGGGCAGTAATTGTACGCAAAGGGACCACCTCCAGAAAGCGGGTAGACGCACACATAATTGTCAATAAAAACTTGTTGCCCACCTTTGTCCGAGGTAGAGGACCCACACAATCAACTAAAATCCGCTCAAACGGCTCACCGAACACAGCGATTGGATATAAAGGCGCAGGAACAATCGATTGGTTCGGCTTTCCTGCCACCTGGCAAATGTGACAACACCTGCACTGCTGTTTCACGTCCTTCTCCAACCCTGGCCAAAAAAAATTCCGTAAGATACGGTCATACGTTTTATTGACCCCTAAATGTCCACCCAGAGGACCATCATGAGCCAAACCGAGTATCTCGTCCCTATACCGACGAGGTATCACAATCTGATCAACCACGCTCCAATCATCATGCCCAGATATATCCAAGGGAGACCGCTTTCGCATCAGTAAGCCCTCCCTTAGAAAAAAAACCTTTGCTGTGGGTTCCATATCCCCCTGAGGCACTGCGCGGTCGAACAGCTCCGATAAACCAGGATCACTCTTTGCTCCTCAACCAGCCGGTCACGTGACAGCGACACCGGCCCATTTTCAGACACTATCTCATCTTGAGATGTAGAAACACCCTCCACAACACAGGATCCCTTCTGATCCCCAAAAATGCTCTCACTCAGGTCCACTCAAATTTCGCCTGGCTCTCACTCATAGCCCTCATGACAGCACAAGCTGCTAAGACCTTCGGATGCTGCATAGCCAACCCATCAGGACTCTGCACCATCGGAACAGCCGTTACCTCAGGAGTAACCAAAACTCCATCTCCTGCCAAGTCATTCCCCAAAATTACTGAAACTCCCTCAACGGGAAAACACGGCCGAAACCCAACAGTTACCCGGCCCGAAACCAACTCGGACTCGAGACTCACGTTATGCAAAGGCACTACCATGTCATCCATCCCGAATCCTACCACAGGGACACTTGACCCAACCGATGATTCCGCAGAAAACTGCAGTACACTATCCAATATAAAGGACTGAGTAGCACCAGTATCACGCAAGATGAATACTGGAACTCTATTACCCCCATCCTCCAGAGAAACAAAATCATTCATGCTGAACGCAGAATCATCTCTACACTTATCAGACTCGGGCACCTCAGGTACCACAGGTGCATTCTGTGTACCCACCAAAGCCACAGTCTTTTCCTTTTTCCGCTTCAGAACGGGACACGTCTTTAACATGTGCCATCTCCCTCTACAATAGTAGCACACAGGTCCTTTGCTAGTCCTCAAATTTCCGTCCATCCTATCAGCTCGGACCTCCCTCTGTATCAACGTGCTGCCACTTGCAGGCACAGATACACCTTTGACACTGCCACCGGCGACACCACCACGATCAACCGGCCGTGAACCAAAACTATAGGAGCGCCCAACAAAATCAGCTTTATGAGTCCATACATACTCATCTGACAACAGCGTGGCTCCAGACACCTCATTCACTTTCTGCTCATTAAGGTAATCAGTAAGCCTCTCAGGAAGATCATTCCCAAAGTCTTCCATAATCATATCTAATTCTTTCTCCCGCAGCCTAATCTGTGCCCTCTTGGTTTCCTCCTCAAGCTCAAGCCGTTTCATTTCAAGAACATGCATGAGCTCATCCTTTTTCATTGCTCTTTTTGTCGTCTCCTCTGCTCTTTTGGTCACCAATGCCAGCTCTAACTCCTTCAACCTTATGGTTGCCTTCATGTCCTGACCAGGCTGAATGAAAGGTGTGGGACAGTCTGCACACCAGGCAAAACCCCCTTCTCCACCAACGCAGCCCACAACACCGATTTAATTACCTGTTTCTTTGCATGTGGGTCAATAGGCACTTCATAGTTCTCTGCCAGAAAAATCAAATGCTCCTTCGTACCTCGATCAAACAACTCCCGACTAGGAGCCTCAATAAAGTCCTTCCATTTAGACTCCATATCAAATGTAGCCAAAGCACCAGCTAAACCCTGGGCACCAATGCTACCACAAACAGGGAAGAAAAATTTCCCTCACAACACACACAGACTTCCTCAGTCACTAGAAGCCTACCAAAAAAAACCCAAAACGTCTAGGGTCCTCAAAACTTAGGACGAGCCCCCATTTTGTTACGACTCCCGAAAGCAGGTACTTCAGAGTCGCGTAACATAAGTCAAAAACCAGGTTTAAGTTCAAAAATAGTTTTTAATTACTCAATAACACACACAAAAACCCAAACCTGATTCAAACAACCCAGACAAGGATATGAATGGATTAACAAACCACTTAAAAGTGCTCAGGCCAGCCACGAGATGGACCGTCGAACCTGAGGCTCTAAACCTGCCTAAAAGAAAGCTATCCCTGAAACAAAATACCGATAACTTCTACGGACAGCCCAATTCAATATTTGGTACTACGTAATGTTGCAATTACACGAAGTTCTATGCCATGTGGCCAGTCCTATCCACAGCTCACACCAGCATGGCCTCACGAGGCAGGGTCGTCGGAGAGAGAGCGAGAATTCTGGGAACTCTTCTATTTGTACTTCAGATGAGTCACCCGTCACTTGACGCAGCTTGGCCAATCGGGTACAGGAGCCTTTTAGCCTGCACTCGGGAAAGAAACAGAGAAAGGTTAACACATAACATTGACCAGGAGGGGGAGCGCATAACAGTGAAGCAAATGTAAAAACTATTAGCATAAGTAAATGGTAGATAATTTGAAGATTTAATTAGATAAGACAATTATATATATATATATATTGTAATTGTGATATATATAATTCGGTTTTGAATTGGCCCCACCTCCCTTTTGCAAGATTTTTCAAGGGAGCGGAGCTAAATGTATATTAACAACAACGGAAGTCAACAAACTTGTAACTACCACCATTAGGTGGATAATTTGTTACAGTGTCGTTATTTTTAGACACTGTAATATCACTTTTTAAATTATTTTTTTGTCACAATATTTCACACTTTTTTGTCTTTTTGTTTAAGGACAATTTTAAGGACAAAATTTAATAGCCGCAAATGCTCCCCCAACACCCAGAGACCTGAGGTATTGGTTGCAAAGGTATTAAAATAATTTAAAATGCAAGACGATAAACAAAAGAAACTTGGAGGAATCACATTTTGCAGTTGGAACATAAGGGGTGCTAACGAACCTATTAAAAGGGGTAAGATTCTCGCACAATTGAAATCGCTCAATTCAGACATAATTTTCTTACAAGAAACATTTCAGAAATTGCAAGCTCAGACTAGATTGAAGGCAAATTGGATAGGCCAAACATATCAATCTTCATATATCTCTAAATCTAGAGGTACGGCAATTATTATACGTAAAGGTATACCATTTAAATCAAAGAATATCATAATAGATAAGGAAGGGAGATATCTCACAGTTCCCGGAGAGATTCATGCTACTCCAATCACCATGGTAAATATTTATGCGCCTAATTTTGATAATCCCAAATTTTTAAATAAAATCCTGAATATAATCTCAGAGTTTAATTATCAAAACGTGATAATTGGGGGAGACTTTAATTGCGTTTTAGATCCGTACCTGGATAAATCTACACAACAAAAGAGGGGTAACACAAAATCTAAAACTAGTGAACTCCTAAATACATACATAAAAAATACAAATACAACAGATGTTTGGAGGCTCGCTAACCCAGCTGGAAGGGAATACTCATTTTATTCAACGGTACAGAAAACTTATTCACATATTGACTATTTTTTAGTGGACACAAAATTAATTCCCTACACAATGAACCCAAAATATCACAACAGCATTATTTCTGACCACTCCCCGTTAACTTTTTTTTTTAACTTGAAGGAATGCTAAAAGTTAGTATGCAGGTGCAGCAAGCTATCAGGAAGGCCAATGGAGTTTTGGCCTTTATTGCTAGGGGGATTGAGTATAAAAACACGGAGGTCTTGCTGCAGCTGTACACAGTATTAGTGAGACCACATTTGGAATACTGTGTACAGTTCTGGGGCCCATACTTAAGAAAGGATGTACTGGCCATGGAGGCAGTGCAGCGAAGGTTTACAAGATTAATTCCTGCAATGAGGGGATTGACATATGTGGAAAGGTTAAGTAGGCTGGAACTCTACTCTTTGGAGTTTAGAAGAATGAGAGGCGATCTCATTGAAACATATAAGATCGTGAGGGGCCTTGATCGGGTGGATGCACCGAGGATGTTCCCAATGATCGGGGAAACTAGAACTAGGGGACATAGTTGTAGAATAAGGGGGGGCTCTTTTAAAACTGAGATGAGGAAGAACTTCTTCACCCAGAGGGTGGTTAATTTATGGAATTCACTGCCCCAGGGAGCAGTGGAAGCAGAAACATTAAATATATTTAAGTCTAAAATAGATGGTTTTTTAGCTGCCAAGGGGATAAGGGGCTACGGGGAGAGGGCAGGGATATGGACCTAGGTAAGGTTAGTATAGTAAGACCGGAGTGATCTCCTGGACAAGTGTCGATCGCCTGGATTGGGGTCGGAGAGGAATTTCCTGGATTTTTTTCCCGAATTGGACCTGGGTTTTTATCCTTTTTTTGCCTCCCCCAGGAGATCACTCGGTTCTTGGGGTGGAGAGGGGTGATAGTGCTATAAAGGGGAGGGTAGTGTCTTGTGTTCTGTGTCTTGTGTCTACTGTTTGTGGGTGGGGGTGTTTGTTTGTTTGTTGTTCAGCCATGAGCGAATGGCGGTGCGGGCTCGATGGACCTGGTGGTCTGCTCTCGCACCTACTTTCTATGATTCTATGATTCTATGAATGCCTAATAAAAAATCGTTTTGGAGGTTTAATCCTCAAATTCTAAATGATCCACAAGGTGGTATATTTTTAAAACAACAGATTGAACTTTTTTTCGAGACCAACGACACCCCAGATATTTCACCCGTTTTACTATGGGAATCTTTTAAAGCATTTATCAGAGGATCTATAATTTCATATCAAGCTTTTCAAAATAAAAAGAATAAGAATGAACAAAGGCAGTTAGAAGAACGAATTAGACAATTGGATCTAGATAACGCTAAAGAGCCAACTATAGATAAACATAATAAAATAACAATATTGAAATTTAAATTAAATTAAATATCATCAGCAAAAGTTATAAGATTATTTCCAATTACAAAACAGGAACATTTTGAATTCGGTGATAAACCGCATAAACTTTTAACACGTCATCTGAAAAAACAGGAAAAAGATCATACGATTTTAAAGATTAAATCAGATAAAGGTGAATTGTTAACACTACCTAATGATATTAATAAAAGATTTGCTCAATTTTAACAAAATTTATATACATCTAAAACATCAGCAGATAGTACTAAAGTTATAGAGTTCTTGGATAATTGTAATCTCCCAAAACTTAACCTGATCGAACAAGAGGAATTAGGAGCACAAATCTCAATTAAGGAAATAGAAGAAACAATAAACTCACTAAAGAATGGAAAAACACCAGGACCAGATGGATTTAGTAATGAATTTTATAAAAGATTTTATGAGATCATTTCACCACGTTTACATAAAATGTATACATATGCTTTCAAAGAACAAACATTACCAGAAACATTAGCGGAATCAACGATTATACTTATACCTAAAAAAGATAAAGATTTAGAAGACCCTGGTTCATACAGAGCCATTGCGCTGTTAAATACAGATCAAAAAATTCTAGCGAAAACATTAGCTAGAAGATTAAGTAAATATGTTAGTAAATTAATAAATGCGGATCAAACGAGGTTTATACCCAAGAGATACTCATGCAATAATCTGAGACGTCTGTTTAATATAATGCATTCATATAAAACTGAAGAACAAGACATCAATTATTTCATTGGACGCAGAAAAAGCATTCGATCAAGTTGAATGGGACTACCTCGTTAAAGTATTGCAAACATTTCAAATGGGAGAGAATTTTAACTCATGGGTAAAACTATTATATGACAGGCCCACTGCTAGAATATTAACTAATAACATGTTGTCCCCGAAATTTCAATTATCAAGGGACAATAGACAGGGATGCTCACTATCACCTCTGCTATTTGCTCTTGTAATAGAACCTCTAGCTGAAAGCATTAGAACACATCCGAATATCCATGGTTATAATACAAAATACTCAAATAATAAAATACCATTATACGCAGATGATGTACTACTGTACATCACAAAATCACAAATCAGTATACCAAATATATTAAATCTAATAGAGAAATTTGGATCCTTTTCAGGATATAGAATAAATTGGAATAAAAGTGAAATTATGATGATAAAACCTCAACTCAACACACCTGTTAAAATTCCCTTTTAAAATTGCTACAGAAAAATTTAAATATTTGGGAATTGAAATTACCAGAAAATATAAATCTTTATTTAATGCAAATTATATGCCCCTACTTAATAAATTAAACACCCTGATTAAATTTTGGAAAACTCTTCCGATGTCTTTAATAGGCCGAATAAATGCTATAAAAATGATCTTTCTACCACAAATTTAATATCTATTCCAATCAATACCAATATACTTACAAATGGATTCTGATATCACAAATTTTACATGGGACTATAAATCCCATAGAATTCAAAGAAGACATTTGTGCAAACCTAAAGAATTTGGTGGATTTTTTAATTTTTTGTATTATGATTGGGCAGCAAATGTCAAAAATGTGATTCACCTGTTGGACAACTCTGCCCAACGGGTGGATTGGATAGTAATGGAGAGGGAGGATTGCTCCCCTTTTAATATAGGAGGGATCCTTCTCTCACCAATAATACAGTAAAAATCCAATTATTCATAGTACAATTAGAATTTGGAAACAAATAAAATTAACCCGAAAATTAAGCAATCTATCGCTTCTCTCTCCCATAGTTAATAATCCGTCATTTAAACCATCCATTATAGATAAATCATTCACACACTGGGAAAGAATAGGAATTAAAATGTTTGGAGACATGTATGAAAATGGAACTTTTTTATCATTCCAACAACTACAACTTAAATACAATCTGAGAAGTAATCAATATTTTAAATATTTTCAAATCCATGATTATTTGAAAAAATATACACAAGAATATCAAAAAATTTCTCCAGACCTATTAGACGAAGCAATGAATATAAAGGCCGAATCAACTAATTTAATATCATACTTGTATAATATCATCCTAAATATAGAAATACCATCATCCGATAGAATTAGAAGAGATTAGAATTAGAAGAGAATTAGAAGAGAAGAGATTGCACAAATGCTCGATCAATGTAAGACATATTCTAATCCAATTTAAAACCTTACATGGACTATATTACTCAAAAACTAAAATAAGTAATTTGTTTCCAAATGTCTACCCCATCTGTGATAAATGTCTATCCCAAGAAGCAAATATAGCACATTCCTTTGTTTTTTGTATAAAAATCCAAAAATTTTGGAATGAAATCTTTGAAATTTTTACAAAATTATTTAAAATAAAACTGAAACCGAACGCGGAATTGGTTATTTTTGGAACAATGGAAGCCAGCTTTGAGCTGACTTCGTTCCAAAAGAGCTTCCTTAATTACGGCTTAATAATGGCAAAATAACTTATACTTAAATTCTGGAAAAAAGCTCCCACACCAACGATAAAAATGTGGATTTCAAATATGTCCGAAATGTTATACCTGGAAGACATGAAATTCCTCCTAGCAGGCAAGTCAGACCATTTCCAAAAGATTTGGTCTCCATTTATCGACTTATTACAAGCATAGGGTGCAACATAACTTTGAAAATAAATGGTTTCAGGACCTGATGAGGGTGTGTAAAGATACGAAGTAGGTACATCCCTTTTATCTTATTTTACTTTCTTATATCTTCTGTTTTCTATTTTTCTCTTTCTTTTCCTTTGGTTTTCTTTTTAACTCTTTCTCGTGTTTTACGTTTCTACGGGTTTCTCCTGATTACTCTTTCACGCACTTACTATCTTATCTAACTCTCTCTATTCTTCTTCTTTTTAAAGTTTAAAACAAGAAGTGGTACAGGAAATGTATTATGTTATTTTTTAGCTTATATCACTGTAATGTACATTACTTCTAATAAATAAAAATAAAAATTTAAATCAACACACAAAATATTTTCTAAAAAAAGGTTTTCTTTACTGCAAAAACTTACAGTATATTATTTGCAGAATTTGCATGCTCCTTTATAACATTTTACATAACATTTTACAACAGTACAGCTTGATTATTAAAACAAGGACAACAATTCTTGATTTTAAAAAATGTATACAACAATGACCTCAATCATCCCATTCCACCCACTCATTACTCTTGACTCAACCAAAATTATTTCTGAAATATTGGTCATATATTTGGTGCAAAAATGCTCCAAAATAAGGCTCAGAATGCACCAGAGAGCAACTAAAACCCCAGAGCTTTCAGGGCCCTTAAGTGGGCCCTGGAACCCGGACGCGAGGGGCTTCTTGCTTGTGATGTGCGCTGCGTGCACATTATTTCACATAATTTTTTTGTAATCCTGTCATGCCACCACTCTTTTTGAAAAGCTTCGTACGGGCCTGTTTTGTGACCACATATGTTATATCTGCGTTTCTGAGCTCAAGCTATCCAGCATGGTGGCACAGCGGTAGAATTGCTGCCTTACAGCACCAGAGACACGGGTTCAATCCCGATCAAGGGTGCTGCCTGTACGGAGTTTGTACGTTCGCCCCCTGACCGCGTGGATTTTCCCCGACATCTTCGGTTTCCTCCCAAACTCCAACGACGCGCGGGCTTGTAGATATACAGGTTTATAAGTAAATTGTCCCCAGTGTGTGTAGGACATCGATAATGTGTGGGGATCGCTGGTCAGTGCGGACTCGCACAGTTCCTTTTCGAGACCCTTTTCTCCACAGATGCTGTCTGTCACGCTGGGTTACACCAGCTTTTTGTGTATATCTTCAGTTGAAACTAACATCTGCAGCTCCTTCCTGTGCGAAGCTGTTCTTAAGTCTGGACATTTGAGGGGTTTAGAGGGGGATTAGAGGGGTTTAAGGGGATTTAGAGGGAGGTTTAGATGGGTTTAGATGGGTTTAGAGGGATTTAGAGGGGTTTAGAGGGATTTAGAGGGGTTTAGATGGGTTTAAATGGGTTTAGAGAGGTTTAAAGGGGTTTGAGGTTAGACGTGTTTAGACTGGTTTAGAGGGGTTTAGCGGGGTTTATAGGGATTTAGAGGGGTTTAGAGGGGTTTATAGGGGGTTAGAGGAGTTTAGATGGGGTTTAGAGGGGTTTAGAGGGATTTAGAGGGGTTTAGAGGGTTTAGATGGGCTCAGAGCGGCTTAGAGGGGATTAGATGGGATTAGAGGGGTTTAGAGAGGTTTAGAGGGGTTAGAGGCGTTTTGAGGGGTTTAGAGGGGTTTAGAAGGGTTTCGAGGAGTTTAAAGGGGGTTTAGATGGGTTGAGGGGGGTTTAGACAGGTTTAGAGGGGTTTAGAGTGGTTTAGAGGTGTTTAGGGGGGTTTAGAGGGGTTTGGAGCAGTTTAGAGGGGTTTAACAGAAACATAGAAACATAGAAAATAGGTGCAGGAGGACGCCATTTGGCCCTTCAAGCCAGCACCGCCATTCATTGTGATCATGGCTGATCGTCCCCTATCAATAACCCGTGCCGGCCTACTCCCCATATCTCTTGACTCCACTAGCCCCTAGAGCTCTATATAACTCTCTCTTAAATCCATCCAGTGACTTGGCCTCCACTGCCCTCCAAATTCACAACTCTCTGGGTGAAAAAGTATTTTTCTCACCTCAGTCTTAAATTACCTCCCCTTTATTCTAAGACTGTGGCCCCTGGTTCTGGACTCGCCCAACATTGGGAACATTTTTCCCGCATCTAGCTTGTCCAGTCCTTTTATAATCTTATATGTTTCTATAATATCCCCCCTCATCGTTCTAAACCCCAGTGAATACAAGCCTAGTTTTTTCAATCTTTCCTCATATGACAGTCCCGCCATCCCAGGGATCAATCTCGTGAACCTCCGCTACACTGCCTCAATCACAAGGATGTCCTTCCTCAAATTTGGAGACCAAAACTGTACACAATACTCCAGATGTGGTCTCACCAGAGCCCTATACCTACTGCAGAAGAACCTCTTTACTCCTATACTGAAATCCTCTTGTTATGAACGCCAACATTCCATTAGCTTTCTTCACTGCCTGCTTTACCTATAAGCCAACTTTCAGTAAGCGGTGTACAAGGACGCCCAGGTCTTGCTGCACCTCCCCCTTACCTAACCTATCCCCATTGAGATAATAATCTGCCCCATTGTTTTTGCCGCCAAAGTGGATAACCTCACATTTATCTATATTATACTGCATCTGCCACGCATCTGCCCACTCACTCAACCTGTCCAGGTCACCCTGCAACCTCCTAACATCCTCTTCACAGTTCACACTGCCATCCAGCTTATTATCATCCGCAAACCTGCTAGTGTTGCTCCTAATTCCCTCTTCCAAATCATTAATATATATGGTAAACAGTTGCGGCCCCAACACCGAGCCTTGCGGCACTCCACTCGCCACTGCCTGCCATTCTGAAAAGGACCCGTTCACTTCTACTCTTTGCTTCCGGTCTGCCAACCAATTTTCTATCCATGTCAACACCCTACCCCCAATACCATGTGCTCTAACTTTTGTCACCAGTCTCCCGTGCGGGACCTTATCAAAGGCTTTCTGAAAGTCTAGATACACTACATCCACTGGCTCCCCTTCATCCATTTTACTTGTCACATCCTCAAAAAATTCGAGAAGATTAGTCAAGCATGATTTCCCTTTCATAAATCCATGTTGACTTGGACTAATCCTTTTACTGCTATCCATGCCCCATTATTACCTCTTTAATAATTGACCCCAGCATCTTTCCCACCAACGAAGTCAGGCTAACTGGTCTGTAATTCCCCGTTTTCTCTCTCGCTCCTTTCTTGAAAAGTGGGATAACATTAGCTATCCTCCAATCCACAGGAACTAATCCTGAATCTATTGAACATTGGAAAATGATCACCAATGCGTCCACTATTTATGGAGCCACCTCCCTGAGAACCCTGGGATGCAGACCATCAGCTGCAGGGGATTTACCATCCTTCAGTCCCATTAGCCTACCCAATACTATTTCTCGCCTAATGAAAATTTCTTTCCGTTCCTCTACCTCCTTGGATCCTCTGTCCTCCAGTACATCTGGGAGATTGTTTGTGTCTTCCTTAGTGAAGACAGATCCGAAGTACCTATTCAACTCTTCTGCCATTTCCTTGTTGCCCAAAATAATTTCACCCGTGTCTGCCTTCAAGGGGCCCACATTTGACTTTGCTAATCTTATTCCCTTAACATATCTAAAGAAGCTTTTACTGTCCTTCTTTATATTCATGGCCAGCTGCCCTTCGTACTTCATCTTTTCAGCCCATATCGCCCGTTTTGTTTCCTTCTGTTGTCTATGTATCAGTCAAACTGTTTCTTAAATGTTGGGATGGTCCCTGCCTCAACTACCTCCTCTGGCAGCTTGTTCCATACACCCACCACCCTTTGTGTGGAAAAAGTTACCCCTTAAAAAGTTACCTCTTAAAAATACTTCAAACAAAAAACATTGAAATCATACTTCTACAATGCACTAAAACATGATTTTAATACATCAAATTTCAAAAAGTCCCTATAGTGGGAGGTGGGACACCCCCTCCCACACCTTCCCCCCACTCGGTTGTTCCACTCCCTCGCCGGGTACCCCCAAGGACAGTGATCAGTGATTACTCAGACCCCCTACTTACAAAAACACTCGGCGGCCCCTGAAACCTCAGACGGAGAGCACTACCAGATGTGAGCGGGGAACCGAGGCCAGTTGTCCGTGATGCCTGAATCCCAATGCTCAGCGCTTCGTGTTTCGGAGTTGCCTAATGTTATTGATTTGTAATTAGCCTGATTTGTAATTAATTTACAAAACCTTAATTTATTAATCCGGAATATCCAGGGGGATAGGATAAGTGTAATATTAAAATGGCATGCAAGGTGTCAGGCTGTCTGTCACAATATACAGCTCCGGTAACCCATTATTTCCTTCAGTTAAATATTGGGAAGGTAACACTATTGTCATTTGCCAAACTATTATGTTTGTTTTCCTCACTGACTATTTCTAAACCCACCCCCCCAAATTCCTTTGACAGGTTGAATAGAAATGTCCCCAATCTTGTTGTTTTATTAATTGAACACGTAGATGAACATCCTCAAGGAGTGTAATCAGATGGAAACTGATTCAGATGCGATGTTTAAGAGGTTGTTCAAAGAAGGGGCATATTTTAAAGGCGTGACAGAGATACGTGCAGGGGAATGTGTGAGGAGGTTATTATTTGTCTTTAGTTTTAGCTTGAAGCACGACATCTGAAGATTCAAACCTTAATATAGTGATTGTGCTAATACTGACTCCAACCAACCACGTAATGAATATCAACCATTCTGGAGGTTTTATTTTTCTGATGCAGTTTAAACTTCACTTGGATTTCAATCACTTCAATGTAAAAGTAATTGGGAATGGGAAGCATTAGAACAAACATTTGCCGTCGGTACATATAATAATGTATGCATGTTATATAATTTTAATGTTTGATTAATTTAATATTAATGTTTGCCCTGTAATATAATAATGTATGCATGTTGGTATGTGAAATCAAAACAAAGATCTTTACTCATTGTTGTGTTATGAATACCACAGAAAATATTATGTACTCTCAAGATCACATTTAATATAATAATATTGCTTCAATATATAGTTATTGGACTTTGCATTTCGGAAAAGTCCCAGCTGAGAGGAAGACAGCAAAATACTGAAAATATTGGGGGTGAAAATGACTTCAGGACAGTTTGTTAGGAAAATGAAGGAAATGGTAACAGAATACTTATACAGCTGAGTGATTATAATGTTATGGATGAGAAATTGTGTTCAACCAATTGATGACTTCTTTGACAAAGTAACTAGCAGGTTAGTAAGATTATACGAGAACTTACCAGTTTGAAGTTTGATCTTTATTTTATGAGGAGTTACGATGAGCAATTACGTGAAGAAGGCCGTCCAGGCGCATGCGCGCCAATCTTCAAAGCAGCGGTGTGAAATCACAGACAACAGTAGTTGAACTAACGTAGTAAGATTAGAGATGACTAGTACTACCAGATGATCTTTATGATACGAGGGTTGGGAGCGGAGGGCACGTAATCGCTCATCTCAACTCCTCATAAAATAAAGATCAAACTTCAAACTGGTAAGTTCTCGTTTAATCTTACTATTTTACTTCGGAGTCACGTGAGTGTCTACGTGAAGACTTTGAAGCTCTGTGATTTCATGCCGTGGAAAAACGAGTCCACACAAGCACGACTGCATCAGTTTACCACAGATAAGTGAAAACATTAATAATGCATACAGACATGACATAGATTTAAAACATGCTGATGCTGATAAATGAACAAATAATAACAATAGTAACCCCTCTCATCCGGGGGGGGGGGGGGGGGGACTATGAAATAGAACCTAAAATAGAGTTGGCAAATACCCCTGGTCTGGCAATGGGTTAAAATAAAATGTTTGGAAAACTCGTACGTTAGACCATCCTGCAGTCGGCAGGATGTGGTCCAGAGGACCGTACATAACCCTTGCTGCTGATGTAGTAGCAGCCCTGGTGGAGTGAGATTAGAAAATTAGTATCGACTCCTGTATAAGCCAGAACCCCGTTTTAAACCACCTGGACGTGGTCTGAACGGATACCTTCTTATGAGGTTATTAGTAACTAACTACATAGGTAGTATGAGAGCCTCTAAGGCTCTAGGTGACCGAAGGTGCATGGGGTATGCCATGAGAACTAGTTTGAGACCTGACACCCCTGGGCTGCCCTGCGTAACTAAATCGTAAACATGAAATATATTATTAGCAGGTATAACCATCCTGTCCAATCGCAATTTATGTAATGACTGGACCCGTTGCACTGAGAACAGCGCCAAGGGGATAACTACCTTATGAGAGCCGAGCCAAAAAATAGGGGTATAGCTGGAGCCCCCTGGTGAAGTAGTATTAACACAATGTCGATATCCCATACTTCCGCGTACTTGGGTCTGGGAGAACTTGTGTAAAGATATCCTTAATAAACTGGATATCAGAGGGTGAGACCCGACAGAGCGGGTCCCGCTCGCTGCAGCAAATATGATGAGAAAGCAGGTTGGGCACAGTTAATGGGCCTATAACTTATTTATTGTCAAGGGCCCATAGAAAATGAACTCTAACGCATCAGTGTCCGTGCCGTATTACATGTAACATTGCATTTAAACAGAACGCTTCCCATCTCCTGAAGAGGAAATGTACTGCTTTTTTGGTGCTATCCCTGCACTCTGCAGTGAGCACATACATGGATCGGTCTGCCACCCCGAGCCGCAGGAGCTGTCTTCTCAGATTCTGTAAGGCAATGAATTGATTAATTATGCAGAGGCTGGTTCCCCGAGTCCCAGGCTGAACCAGCAAAGTTTTATGTTTAGAAACCCCATAAAAGGTTCTACTATGATTCCCAACATTTGCGGGAAACCATGGCTACACAGGCCAGTCAGACAGTACGAAAACCCTGAAGCGGGATCTTGCTGAATTTATTGCAAGACCCGACTGATGAGGCAAAAATGGAGCAACGACATAACAGAACATTCCACCCCCGTGTAGCGAGAATGTATCTTTTGCCACTGTGATGCCACATGTCTTTACAACCGGTGAATGAGCCTGGATGCAAACATATCGATATTCGGTGTTTCATCGAGCCATAATGTCGTAAAATACTTTGTGATCCAACATCCATTCTGTGTTGTCATTGATTTTACGTGATGATACACCAGCGCCAAATAAAGTTGGGTAAATTATGGCAGGATACTTTGGCTTCTCTTGCCCTAGGGCGGAGTCACAGATAATTAATAGTTAAAGGTAAAACCGAATAATTAGTAACTGTAGTTGGTATCAACTTAAATTTAACTGGAGGAACCTCAATTTCTCAAATATAGTTGCGGCTGAAACAGTTGATTTTATGAAAACACAGCGTTTAGAATATCATCCAGCTAAGCAATAACAAAAGTTTTGAGCTCTGAGCAGTCCCAGCACCGGTTTAGTAATTTGGTAGATGACCTGGGAGCTGAAGTTAGCCCATTTGCAACGCATTAACTGTTATCATTGCCCCATCCAGATAAATTCCAAAATGTCTCCTGGGATCCCTGTGAATGGGACCTGAAAAGTATTCAACTTTGAAATCGATGCATGCCATAAAGATCCTAAGGAAATCAGTTTGTCAGACAGTAACGAAGTTCCATATACTGAAAAATCTATGTTCCACATGCTAGTTAAATCAATTTTAAACCGACATCCTCCATCTTTCACAATGAACAGGCCACGACTGCCATAATTTCGTGCCTGCCTTGAATTGACAACTCTGGCCATAAAACTGAGCCTGCCTCGAAAGTCAACTATGGCCATAATACTGGGCCTGCCTTGAAAGGCTACTCTGGCCATAAATCTGAGCCTACCTCGAAAGACAACACTGGCCAATTTCCGAGCTTGTCTCGGAAGGCAATCCTAGCCGTATTACTGAGCCTGCCTCGAAAGACAACTCTAGCCCCAATTCCAAGCCAACCTTGGTACCCTAGTATACTGTGCAATAATAACCCAATCTCATGTTATCATTTTAGTATATAACTGATCTGAATCTCATGTGTATGTGGATTCCATATTTCCTGAGCCCGGCTTGGACCTTGGCCTCCACCCAGCTTTCAAGCTGCGACCAGTTTCAGTGAACTGCTTACTGCCTATGAGGCGTGGGGTGTGTCGTCGCCGATACCATGACGCTTTGTTCGTCGTCGGTACGTTGATTAGGCCGACAGCTTTTGCTTCCTCATCTCAGGGGGAACATTAGGGGGAACTTCTTTACTCAAAGAGTGGTAGCTGTGTGGAATGAGCTTCCAGTGGAAGTGGTGGAGGCAGGTTCGATGTTATCCTTTAAAAATAGATTGGATGGGTATATGGACGGGAAAGGAATGGAGGGTTATGGTCTGAGTGCAGGTAGATGGGACTAGGGGGAAGTATTTATTTTTAATTAAAAAAAAAAAAAATTTAATGTTCGGCACGGACTTGAAGGGCCGAGATGGCCTGTTTCCGTGCTGTTATGGTTATATGGTTATATGGTTATCATTGTCATTTGTACAAACCAATTGTAAATATTACCAACTTGCAAATGGTCCACTACCCCATTTTTCGGAAGAACCAGACCCACCTACCTCCATGGTTACTGGTGGTCTATGGTAAGCCCAACGGCCCCTGATGTGGGTTCTATTCCCGTCCTTGATTGGTGAGTAGGTATGGTAGTGTATGTGGATTCCATATTTCCTGAGCCCGGCTTGGACCTTGGCCTCCACCCAGCTTTCAAGCTGCGACCAGTTTCAGTGAACTGCTTACTGCCTATGAGGCGTGGGGTGTGTCGTCGCCGATACCATGACGCTTTGTTCGTCGTCGGTACGTTGATTAGGCCGACAGCTTTTGCTTCCTCATCCAGGTATACCTGTTGGATAAGTCTTACCTGAAGAGAAGATTCGGCGGCTGGTTTCATATCCTCCAATGTCACCCCTGATAGCGCTGTTCACTGCCGGCACTTGTAGCGTGAGGGGAACTCTGGCCCCTTCCGGGTATTCTGCCAACGGCTGGAACCAATTTATCCGGCAGTAACCCCTTCGCTTGCGAGTATTTCCTCGCACTCCCCTTCAAAGAGAGGGAGATACGTAGGCAGCCCTGAAAACAGGTCTGCCGCAGGCCCCTGAGGATACCTGCACTGACATGGCCCCTCACACGGATTTATATCAGGATTTTTGCTCTGTCAGACAGGAACTGACCCCAAATGCTCCCCTCCTCAGAGAGGGAGACATTATGCAGCCTGAAAACAGGTGCTGCTGCCGTGGGCCCCCCGAGGAGACCCGCGGTGACAACTCCCTCCTTTGGAGTATATCATTGTGGAGCACCTCTCCATCAGGTGCTCCATGTGGGTTTGAACGTTCAAAGACGTTACCCATGAAGGAGGAGATCCTCTCCATCAGGAATCCTCCTGGCCCGACTCGTTTGAGTCAACGGGCCTCTTCCCTACGCTCCCCTCCTCAGAGAGGGAGATATAATTACGTGGCTCTCCTCCAAGCGGGGTTGCCAGGGTGCTACAGGCACCAGTCTGAAGCCGCTGGCTCCACCGCCAGCGACTCGGAAGGCGAATTTGACCGCCGCCCGCTACCCGCACTTCCGCGGTCTCCGTAGCGGGTTCCCCGCGGTCCATTTCCGGGATTCCCCGAGTTCATGACCGGGATTCCCTGTGGTCCGTGACTGGGCTTCCCCACGGTCCATAAAGGTCCCCCCGCGGCCCGTCCGGACTTCGCCCCGAAATTCCGCAGGAAAACTCTGTAAACAGAGAATCCTGCAAAAGAAAACATAACCTGGGAATAAGTTAAAAAACTTACCTTGAGGTTTAAACTTACCGATGGCAGGGGCAGCGCGCCTGCCAGTCCGACTTTGCGCAATGCGATAGGCGTAATGACGCGCATGCGCCTGGACGGCCTTCTTCACGTAGTCACTCACGTGACTCCGAAGTAAAATAACAAGGAAGCCAATGGATGTAGCAAATTTTGTTATACAACGTTTGGTCTATGAAATGCCGCATATAAGATTACCGCATTATATAAGCACCTATGGACTTAATAGGCGCTTAACGTAATAATTTAAGTAATAGGTTAAGTCCAGGGGGTCAGACATGGGGCTTTATGCGTGGGCCAGATATATTGTCAGTGCAGAGGGGCTAGGAGCAAGGCCAAGTGTGCATCCAGAGTCAAGGTCTGGAATAGTACTAGGTGTGCAGTCAAAGCTAGGACAATGGAAGTGTTCAGCACTGGGAACCTAAGCAGGTAAGCAGCTATGATCAGGGTACAATAAGGGGTCAGATGTAAGGCTGGACTCAGGGTCAGGAATGAGAGAACGTGCTGTTGAGCCAAAATCAAAGAGGCCGACGTCAGGCAACGCCGTAGTAGTTGGAGACTCCATTGTGAGAGGTACGGACAGGGATTTCTGCGGCAACAGACGGGATTCGAGGATGGTGTGCTGCCTCCCTGGTGCCTGGGATCCAGGATCACAGACAGTGCAGAAAATCCTCAAGGGCGAAGGTGAACAGCCACAAGTGGTAGTGCATGTTGGCACAAACGATGTCGGAAAGAAGGGGATGAATATTCTGAAGCGTGACTTTAGAGAGCTCGGAAAAGTGCTGAAAAGCAGGACCTCCAGGGTGGTTATCTCCGGTTTGCTTCCAGTTCCTCGTGTTGGCGAGAGAAGGAACAGGGAGATACAGGTCCTGAATGTGTGGCTGAGGAACTGGGTGCAGGGGGCAGGGATTTAGATTCTTAAACCTAAGATCTGTTTTGGAGTAAGGGGGAACTGTACAAAAGGGACGGATTGCACCTTAACAGGTGGGGGACCGGCATTCTGGCAGGCAGGTTTAAACGGATGGTTTAAAACTAAATAAGGGGGGGGGGGTCAAATGGGATAGTCAAGGACAGAGTTAAAGGGAAAGGGAGTAAAGGGATGGTTAATGACCCCAGAATTAACAGGAAAGAAAGCTCACAAAGGGATAGGAGAGTATGGCCAAGTGTAATAGGGATCAATGTGAAAGGTGAGATGCGGAAGGAATTAAAAATATTGTATATGAATGCACGAAGTATAAGTAGATGAGCTTGAGGCTCAGTTAGAGGTTGGTAGATATGACATTGTGGGGATTACTGAGACGTGGCTGCAGAAGGATCCGGCATGGGAACTTAATATTCAGGGTTGTACATCCTATAGAAAGGACAGGCAGGTGAGCAGAGGATGGGGGTAGCCCTGTTGGTGAGGGATGGAATTCAGACCCTTGCGAGGGAAGACATAGGGACTGACGAGGTAGAGTCACTGTGGATTGAGTTGAGGAATTGCAAAGGCAAGAATACACTAATTGGTGTTATCTACAGACCCCCAAATAGTAGCCTGGATGTAGGGTGTAAGTTGCAGCAGGAGTTAAAACTGGCATGTAACAAAGGTAATGCCACTGTGGTGATGGGGGATTTCAATATGCAGGTGGACTAGGAAAATCAGGTTGGTTCAGGACCCCAAGAAAGAGAGTTTGTAGAGTGCCTCCGAGATGGATTCTTAGAGCAGCTTGTAATGGAGCCGACCAGAGAAAAGGCAATTCTGGATTTAGTGTTGTCCAATGAACCAGATTTGATAAAAAAAGAACTAGAGGTAAAGGAATCGCTTGCAGGTAGTGATCATAATATGATTAGTTTTAATCTGCAATTTGAGAAGGAGAAGGTTAAATCGGAAGTGTCAGTGATGCAGTTGAGCAATGGGGACTATGAAGGCATGAGGGAGGAGCTGGCCAAGGTAGACTGGAAAGTTCCTGTGGATTGGAGGATAGCTAATGTTATCCCACTTTTCAAAAAAGGAGCGAGTGAGAAAACGGGGAATTACAGACCAGTTAGCCTGACTTCGGTGGTGGGAAAGATGCTGGAGTCAATTATTAAAGAGGTAATAACGGGGCATTTGGATAGTAGTAAAAGGATTAGTCCAAGTCAGCATGGATTTATGAAAGGAAAGTCATGTTTGACTAATCTTCTGGAATTTGTTGAGGGAGTGACAAGTAAAATGGATGAAGTGTATCTAGTGTATCTAGACCAATGGATGTAGTGTATCTAGATTTTCATAAGCCTTTGATGCGGTCCCGCACGGGAGACTGGTGACTAAAATAAGAGCACATGGTTTGGGGGTAGGGTGTTGACGTGGATAGCAAAATTGGTTGGCAGACAGGAAGCAAAGAGTAGGAGTGAACGGGTCCTTTTCAGAATGGCAGGCAGAGGCGAATGGAGTGCCGCAAGGCTCGGTGTTGGGGCCGCAACTGTTTACCATATATATTAATGATTTGGAACAGGGAATTAGGAGCAACACTAGCAAGTTTGCGGATGACACAAAGCTGTGTGGCAGTGTGAACTGTGAAGATGATGTTAGGAGGTTGCAGGGTGACCTGGACAGGTTGAGTGAGTGGGCAGATGCGTGGCAGATGCAGTATAATATAGATAAATGTGAGGTTATCCACTTTGGTGGCAAAAACAAGGGGGCAGATTATTAGGGGGTATGGGGGAGGTACAGTGAGACCTGGGTGTCCTTGTACAACAGTCACTGAAAGTTGGCGTGCAGGTACAGGAAGCAGTGAAGAAAGCTAATGGAATGTTGGCCTTCATAACAAGAGGGTTTCAGTATAGGAGTAAAGAGGTTCTTCTGCAGTTGTATAGGGCTCTGGTAAGACCACATCTGGCGTATTGTGTACAGTCTTAGTCTCCTAATTTCAGGAAGGACAACCTTGTGATTGAGGCAGTGCAGCGTAGGTTCACGAGATTGATCCCTGGGATGGTGGGACTGTCGTATAAGGAAAGCTTGAAAAGACTAGGCTTGTATTCACTGGAGTTTAGAAGGATGAGGGGGTATCTTATAGAAATATATAAAATTATTAAAGGACTGGACAAGCAAGATGCAGAAAAAATATTCTCAATGTTGGGCGAGTCTAGAACCAGGGGCCACAGTCTTAGAATAAAGGGGAGGCCATTTAAGACTGAGGTGAGAACAAAAAATTCACCCAGAGTTGTGAATTTGTGGAATTCCCTGCCACAGAGGGCAGTGGAGTCCAAATCACTGGATGGATTTAAGAGAGTTAGATAGAGCTCTGGGGGCTAGTGGAATCAAGGGATATGGGGAGAAGGCAGGCACGGGTTATGATTGTTGACAATAAGCCATGATCACAATGAATGGTGGTGCTGGCTCGAAGGGCCGAATGGCCTCCTCCTGCACCTATTTTCTATGTTTCTATGTATGCAACTGAAGTCAGGGTCAGGTGTAGTACCAGGTGTGCAGTGAGACCCAGGTTGGTCAACATGGGCCAAGTGTTTGATTATAATCTGATTACCATACATGAATATACTAAGATCATTCATGTGCTGTTGATCAGAGCCTGGCTCTATTGTGGAATGTAGTTAGGAATGCAATTTAGCCTCACCTTATTCATAGCTAATCCAATTTAAAGCATAAGTATTGCATTCAAGTGTAAGTTAAAAGACTCGCTACAGTATGCACCAGATTGCACAATTTCAAGCTGAAAAATGCAAAAGCTCCATACCAAAAGCTCCATACCCACTCCATACCACCCCCCCCCCCCCACCCCCATCGCTACGCACCTTGGGCTTGGTTTCTCGCAATTTCTCACTCCCAACTCTCACCCAATGTTGGCAGCCCTGTGATGTTTCGGGTCGAGACACTTCTTCAGACTGATGTGGGGGTGCGGGAAGAAGAAAGGAAGAGGCGGAGACAGTAGGCTGTGGGAGAGCTGGGAAGGGGAGGTGAAAGAGGGAGAAAGCAGGGACTACCTGAAATTGGAGAAGTCAATGTTCATACCGCTGGGGTGTAAACTACCCAAGCAAAATATGAGATGCTGCTCCTCCAATTTGAAGTGGGACTTATTCTAGCCATGGAGGAGGCCCAGGACAGAAAGGTCGGATACGGAATGGGAGGGGGAGTTGAAGTGCTGGGCCATTGGGAGATCAGGTAGGTTATTGCGACTGAGCGGAGGTGTTGGGTGAAGCGATCGCCAAGCCTACCCTTGGTCTCACCAATGTAGAGCAGCTGACACCTAGAGCAGTGGATGCAATAGATGAGGTTGGGGGAGGTGCAGGTGAACCTCTGCCGCACCAAAGACTGCTTGGGTCCTTGGATGGAGTCAAGGGGGGAGGTAAAGCGACAAGTGTAGCATTTCCTGCGGTTGCAAGGGTTGCAAGGGCTGGTTTGCTCCTGATCTGGAGGGGAACCAATATCCTGGAAGACAGTTTAGCTAGCTCTGGAGGGTTTAAACTAGGTTGGCAGGGGTTGGGATCCAATGTAGTAGTGAGACGGTGAGAAAGCAATGAAAGCAAATTCAGTAGACCGGATAGGCAGGAGCATGGCAGCGAGTGGGGAAGGTCTGTTGGATTGTTGCATTTATTTTTAATGGGTGAGGCCTGATAGGTAAAGCAGATGAACTTGGCCTGGATAGGTACTTGGGACTGCGATGTTATAGCCATTAAAGAAACCTGGCAAAGGGAGGGACAGAACTGGCAACTTATTGGCCCAGGGTACAGAGGCTACAATCAAGATACAGGTTCTGGTAAAAGAAGCGGTGGAGTTGCTTTACTGATTAAGGGGACATCACAATAGTAATTCAAGATGACATTAGTGATGGCTCATGTTCATTATGCGATCGGAGCATAATTAAGCCATTTGGCCCATCAAGTCTACTCCACCATTCAATCAAAGCTGATCTATCTATCCCTCTTAACCCCATTCTCTTGCCTTCTCCCCATAACCCTTGACACCCGTACTAACCAAACATTTGTCAATCTCTGCCTTAAAAATATCCATTGACTTGGCCTCCGCAGCCGTCTGTGTCAATGAATTCCACAGATTCACCACCCTCTGAACAAAAAATTCCTCATCTTCTTTCTAAAGGAACGTCTTTTCATTGAGGTTGTGCCCTTTGTTCATAGATTCTCCCACTCGTGGAAACATCCTCTCCACATCCATTCTATCCAGGCCTTTCACTATTTGGTAAGTTTCAATGAGGTTCCCCCTCATCCTTCTAAACTTCAGTGAGTACAGCTCCAGTGTCATCAAACGCTCATCACGTGTTAACCCAATCATTCCTGGGATTATGCTCGTAAACCACCTCTGGACCCTCTCCAAAGCCAGCACATCCTTCCTCCGATATGGGGCCCAAAACAGCTCATATTACTCCAAATGCGGTCTGGCCAGTGCCTTCTAAAGCCTCAGCATTACACTTGTTTTTATATTCTGGCCATCTCTAAATAAATGCTAACGTTGCATTTGCCTTCCTTAGAAACATAGAACATAGAAACATAGAAAATAGGTGCAGGGGGAGGCCATTCGGCCCTTCGAGCCAGCACCACCATTCATTGTGATCATGGCTGATCGTCCCCTATCAATAACCCGTGCCTGCCTTCTCTCCCTATCCCTTGACTCCACTAGCCCCTAGAGCTCTATCTAACCCTCTCTTAAATCCATCCAGTGATTTGGCCTCCACTGCCCTGTGGCAGGGAATTCCATAAATTCACAACTCTCTGGGTGAAAAAGTTTTTTCTCACCTCAGTCTTAAATGACTTCCCCTTTATTCTAAGACTGTGGCCCCTGGTTCTGGACTCGCCCAACATTGGGAACATTTTTCCTGCATCTATCTTGTCCAGTCCTTTTATAATTTTATATGTTTCTATAAGATTGCCCCTCATCCTTCTAAACTCCAGTGAATACAAGCCTAGTCTTTTCAATCTTTCCTCATATGACAGTCCCGCCATCCCAGGGATCAATCTCGTGAACCTACTGCCTCAATCACAAGGATGTCCTTCCTCAAATTAGGAGACCAAAACTGTACACAATACTCCAGATGTGGTCTCACCAGAGCCCTATACAACTGCAGAAGAACCTCTTTACTCCTATACTGAAATCCTCTTGTTATGAAGGCCAACATTCCATTAGCTTTCTTCACTGCCTGCTGTACCTGCATGCCAAATTTCAGTGACCGGTGTACAAGGACACCCAGGTCTCACTGCACCTCCCCCTTACCTAACCTAACCTCATTGAGATAATAATCTGCCCCCTTGTTTTTGCCGCCAAAGTGGATAACCTCACATTTATCTATATTATACTGCATCTGCCACGCATCTGCCCACTCACTCAACCTGTCCACGTCACCCTTCAACCTCCTAACATCCTCTTCACAGTTCACACTGCCACCCAGCTTTGTGTCATCCGCAAACTTGCTAGTGTTGCTCCTAATTTCCTCTTCCAAATCATTAATATACAGTATATGGTAAACAGTTGTGGCCCCAACACCGAGCCTTGCGGCACTCCACTCGCCACTGCCTGCCATTCTGAAAAGGACCCGTTCACTCCTACTCTTTGCTTCTGGTCTGCCAACCAATTTTCTATCCATGTCAACACCCTACCCCCAATACCATGTGCTCTAATTTTAGTCATCAGTCTCCCGTGTGGGACCTTATCAAAGGCTTTCTGAAAGTCTAGATACACTACATCCACTGGCACCCCTTCATCCATTTTACTTGTCACATCCTCAAAAAATTCCAGAAGATTAGTCGAGCATGATTTCCCTTTCACAAATCCATGTGGACTTGGACGAATCCTTTTGCTACTATCCAAATGCCCCATTATTACATCTTTAATAACTGACTCCAGCATCTTTCGAACCACCAAAGTCAGGCTAACTGGTCTATAATTCCACGTTTTCTCTCGCTCCTTTCTTGAAAAGTGGGATAACATTAGCTATCCTCCAATCCACAGGAACTGATCCTGAATCTATTGAACATTGGAAAATGATCACCAATGCGTCCACTATTTCTAGAGCCACTTCCCTGAGGACCCTGGGATGCAGACTGTCAGGCCCAGGGGATTTATCATCCTTCAGTCCCACTACTGATTCAACTTGCAAATTAACCTTTTGGGAATCATGCACCAGCATTCGCAAATCCCTTTGCACCTCTGATTTCTGAATTCTGTCCCCATTTAGAAAATAGTTCATGACTTTATTCCTACTACTAAATGCATGACTGCATACATTGCCACGCTATATTCTATCTGCCTCATCTCTGCCCACTCTCCTAACCTGTCCAGTCCTTCTGCAGTGTCCCTGCTTTGTCAACACTACCTGCCCCTCCACCTATCTTTGTATCATAGTGATACAGTGTGGAAACAGTCCCTTCGGCCCAACTTGCCCACTATGGCCAACATGTCCGAGCTACACTGGTTCCACCTGCCTGCATTTGGTCCGTATCCCTCAACCTGTTTGGTCCGTATCCCTCAACCTGTCCTATACATGTACCTGTCTAAATGTTTCTTAAATGTTAGGATACTCCTAGCCTCAACTACCACTTCTGGCAGCTTGTTCCATACACCCACCATCCTTTGTGTGAAAACGTTACCCAGATTCCTATTAAATCCTTTTCCCTTCCCCTTAAACCTATGTCATCTGGTCCTCGATTCACCTACTCTAGACAACTGTGCATCTACCCGATCTATTCCTCTCATGATTTTATACACCTCAATATGATCACCCCTCATCCTCCTCCACTCCAAGGAATAGTCCTAGCCTAATCAACCTCTCCCTATAGCTCAGAGCCCTGGCAACATCCTTGTGAATCTTCTCTGTACCCTTTCCAGCTTGACATCTTTCCTATAACATGGTGCCCAGAACGTAACACAATACTCTAATTGTTGACCTCTAAATGTTGGCCCCACCAACATCTTATAGGACTACATGACCTCCCAACTTCTATACTCAATACTTTGATTGATGAAGGCCAATGTGCCAAACGCCTTTTTGAACACCCTATCTACCTTCGACTCCACCTTCAAGAAACCATGCACCTGCACTCTAGATCCCTCTGCTCTACAACACTACCCAGAGCCCTACCATTCAGTGTAGATCCAGCCCATGTTAGACTTGCCAAAACGCAACACCTCACATTTCTTTGTGTTAAATTCCATCAACCATTCCTCAGCCCACCTGGCCAATCGATCAAGATCCTGCTGCAATTTTTCACAACCATCTTCGTTATCTGCAAAACCACCCACTTTTGTATCAACTGCAAACGTGCTAATCTTGCCATGTATGTTCTCATCCAAATCATTGATATAGATGACAAACAGTAACAGCGCCACCACCGAACCCTGAGGCACACCACTAGTCACAGGCCTCCAGTCTGAGAAGCAATTCTCCACCATCACCCTCTGCTTCCTTCAATGGAGCCAATTTTCTATCCATTCAGCTATCTCTCCTTGGATCCCATGCGATCTAACCTTCCAGAGCAGCCTACCATGCGGAACCTTGTCAAATGCTTTGCTGAAGTCCATATATACATCTACAGCTCGGCCCTCGTCGACCTTTTTGGTCACGTCTTCAAAAAACTCTTATCAGTCGTGAGACAAGACCTCCCACGGATAAACCTATGCGGTCTATCCCTAATCAGCACTTGTTTGTCTAAATGCCTGTATATCCTATCTCTCAGAATACTCTCAAGTAACTTTCCAACTATAGGTATCATCCTCAAACTTGGCCACAAAACCTTCAATTCACTCATCCAAATCATTGATATAGAACATGCAGGCTTGCAGTCCCAGCACTGAACCCTGCGGAATACCACTCGTCATTTACAGCCAACCAGATTAGGATAGCCCAGTTCGTTCAGTGAGACCATATTGCTGGAGTCGAGAAATAAATAAGGGATAATCACTTTATTAGGAGTGTACAATCATTCTCCAAATGGCCAATGAATACACGAACATATATGCAGGGAGATTGCAGGCAACTGCAAGACTAACAAGGTTGTCATCTGTTTGATCAGTGAATATACACAATGATTCCGTGTCTTGTGGTAGTATTTTTAAACTTTTATTCAGGCAGAGCTTACATAATATCTGAGTGAAGCATAGTACAGTAGAACAAAAACTGTGGATGAACTATTAATTAAACTCTCCCTTTGATCAGATGGTATCTCCCTTATCTTTATATTGGTTGGTGACTCTATTGGAAAATCATGCCTCTTTCTGATTGCTTTAGTTCCAATTAGCATGGTATACACAAAATGCTGGAGGAACTCAGCTGGACAGGCTGAGAGAGAAGGAATATGGTCATGCAAAATGGAACACCCAATCCTTCTTTCCAGAGATGCCGACTGTCCCGCTGTGTTACTCCAGCATTTTGTATCTATCGTCGGTGTAAACCAGCATCTGCAGTTCCTTCCTCCACATTCCAACTAGCAGGGTGTATGTTGCAAGATGGACACTCTCCACATGTGGGTGTTCATTGGAACTGGTTTCAACCGGTCTGAACCAACCCTGCAAAATTGTTGATGTCATCAATTTGCCAGCCCATCCTTTAAACTTACCTCAACTTGTTAGACCTCTTTCCCCAATGATGCTGCAAGAGTGAAACAGCGGGGTTGTTGTTTCCCAAGTCAGGAAAAAAGCGAGCAACCAAAGTGAGCTGATCGAACTAAACAAAGATCTGGACGCACATGTGCAAACTGAACGAACAGAGGAGAAATCTCAGCAATTGTGTTTTATTTGATTTCCTGCACCAGGATACTGAGTAACAGGAGGCAGAGCAGAGGTGGCCCATTCTCTTGTTTAGTTTAGACCGAAGACCCTAATGCGTCTGAAGAAGGGTCTCGAGCCAAAATAATCACCCAATCTTTTTCTCCAGAGTTGCTGCATGACCCACTGAGTTACTCCAGCACTTTGTGTCTATCTTCAGAAGAAGTTTAAATCCTGGTACTCACAGGAATCCCCAAACATCAAGGCATTCTTTCGCCACCTTGGTCAGATTAATTTATAAAATGGTGCCCAAAATCTGCACCACCTGACAGTTTAGTTTAATAATATAATGTGGAAACAGGCCCACCGGTCTATCTAGTATGAGAATCAAATTAGTTGTCAAATTCCTCCCAATCTTGTGTAAATAATTTCAAGATATTTGTAAGAGCTTAGCATTTGTTAGGTTAGCGGGAAAGTTAAGATTCTCATTAATTAAATGACATATTCCCAATTAATCTGAAATGAATTACTCCAAATCGTTATCATAAAATAAACTTGGTGCAAGCCAATGAGGTGACATGCAGGTCTTTCCATTTTCTGCTGCCTGGTTGGTGGGTTCATGTCCCCGTGGTCTCCTCCCCAGATAAGCTCCGTCAGCAGATCCCAATGACTGACTTTCACTCCTCACCCGCCGATCACTACCTGCTCTGCCTGCCTTCCTGCTCAGCCCGATGCTCTGCCCTCCTCACTGTCTCTGCCAAATTACGCAGGCTTGCCATCTGCCCAAGACGCATCACAGCAGATTTTGGTCCTGTCATTTTCCACTGCTGCTATTAAGCAGCCACAGCAACGTCTTCATATTTCAGCAGCGTTGGACAGATTTACCAAACAAAAGAAAGTGGATCTCCAGTGATAAGGTGAGGCAGTTTTTCAGATTGGCTGCCGTCAGCCTAAAATTACTGAGTGAAATCAGGAAATACTGTAGGATCTAATTCACCCAGCCAAGGCTTCAAGTCTGACAGAACAGTCTCTACAAAACGATTTGATGGAATTTTTGAGCCACTTTTTGATGAGTGACAGGTGGTTATGAGTCTAACCCCTCCATCTCTTCATCAGGGCAACAATAATATTCAACAAAGCAGATCTGCCCGTCTTCATTGCGGATCATGTATTGCAAGGAAAGAAATCCTCGATTGTCTGTGCGAAGCGAAACTTTGGAGGAGAGTGCCAAGGCTTTTGTAGATGGCTTCAGTAAAGAGATTTTGTACCTGTTCAGAAGAGAAGAAGATTACTTTTGGATCACTTCAATAATTTTACTTCATGCCAACCAAAATGTCAAGAAACCAGGTAATGTGCGTACTTATTGCACTGGGTCTGGTTGCAATGGAATGCCTCAATCATGTCAGAGTCCTTTGGATAATCACAGTGCGTGCTTCCAGCATCACCAAAAGTAGATAATCTGAAACAGAAATGTTGATTATTTACGGTTAACAAACGAGCAAAAACGTAGACTGGAATCGGAAGCCCACAAGAAACTAACAATATGGGCAGCTACTTTATTGGAAGAGAAAAAACAGCAGTGAATAATGAACATGAAGGGAATCAAGAATTTAATGCAGGAAAGTGATGCTTAAGTAAAAGGTCAGTCACAATCTCTCTGAATGTTGGAAAGGCACCAGGTTCTTGTGAAATAGCAAAATACTGCCATGACTGGATGGTTGTGAGATCTGTCAGGGAACCTAAGAGTAATTCTCACATTGCTGCTCTTGTCCTTGGCGGGAAAGGCTACAAGTAACTGCAGAGCCTTTTGTAGAGTGCACACTGCAGCCACTGTGCCAGTTGAGGTGGGAGTGGAGAGATGGGTAATCAATCAAAGTGGCTTTGTTGGGGCCGCATGGTCTTTGTACTTAATCTGGGTAAATGAAAAAGGGAGCAGAAGGTAGTAAAGGTGGAGACTCTCATAACATTCAACTATCTAAACACACACTCGGATCACCACAGCATAGAAGGCTATGGACCAAGTGCTGTTAGTGGGGTTGGTGGAGAAATATTTGATGGTTGGCATGGATGTTGTATCAAAGGCCACGTTTCTGCATGATTTGATGAACATTAGACGATCGTGGTCGGATTTCAGTTGGATTTGAATTTAGTAAAGTTATTGGAAAGGACAAAGGAATATCAGATGCAAAATGGGTAAATCAGTTACTAGACTGAAATATTATTTATCAGAATACTACGACTCCGAAATAAAGTGCTTCAATAACCATATAACCATATAACCATAACAGCACGGAAACAGGCCATCTCGGCCCTTCAAGTCCATGCCGAACATTTTTTAAAATATATATTTTTTTAATTAAAAATAAATACTTCCCCCTAGTCCCATCTACCTGCACTCAGACCATAACCCTCCATTCCTTTCCCGTCCATATACCCATCCAATCTATTTTTAAAGGAGAAAGTTTTGAATGTATGAGGTAGTGAAAGTTCAGACTATATTGAACATAGATTACATTTTCTCAAGAACTCCAAAGACGGGTTTGTAGGTTAATTGGCTCGGTAAATGTAAAAAGTGTCCCAAGAGGGTGTAGGATAGTGTTAATGTGCGGGGATTGATGCTCGACGCAGACCTGGTGGGCCAAAGGGCCTGTTTCCATGCTGTATCTCTAAACTAAACTAAACTGATTGTGGATCAGTTGGCAGGAGCTGTCAAATTACTCCTGGGAATGGACTGCAGCACATTTTGTGGAAAGTACCTTCTGCAGCTAAAGGCCTTCAGACACGGAGAACATGAAGGTTAGTGGTATTGTTTAGAGTATCTCTCAAGTGGACGTAATTGAGGAGTAAGTTGGAGCTGCAAGGCAAGTGCAAGTACTCTGTCTTAGTCTTGTAAATGAGGGAAGAGGAGGGAGATTTATGAGTCAGGAGGTGAATCTCTCATTGCAGGGTGCTCCCATTCTGCTTCACATGCAGCACAGTATTTACGTGACTGGTGTCGTTCAGTTTCCAGTCAATGTTGAGTTCCCCACCTATTCCCTCACACACTAACCCCAAGATGGAGGTACACAAGATTGAATTAACATGCATTGATGTGTGTTAAAGGTAAGTAGTTTAAAGGTAAGTTCCCTATTACTAGAGATGATCTATGGATAGAACATATGTGGCAGAAACTTTACTTGCCACTTATCAACACATGAATGGGTGTAGAATACATATGGGCACCCTCTTTTCCTGAAATGCAGGAGTTTCTGCAACAAGGCCCTGGGGCTGGGCTGCTGTGATAGTTGTACAGTGCCCTCCATAATGTTCGGGATAAAGACCCATCATTTATTTATTTGCCTCTGTACTCCACAATTTGAGATTTGTAATTAAAAAATAAAAATCACATGTGGTTAAAGTGCACATTGTCAGATTTTATTAAAGTGTATTTTTATACATTTAGGTTTCACTATGTAGAAATCACAGCTGTCTTTATACATAGTCCCCCCCATTTCAGGGCACCATAATGTTTGGAACGCATGGCTTCACAGGTGTTTGTAATTGCTCAGGTGTGTTTAATTGCCTCCTTAATGCAGGTATAAGAGAGCTCACAGCACCCAGTCTTTCCTCCAGTCTTTCCATCACCTTTGGAAACTTTTATTGCTGTTTATCAACATGAGGACCAAAGTTGTGCCAATGAAAGTCAAAGAAGCCATTGTGAGACTGAGAAACAAGAATGAAACTGTTAAGAGACATCAGCCAAACCTTAGGCTTACCAAAATCAACTGTTTGGAACATCATTAAGAAGAAAGAGAGCACTGGTGAGCTTACTAATCGCAAAGGGACTGGCAGGCCAAGGAAGACCTCCACAGCTGATGACAGATTAATTATCTCTATAATAAAGAAAAATCCCCAGAAACACTCTTCATGAGTCAGGTGTGGATTTGTCAATGACCACAGTCCGCAGAAGACTTCATGAACAGAAATACAGAGGCTCCACTGCAAGATGCAAACCACTGGTTAGCCGCAAAAATAGGATGGCCAGGTTACAGTTTGCAAAGAAGTACTTAAAATAGCAACCACAGTTCTGGAAAAATGTCTTGTGGACAGATGAGACAAAGATTAACATATATCAGATTGATGGCAAGGGTAAAGTATGAAGGAGAGAAGGAACTGCCCAAGACTCAAAGCATACCACCTCACCTGTGAAACACAGTGGTGGGGGTGTTATGGCCTGGGCATGTATGGCTGCTGAAGGTACTGGCTCACTTATCTTCATTGATGATACAACTACTGATGGTAGTAGCATAATGAATCCAAAAGTGTATAGACACATCTATCTGCTCAAGTTCAAACAAATGCCTCAAAACTCATTGGCTGGCAGTTCATTCTACAGCAAGACAATGATCCCAAACATACTGCTAAAGCAACAAAGGAGTTTTTCAAAGCTAAAAAATTGTAAATTCTTGAGTGGCCAAGTCAATCACCTGATCTGAAACCAATTGAGCATGCCTTTTATATGCTGAAGAGAAAACTGAAGGGGACTAGTCCCCAAAACAAGCATAAGCTAAAGATGGCTGCAATACCGGCCTGGCAGAGCATCACCAGAGAAGACACCCAGCAACTGGTGATGTCCATAAATCACAGACTTCACGCAGTCATTGCATGGAAAGGATATGCAACAAAATACTAAACATGACTACTTTCATTTACATGACATTGCTGTGTCCCAAACATTGTGATGCCCTGAAATGGGGGGTACTATGTATAAACACTGCTGTAATTTCGACATGGTGAAACCAAAATGTATAAAAATGGCCTTTATTAAAATCTGACAATGAGCACTTTAACCACATGTGATTTTTTTTCTATTACAAATCTCAAATTGTGGAGTACAGAGGCAAATAAATAAATGATGGGTCTTTGTCCGATGGAGGACACTGTAAATCTTCTTCTCAAGTGGGTACAACTCAGCCCATGGAGACGTCCTCCTGATTACCACTGACGTCAGCATCAAGACTCCAAGATGCCACACTTAGTGAAACACTGGTTTATTTGTTAAGAGCAGTCACTCTGTAAATCACCTTTCCTGTGCTCAGGGGGTGGAGCTGAGTGATTCTGGCACATCCCAGCTGAGCATGAGGGAACGACTTTGCTTGATGGCCCTGTAAACGACACCTCCCATTATTTTGCAGCTAATTCAGAATAAACAGATTGGCTGGTATTAGCTGGACTGGATTTGTTTTTGTTAGCAGGATATACTTGGGCAATTTACCACATTATTTAAGTTGTTTACATCCTTTATAAACCAAATTAAACATGATTCATTCTAGAATCTATAAGATTGATGTGAAGGCACCATTTATCAAAGACTGCTGTTCACACCCACACATATACAGTACACCCACATCCAGGAGGAACAGATGGCAAAGCATCAGTAACAAAGCGCAGACACTAACTGAAGTGGGCAATGTGGTAGACTAGAGAGGGAGACTAGAGTGGTGGTCTGCTGTGAACAGCCTCATTATCCCTTATTGTAATGACATATTATGGTGTGTTCCAAGTTATCCAGTACCTGAAATATGGTTTCTCTGGTGACATTGTGATCTGCAGCACATCACTGCTCATATCAAGTTCTGCAAATGTCTCCCGCAGGCTCTCTGATTGTAAAATAATTTTATTTACAACATTTGTGCTGCAAAAGTCAAAATCGAGAGTTTCCTCTGGCTCTTGAGTCTGAATCTTGCAAACAGTTACCACCCCACTCTCCTCCAGAAACAGGGTGAGGGGATAGCCATACCCACGGTAGCACATTCTCAAGGCTGTTGTCACTCCTAGGGAAGGGAAATCAAATGTCAGCCTCAGCTTCATCACAACATTCTGCAAATTGACACAATATCAGTCTTTACTGTTTAAGTACAAAGCCGCAGACACAGAGTGCTGGAGTAACTCAGCGGGTCAGGCAGCATCTCTGGAAAAAATAGATGACATTTCAGGTCACATCTTCAGACGGGTCTACCAAAACTACAGGTCCACTACCAATCTTCCAGCAACCAGAGGTCCGGCCCCTCAGTAATCTTACAAAATTATGAGAGCGCACTTAAATCCCTCCCCCCCCCCGCAGAAATGCCCTAGAAAATGTGCCGTCAAAATCGCGTGAGGCGGCCAATCTCGACCTCATGCTCCAATCGGCAGGTCGAATTTGCGGGCTGTGGCCAGAACTCTGTATTTCAAAAGCAAAAGAACTTCAGGTGCCGCAAGTCTGAAATAAAAGCACAAAATGCTGGAACATCTCCAGTGGTCAGGAAGCATCTTCACAAAAGAGGCAGAACTGGGAACATTTTAAATTGCAGAGAGGATGTGGGGAAAGCAAATAGCAGAAGAAATCTGGAAACTTCCACTGAGTATTAAAACATACAAAACTAAAGTAGGTTGAGATGCAAGTCAGTTATGATCTATTAAAATAAAATATTAGAATCAAAGGCTGAATGGTGAAAATAGTGCAATCATTTACCTGGCAAAGAACTTGCACTGAATATTGTCAGACAATCTAAAAGAACTGTTAAGTTTATGAGAAAGATTACAGAATCCTCTTCAATTCGAAACTCCTGAAAGATACTGGCCTGAAAAAAATTAATATTTAAAAAAAATTAGTTGACCATAAAGCAATCACTCACACTAACTTCACCACTCACATGAACATGGAGCGAGTTGCAATGGCCAATTAACTGACCTATTTAATAAGAACGCAAGGAAAAGCTTAAGAACAATAGATGAGTGAGCTTAACATCTATGGTAAGCACATTACTGGATAGGATTCTGAGGGATGAGATATACAGTGAACCCTCCTTATAACCGACCTTAGGGGGGGAATGGTGTCCGTTATTGCTCATTGTCTGCTATAACCGACTAAGGTATTATCATTGTATGCACTGGAAATGCTGGTTAATACACAAAAGGACACAAAGTGCTGGAGTAACTCAGCAGATTAGGCAGCATCGCTGGAGAACATGGATAAGTGACATCTGGACTCTTCTTCAAACAGATTCAGTCCACTGAACTACTCCAGGACTTTGTATCATTTCACCTTAAAACTCGGCACTGATGGTCTGCATCAGCGAGTCCTTCTTCACCAGTTCACACGGCTGCTATTGTTGTGGCTCACGCTGTAGCCCCTGGGGACAGCGCTTCCTTCAGGCCAGTGTCCACTGACAGAATGCACTCGGTCACCCTGGGGCTCCCTCCCGTCTCACCTGCTGCTGCATCCTCCTGTCTGCCCGGCGCTTTGTTCTGCCGCCCGCTCCTTCACCATCTCCTCTTTTTTCCTCAGTCACCGACATCTTCCAAGGTGGAGTATGCCAGCGACTCCAGGGAATAAAAAGGCAGCAGTGGTGGTAAGGGGGGGGGGGGGGGGTGAGAGGAGACAAATTGCCGGATATGGGATAGTCAGCATGGTTGTGTACGTGCGAAATTGCATCTTACAAACTTGATTGAGCTTTTTAAAGAAATAAGCAAAAAGCTTGACCAAGAGAATGGAGTTTAATGCGCATTAGTGATAGGAGTGGCAAAACCAGGGCAGGACATACTTAGGAAATGGCAGGACCCTGGGGCGTGATGTTCAGCATAGGAATCTGAGTACAAATACATAGTAACATCACAGCTAGATAAGATGGTAAAGAAGGCTTTTGGTACTTTGACCTTCATCAGTTCAGTTTTGCTCACTTATTACAGGAAGGATATCATTAAGCTGGAAAGAATGCAGAGAAGATTTCCAAGGATGTTGTGAGGACTCGAAGGCTGAGCTACAGGAAGAGGATGGGGAGGCTAGGACTTTATTTCCTTGGAATGCAGGAGGCTGAGGGGTGATCTTATGGAGCTGCATAAAATCACATGTGGGATAGGGTGACTGCACAGCATCTTTAGGTAGGGGAATCAAGAAGCAGGTTTAAGATGAGAGGGGAAAGATTAAATAGACAGTCTGAGAGGCAAGTCTTTTCACTCAGAGGGTGGTGGGTATCTGGAACGAGATGCCTGAGGAGGTAGTTGGAGTAGGCACTACACAGCATTTAAAAAATACTTGGAGAGATCCATGGATAGTTCAGTTCACTTCAGTTTATTGTCACATGTACCGAGGTACAATGAAAAGCTTTTGTGTGCTAACCAGTCAGCAGAAAGATAATATCCGATTACAATCGATCCACTTACAGTGTACAGACACACGACAAGGGAATAACGTTTAGCGCAAGGTAAAGCCAGCAAAGTCCGATTAAGGATAGTCCGAGGGTCATCAATGAGATATACTAGTTCAGCACTGCTCTCAGTTTAGAGGGATATGGGCCAAATGGGACTTGCATAGATGGGCATCTTGGTCAGCGTGGACAAGTTGGGCTGAAGGACCTGTTTGCATGCTGTATGACTCCATGACCAACATGCCTAGCTTTGGTATGCGAGAGTAAACCTCCTCATCCTCCCCCTTCCATCTCCCACCTCCTCCTCCCTTCTCATCACCAAACTCGCAGGACTTGGAGTCAGCACTCAACTCTGCTACTGGATCCTCGACTTCCTGACCAACAGACCCCAATCAGTGAGGATAGGGGACAAATCATCCTCCACGATAATCCTCAACACTAGTGCAGCGCATGGATTTGTTCTCAGCCCCCTTCATTACTCCTTGTACACCCACGACTGTGCAGCCATGTACAAATCCAATTAATTTTACAAATTTGCAGACGACACCACCATTGTGGGCCGGAAATCAAATAATGACGAGACAGAGTACAGGAAGAAGATTGAGAACCTCGAGTCCTGGTGTCAAGACAACAACCTTTCTCTCAATGTCAGCCAGACAAAGGAGATAATGATTGACTTCAGGAAGTGAAGCGGTACACATATGGTACATGTATGCATTGACGGTGCTGAAGTAGTTGAAAGTTTCAAATTCCTCGGAGTAAATATCACCGACAACTTGTCCTGGACCACCCATATTGAGGCATTGAAAGCACACCAACGCCTCTACTCCGTCAGAATGCTTAGAAAGTTCAGCATGTCCCCAAAACTCTCAACAACTTTTACAGATGTGCTGTAGAAAGCATTTTATCAGGATGAATCAAATCATGGTTTGGGAACAGCTCCATCCAAGCACGCAGCCCAGATCATCACACAAACGAACCGCCCTTCCATTGTCTCCATCTACACTTCACGCTGCCTCGACAAGGCCAGCAGCATAATCAAGGACGGGTCGCGTCCTAACCACTCCCTCTTCTCCCCTCTCCCATCAGGCAAGAGGTACAGGAGTGTGAAAACGCGCACCTCCAGATTCAGGCAGTTTCTTCCCAGCTGTTATCAGGCAACCTAACCATTCTATCACTAACTAGAGACCAGTTCTGAGCTACTATCTACCTCATTGGAGAGCCTCGGACTATGTTTAATTGGACTTTACTGGACTTTATCTTGCACTGAACGTTATTCCCTTCATCATGTATCTGTACTGCGGATGGCTCGATTGTAATCACGTATAATCTTTCCGCTGACTGGTTAGCATGCAACAAAAGCACCCGAGTCTTCTCATTGTTCCTACATCTTCCTCCTCACTCCTCCTCCATGCTTTCTCCTTCTCCCATCACCTCCACATCTTCTACTCGTTCTCCTGCAACCGCCCCCTCTCCACATCTCCCTTCATCTCCCCATCGTCCCACTCATCTCCCTCTTCCCAGATACCTGGATGAACGCGTTGCCCTGGACACTCTTTGCCGCCTCGGCCGTCATCCGAATGCCATTGGCCGAGGCGAAGAAGGTGACCTGGTCTCGGAAGTGAATGGCCTTGAGCAGGTTGGAGAGATTTCGCGCGTTGTCCAGACTGGCGACAAAAACAAAGCGCTCGTCTTCGCCCGGGTCACCCGGGGAGCGCAGCATGGCGCCGGTCTGCCCCAACCCCGTCCGCGGAACTCCCCTCCCAGAGCAAAGGTTCCGGCCCGGCGGACAGTGAACACCGACCACTCACCCCAGCAGTGATGGCCAAACCACTGATTGTCCGCACCAAATCTCAATCTTTTGGACTCTTGTACTAATTCCATTTCACCTGCTTTGGGTCTGTATACTTTCACGCAATGCCTGTCCAAAATCATTTTTAAAGTGGCATTGTACTGATTCTGCCACCCCTTCTGGCACAAAAAGCTGGAGTAACTCAGCGGGTAAGACAGCATCTACTGAGTTACTCCAGATTTTTGTATCTATCTTTAGTTTAAACCAGCATCTGTAGTTCCTTCCTGCACCCCTTTTGTCACCCTGTTCCTGACATCAGCCACACTGTGCAAAAAACTTCTGCCTCAGGTCCTGTTTAAACTACATTTTCTCACCTTAAACCCACGCCCCCTTGTTTTTGATACCCCTATCATGGGAAAGGGATTTTGAATATTCTATCTTTACCTTTTATCTTTTCCTTTCATAACTTTATATACTTCGGTATGTCATGGAGGATTCTCTTGAACTTCTACAGGTGTACAGTAGAGAGCACATTGGCTGGTTACATCACAGCCTGGTTTGGCAACTTGAACGCTCGGGAGCGGAAAACATTGCAAAAAGTTGTGAACACAGCCCAGTCCATCATCAGCTCTGACCTCCCCACCATCGAAGGGATTTATTGAGACGCTGCCTCAAAAAGGCACCAGCATTACCAGAGACCCACACCATCCTGGCCACGCACTCATTTCACCCCTGCCATCGGGAAGAAGGTACAGGAGCCTGAAAACTGTAACGTCCAGGTTCAGGAACTGCTTCTTCCCTACAGCCATCAGGCTATTAAACGCTACAACCTCAAATAAGCTCTGAACTTCAATAGACTACTATTATTAATATTATTATTATTATTATTACACTACTATTTTTTGTTTTTTGAGTACATGTGTGTGTGTATATATATATGTATGCTTTGGAGGTGTGTGATGGTTGTCGGTAAAGTGAGAATAACAGAATAAGAATGCTGCTGTCTTGTCAACAGACGCGCACACAAGCAGTTGGTATTAGTTTTGAAATTCTCGTTGATCACAGAATTTCTCACGACAGAGGGTGAGAAATTCTGTGATCAGCGTGAGAATTGCGTGAAATGCGTGAGAGTTGGCAGCCCTGCAGGTGTGGACTCCTGTACATTGGCAAGACCAAGCGCAGGCTCGGCGATTGTTTCGCTGAACACCTTCACTCAGTTCGCCTAAACCTACATGCTCTCCTGGTTGCTCAATCCTTTAACTCCCCCTCCCATTCCCAATCTGACCTTTCTGTCTGGGCCTCCTCCATTGTCAGAGTGATGCTGAACACAAATTGGAGGAACAGCATCTCATATTTCGCTTCGGCAGCATACAGCCCAGTGGTATGAATATTGATTTCTCAAACTTCAACTAACCGTTGCTTTCGCTCTCTCTCCTCCCCCCCCCCCCCTCCCACACCCTAGTTCTCCGACTACTTTCACTGTCCTGATTAATTTTACTGATTGTATGCCGTATTGTCACCTTCCCTTTATATAACATATAACCATATAACAATTACAGCACGGAAACAGGCCATCTCGGCCCTTCTAGTCCGTGCCGAACACTTACTATCACCTAGTCCCATCTACCTGCACTCAGACCATAACCCTCCATTCTTTTCCCATCCATATACCTATCCAATTTATTTTTAAACGATAAAAACGAACCTGCCTTCACCATTTCCTCTGGAAGCTCATTCCACATAGCTACCACTCTCTGAATAAAGAAGATCCCCCTCATGTTGCCCCTAAATTTTTGTCCCTTAATTCTCCAATCATGTCCTCTTGTTTGAATCTTCCCTACTCTCAATGGAAAAAGCTTATCCATGTCAACTCTGTCTATCCCTCTCATAATTTTAAAGACCTCTATCAAGACCCCCTTTACCTTCTGCGCTCCAAAGAATAAAGACCTATCTTGTTCAACCTTTCTCTGTAACTTAGGAGCTGAAACCCAGGCAACATTCTAGTAAATCTCCTCTGTACTGTCTATTTTGTCGACATCTTTCCTATAATTTGGCGACCAGAATTGTACACCATATTCCAGAATTGGCCTCACCAATGCCTTGTACAATTTTAACATTACATCCCAACTTCTATACTCAATGCTCTGATTTATAAAGGCCAGCACACCAAAAGCTTTCTTTACCACCCTATCTACATGAGATTCCACCTTCAGGGAACTATGCACAGTTATTCCTAGATCCCTCTGTTCAACTGCATTCCTCAATTCGCTACCATTTACCATGTACATCCTATTTTGATTTGTCCTGCCAAGATGTAGCACCTCACACTTATCAGCATTAAACTCCATCTGCCATCTTTCAGCCACTCTTCCAAATGGCCTAAATCTCTCTGTAGACTTTGAAAATCTACTTCATTATCCACAACACCACCTATCTTAGTATCATCTGCATACTTACTAATCCAATTTACCACACCATCATCCAGATCATTGATGTATATGACAAACATCAGTGGACCCAACACAGATCCCTGAGGCACCCCACCAGTCACCGGCCTCCAACCTGACAAACAGTTATCCACCATTACTCTCTGGGATCTCCCATTCAGCCACTGTTGAATCCATCTTGCTACTCCACTATTAATACCCAACAATTGAACCTTCTTAACCAACCTTCCATGTGGAACATGGTCAAAGGCCTTACTGAAGTCCATATAGACAACATCCACCACTTTACCCTCATCAATTTCCTTAGTAACCACTTCAAAAAGTTTAAGAAGATTAGTCAAACATGACCTTCCAGGCACAAATCCATGTTGACTGTTCCTAATCAGACCCTGTTTATCCAGATGATTATATATTATCTCTAAGTATCCTTTCCATTAATTTGCCCACCAATGACGCCAAACTAACAGGTCTATAATTGCTAGATTTACTCTTAGAACCCTTTTTAAACAATGGAACAACATGCGCAGTACGCCAATCCTCCGGCACCATTCCCGTTTCTGATGACATTTGAAATATTTCTGTCATAGCCCCTGCTATTTCTACACTAACTTCCCTCAATGTCATAGGGAATATCCTGTCAGGACCTGGAGACTTATCCACTTTTATATTTTTCAAAAGTGTCAGAACTTCCTATTCTTTGATCCTCGTAGTTTCCATAGCTACCCTACTTGTTTCCCTTACCTCACATAATTCAATATCCTTCTCCTTGGTGAATACTGAAGAAAAGAAACTTCAATATCTCCCCCATCTCTTTTGCCTCTGCAGTTAGCTGTCCACTCTGACTCTCAAATTTATCCCTCGTTATCCTTTTGCTATTAATATAGCTGTAGAAACCCTTTGGATTTACTTTCACCTTACTTGCCAAAGCAACCTCATATCTTCTTTTAGCTTTTCTAATTTATTTCTTTAGATTATTTTTACATTCTTTATACTCCTCAAGCACCTCATTTACTCCATGCTGACAATAAACCAAGTCGCACTCGTTTTCACCTAACAAACAGCGAACAATGGCCTGTTTCCTTTATCATCGTTACTTTTTTGCATATCTTTCATTCATTGTTCTTTATCTCTCTACATCATCATCTATCTCTCATTTCCCTTTTCCCTAACTAGTCTAAAGAAAGGTCCCGACACGAAACGTCACCCATTCCTTCTCTCCAGGGATGCTGCCTGTCCCAACTTTGCCTATTTCCTTCGCTCCATAGATGCTGCTGCACCCGCTGAGTTTCTCCAGCACTTTTGTCTACCTTGGATTTTGCAGCATCTGCAGTTCCTTCTTAAACTCCCAACTTTTTATGTCTATCTTCTGTACTTAATACTCTGACTGATGATGGTCAAGATGGTGTTCTTCATCACTGTGACACCACTTTCAAGTTACTATGTACCTGCATTCCTAAATCCCACTGCTCTACAACACTCTCCAGAGCCCTGCCATTCACTGTGAAGGTCCTGCCCTGGTTTGACCTCCCAAAATCCAACACCCCATAACTTACGTGTATTAAACTCCATGAACTATTCCTCAAGATTCATCTGCAATTTCTGATAACCATCTTCACTGTCATTGATGCCACCCACTTTTGTGTCATCTGCAAACTTAGTAAACATGCCTTGTACATTCTCATCCAGATGATTGATATAAACCACAGATAGCAATGGGCCCAGCATCAATCTCTAAGGCACACAACTAGTCAGGCTCCAGTGAAAAACAACCTTCCACCATCACCCTCTGCTTCCTTCCTTGAAGGTAAATCTCAGTCGTCTAGCTCTCCCTGGATCCCATGCAATCTAATCTTCCAGAGCCTTATCAAATGGCTTACTAAATTTCATATAGACAATGTTTCTGGTTTTGCCCTCGTTAACCTTGTTAATTACTTTGTCCAAAAAATTAATCAGATTTGTGAAACATGATCTCCTACGTACAAAACAATGCTGTCTATCCAAATGCATGTATACCTAATCCCTCAGAATACTCTCCAATAACTAGCCTACCACGGATGTTAGGCTCACTGGTCTATAATTCCCAGGCTTTTCCTTGCAACCCTTCTTAAATAGAGGCACAGAAATAGCCATCCTCCAGTCATCGGCACCTCACCCATGTATAATGCTGACTCATCAATCTCAGCCACGGCACCCGCAATTTCTTCAATAGCTTCCCACAGTGTCCTCGAATATGTCTGACCAGGCCCGGCAGATTTATCCACCTTCATACACCTTAAGACTTTCAGCACCTCCTCAACTGTAATATTGCCACTTCCATTATCTATCCCAAGTCCCTCAGTCTTCATATCTTTCTCCACAGTAAACACAGAGGAGAAATACTCATGAAGGGCCTTGCCCATCTCCTATGGCTCCACACAGAGATGTGCGCTTTGGTTTCTAAGTGACCTATTCTAATCAACCTCTTACCCTACTGCCTTTTTTGAAAAGGGAGACCACATTTGTTGTCTTCTAAGCCTTGACATCTCAATTTTATTAACTTCTAGACTGTGGGACCCGTTGGGTCTCAGTCACCACGGGGGGGTGGTGGGGAGGGGGTGTGTAGGGTGGGAGGTGAGGTGTGTATGTGGTGGGAGCGGTTTGCGAGGGGGGTGAGGAGGGATGTGGGGGGGAGGGTGGGTGTATGGAGGAGGGAGTGTGTGTGGGTGGGAGGGAGGATGTGGGAAGGGGAGGGGGTTTGGGGGGGTGTGGGCAGGGGGTGTGGAGGGGAGGGGTTTGTGTGGGTGGGGGTATATGTGGGTGGGGGCATTGTGGGGGGGAGGGAATTGAGGGCAGGGGGTGTTGTGGAGAAGGGCTTGTGGGTGGGGGAGGGGTCTGGGGGGAGGTTGTGGGGGGATGGGAGTGTTGGGGGGGCAGGGGAGGGTTGTGGGGGGGAGGGGGGTGTTGGGGGGAGGGGGAATGTTGTGGAGAGGAGGGATTGTGGGGGAGAGGGGTTTGTGAAGGGGGAGGGGTGTGGGGGCAGGGGCGGAGAGAGCTCGGAGAAAATACGGGGGAAGAACCATGGGGGCGAGTGCGGTATCACGGGGAGGGGGGCAAAAGCCAGCGAGGGGGGACCAGAGGGGAAGGGGTTGGTGGTGCGATGGGGACTCACAGCGGGCGCTGGTCACTGGCTGCTGGCCGCTGGTCGCTTTGCTGGTCACTGGCCGCTGGTCCTTTCGCTGGTCGTTCTCCTCCGCCGGGATCAGAGTCTCCGCTTTCCATTTGGCACCATCTCCGACTCCGCGCCAGGTTGGGTTGGGTTGGGTTGGGCTGGGCCGGTCTGGGGCAGGCTGGGTTGGGCTGGGCTGGGCTGGGCCAGACTGGGTCAGGCTGGGTCGGGCTGGGTCGGGTTGGGTCAGGTCGGGTTGGGTTGGGCTGGGCTGGTCTGGGTGGGGCTGGGCTAGGCTGGGTCGGGCTGGGTCAGGTCGGCCTGGGTCGGGTCCGGCTGGGTCGGGCCGTTTCCGGTCCCTCCCTCCGAAAATTGTGGCCGGTTGGAGACCTCCGCCGGCCATCCAGAGCCTCCCGCAGCTGCAGTAAAGACACGATGGCGCAGAAAGGGGAGGACTGTCCTGAGGAGTGACAGTAGAAGGGACCAATGCACGCGGCGCTGAATGGCAGGAGAGGCAATCTATCTGCGCATGCGCATTTTTTAAGTTTTTAAACCTCGATACCTCTTACCAGCTTCCACTGATTGGAACGAAAACTTGGTGCAATCGCAGCACAGGAGAACGGCGAGTAAGCTGGCGAAAAATCAAAGCGCTATCGTGTACCGTTTTTGCACAAATAGAATGACCGCCAAACCAGAAGATAACAAGATCAGAGTTTTTTGTTATGTATAGATAGATATGTTAATATTGGCTAAATTAAAGAGGTCACAAAATGGAGGGATCTTTGTATTTGCAGGGCCTGCTTGGCCTCTTTCTGTGAAAGTTGCAAGATGGGAGACGGCTCCAAGGAGTCTGGATCCTAGATGGAAGTTGAGGATAGGAGAGGTCCAGATGTCCTTTGTTAATATGTATGAGGGTTTGCAGAAAGTGATAAGAAGGTCTGAAAATGCATAGTGGGGATTGGTTATAGAAAGGAGTGTACAAAGGTATTGTGAATAATGTTGCAGAGTGTTTGTACTGCTGTTTGATGATTGGTTAAAGTGTGAAACCTTGTTTGAATTGTTTATACAACCTGGGAAAATGTTTCATTACTTTAGTTAACTGACTTCCTTCTAGAAGCTTCTGTGGATACATTGTAATGGGGTACTTTGTGATTGGGTTAGGGAACTGTCAATAACTGCATAATATGATCGATATTTGTGATTGGCTTGTACGGGTTGCCCCCACATATAGTTTCGCACCACAGGTCCGATGGACTATAAAAGAGTGAACCCCATGAGGATCGGATTTGGTCTTCTGGAGGTGAACTTGGGATCGTGTGACCTACTGGAGGTGTCTGCTCGCACGAGGATTAAGGGCTTGAACGAGTTGAGACAAGGATCGGATCCACGGTGGTTAGGTATACGGAGTTCGTTTGTATTTTGGTGGAATAAAGATTAGTTGTTCCAGTGCTTGACTCAGTGTTTTACTGAACTAGACTAGGGGGGTTAGCTCTAGGAGCATAATTACATTGGGGGCTCTTCTGGGATCTCAACGGACCCCCCAGACATAAGTTTGCGATCGGGGTGTTGAGTCGTTTCTAATTGCGAGGGGAGAAATCGGCGCCACGGTGCAGTTTTCGCATCGGTTTTCCCCACTTTGCTGATCGGGACGAATCGAACATTCATGCACTTGTCTTGGGGTCTAGCAAGCACTGAGGATAGAGGAAAGGGAGTCCTTGCCTAAGGGTAGGGTGGGGAGTTAAAGGGCTGTCTCACTGTGCGAGTTGACCCAGGAGTGACCCCGAGTTTAAAACAAATTTAACTCGTGGTAATCACGTACAATTAACGTAGTGGGAACGTCGGAACTCGTGGACTCAACTTAGCGACTCTTAGCGCTAACGGGAGGTACCCGTGAAACTTGTTAACTCTTGCAAAAGTTCAAACATGTTTGTACTTTTCCACGAGTAAAATGTACTCTTGTGGTTAAAATTTGAAACATTTTAAACTCGTTGTAAGAACGTAGTGGCCGTGCGTTTAACTTTGTGACTCGTGAGTCTACCGTGGGAACTCTTTTTAGAAACAATAATCAGGGACAGAAATATCAGTTACTTAGACTTTTTAAAGACAAATTCTTGATTTTATCAAGTTATTGATAAGGTGACAGAGTGGGTTGAAAAGAAAAAATTGCTTGAAGTTTATATATAAATTTGTGTTGTGTTGTGTTGTGTTGAAAAGCTTTTTGCTGATCCGTTTGATTCTCACTGTTTGTTTACTTCATTGCACAATAAAAGAGAGTTCTTTGCTATCAAGATCAAATTGATGTCTGGAAGTCTTCATTTTAATATCACTACAAAGTCTCATGACTTGAATGTAATATTCCTTTCATCATAAAACACAAAAATAGAGGAAGGCAAAATATATTCACATCTTGATTCTCACAATCATTTGTGAGATTTAAGGACTCAGCTGCCTCCATATGCTGTGCTTTTTAAATGTTTAAAATTGTCCCCTCTCAGTAGATCAGAAAATAAGACAAAGTCTTATGTGAAACAAATGTCTTGAATGTGAAACAAAGTCTTTATTCTTGTTCAATATAAAAAACGCTTTTTTGTGCATATTGAGAAATATGCGTAATTTCCTGCAAACCCATATCACGGTGAAGCACCACAGCAAACAACGCAGTGGTCTGAAAAAGGGCTTCTCATACATGAAAATCAACAAATGAAGCACAAATAAAAGTATTTCCACTATATACTAATTCAGCTGAGAAATGCACTAGTCTAAATTCAGGCAATAAAAGATACAATGCAATGCGCTAAATGACAAGTTTTGAGATCTACAATCAGATAAGCAGATGCATGATAACCACGTTTTAAAGGAAAGACAGATGCAATGAAATTACTTTTACACCACAATAAAAAATAAAATCCACACTTAAATTTAAACAATGAAAAGTCAGCAGGATTTAAACTAAACATGAAATTAACTGGATTTTTCTGCATGTGGGCTCTCCTCATGCAGTGATGTACCTGTGGTCGGCAGCCACTCAAAATAAGCTGTCCTGCCACGGCACACTGCCCAATTCTGAATTATAGTAGGAGCAGAGATGGTCTCTCTGCTCTTTTGCACTGTTGGTCCCCGTGTTACCTCGAAAACACTGCAGTGGCACCAAAGTCTCGTCGTTTGTACCACTCCTCCACGCACCTAGTGTTATTCTCCCAGTTTGACTGTCCACTAAGTCACCGTCCTGCATGGCTGTTGCTGATCCTGAAGCTGCACCTCTGATACGGATCAGGTTGTGCAGAACACATGCAGCAAACACAATAGTCTCTACGTTCTTTGGCTGGCATGACATCATTTTTTTAATGTGTGATGATTTTTCAACACTTCGATATACATTGTTGCCTCAAGATTAACGGGAGAAGAACTTGGTACACTCGGGAGACGAACTTGGAACATCGCAGAAATGAGAAGTAAACGGCAAACTTAGACATACCCGTGGGAACTCGGTTAAACTCTGGATCATAAACTTGTAGTCTCGTACGCAACCACGAGTATTTCACTCGGGGTCACTCGTGGGTCAACTCGCACAGTGAGACAGGGGCTTTTAGGCTCACAAGGCTTTTCTCTAGTGGGTTAGAAACCCCGCACCAAGTTAGTCAACAGCTGTTGCAGTCAGGGGACCATTGAGTTGACCTGGCACCAAAAGGGTAGTTGAGGGGTTGTAGTCCCTGCTCAGACTGGGATATCTGAATTGGCTGAGGTATCTGAATAGACAGGACTGAGTAAGTAACAGTATAAAAGCGGAGAAGTGTTGTGTTGCTGCCGAGGGTGTGATTGGAAAGGCATTTTAAAAATCGGCACCGAATTGCAGCGCGTAGCGGACACGCGCTGAAGCCAGTACCAAGCAGGTTGAAAGGAAGAAGCCTGCGGGGTGAACCTATGAGGGAAGAGTCCCCGCTTGTGTGAGTAGTATCTAGACTTTTGGAGAGGGAGGGGTTCTGTAACGGTACTGGGAACTCAGTGATAATTGGTTGAAAAATACTTGTGAACAACACTGAGAAGTTCAATTAAAGACGCGTCGATTCGAAATTTGAATTTGAATTTGTGTGGGAAGGAAACTAAAAGACGATTGGATAAGAGAGTAAGAGTGTAAAGTAAAGAGTTAAATTTTTCGATCCAAATTTACCAAATTCAGGGCTTCATATTGAAGGATTGGCTAGTTCTATCCCAGGCTCTCATATTTTGAGATTTTAAAAATAAAGTCTGCAATTTATCCCATCAGATAAAGCATAAAAAGAAGTTTAATTTGACACCTAATTCACTTTCATATCTTCAGTATTAAAGAAGTTATGGCCATTTTCATGCTCGGAAATTAGCAGCTTGTTCCCTATTGCTTTTCCATTGACTTAACACAAAAGCTGTGATCGAGGACAGTCAAAAGCCCATAACTTTCTTAAAAATTAAGATAACTGAAAGAAATTTTCAGTTATTATAGATTGAAGCATTCTGAAACAAATATGAAACAATCTTACTTAGAAGACATAAAAGTAAAGCATATAATAGTTAGTTACCTAATTGTAGCTAATTACAAAATTCAATTACTAGATCTAAACATCTATCAATTTCTTAAGAATAGATTAACATTTTTAAATAGCCTAAGTGTCCAAATAACATTCACACAATAATTCACAATATAACATAATTTGTAAATCTAATTTTCATGAATTTACAGGCCAAATGGAAGGAATTGAATGTTTAATACCTGTAAAATTAATGGGCATTTAAATCATCTTGTGAGTGAGGATTTCTGGAACGCGATCTTT
>CM075978.1:151935278-151994061 GCA_038087875.1 Malacoraja senta | reverse complement strand
AATCAGGGGATCTGAATTTCAGGAATGGGATAAATTCTCCTCAGTACTGTGCAATCTTACTCGACTGCCTTCCAACTAATGTGGCTGAATCGTTTAAAACTAATAATATGGACTGGTCAGAAAATAGTTCCAGTCAGATGGCCAGGGCAGTAAAATACCACTGGAAAGATGTTAAAAAGAAGGAAGGTCAGCCTGCAGTGAAAACAAAAAATTGAGTACGTGGTTAAAAAGGAGGCGCCAAACTCTGACTCAGGACCATCGAGTCCTCAAATGTTAGCAAAGAATGGAATGGGAGAAATTAGAGTTTCAGAGTATTTAGATAATTATTACAATAATGCACCTGCCTTAAAGCCAATTTTACAAGGACCAAATTGGAGAAGGAATAAAGTACGGGGGCCCAGATCAGTGTTATACTTGTGGAGGGCCAGGTCACTTGAGTAGGGAGTGCCCAACAAGAGGAAGGAATGGAAGAGGGGGTCACCAGAGATTTCCAAGATCAGAGGGATCAAAGAGATTTCAGAGATCAGAGCAGAGAGGGAACTGGCAGGAAATCAGGAACAGAGAAGACCAATATCCTTCTCTCACGATAACCCCTTTTCACATCTATGATTGGCAAATTTAGTGGTGACTGGATGCAAATCTTACGAAGAACCTGTGCTGTCATTACAATTAGAAGAAAAAATCTGTACCTTCTTGGTGGACACAGTGGCATCCATGTCATCACTGCAATCAATTTACAATCTCCCTGAATCACAAGATGTTCAGAGCCTGTCCGGTTTTCAAGGACAAGTCTGCCAGTATCCCATCTCTGAGCCACTTGAGGTGGTGTACAGAGGAAAAGCAATAAAGCATAAGTTTGTGATAACAACTGGATTGGATTGCAATTTAATGGCCAGAGATTTGCTCTGCGCATTTCAATTAAAAATAGAATGCGGCGATGGTGAGACAGTAGTGACCCTCTTGGCTCCAGAAAGGCAGTGTTATTCGACAGTGACCCCCCAATGGTGATATGGATGAAGAACCTCCACTCCATATTACATTGGCTTACGACAGGAGTGGTAAGGATAGAGCGATGGAAGCATTATTTAAACCGTATGAAGGAAAGAACTGGGAAATCAAAATGTTGGCAGGAAAAGAGGGCATTGCGGAATATGCTGAGGTACCAGTGAAACCATGGATAGGAACTGCAGGTGTTGCTCCTCACATTACAAGAAAAGTAGAATTACCCGGCGAATGCAAACGATCTGGGAGCAATGGTGAGAAGGGCAATTACCATGGCAGACCTGAATAAATTCGATGAACAAAATTTGTCTAACCAATATGTTGTTAAGTTTCATCAGCCAATTCCTTCTCCTCCTGTATAAAGTTATAAACTTCTGGAGGGGAATATTTGATATCTTCTCCAAAATACTTAAAATTAAATTGGAACCAGATATAAAACTGATCACTTTAGGTATGTCAGAGGCCTGCTCCAAATTAACGATATTCCAAAGATGTTTCCTCAGTTACGGCCTAATAACGGCGAAAAAATTAATACTCAAATTTTGGAAACAGACAACAGTCCCTACAGTGAAGATGTGGATTACTGATATGTCCGAGACACTACATTTGGAAAATATTAGGCTTGTCTTGGCGGAAAAATCAGATCAATTTCTTAAGACATTGTACTTTTACTGTATTTCTGCAACAAAAGAATGGTTAAACACAAATTTAAACCTGATGCCAGGGATGGGTGGGTGGGGGGGAGTATATCTCCATCTCTTTTCTTATTTCTTTTCTTTTCTCTTGCACTTCTTTGGTAGCTTAGGGGTCTTTTTCTTGCTTTCTCTTATTTTACTTCTTTCTTCATTCTCTTTTTTTCTCTCTTTTTTTCTTTTTTTTTCTTTTTCTTTTTTTGATTTAGGTTCTAACCTTAAAAATGAGGCTGTACAATAATTGTATAACTGTTATGTCGATCGTCTTATCCCTGTACAATCGCTTCTAATAAAATAAATTCCACAAAAAAAAACAGTTGTTACCCACCTACGTCAGCATCTGGGGAGTGAGGAGTGAGGTATGTGGACCCATAAGAATGGGCAGAAGACACAGCTCAGGTAGGATGTGTGAACATCAGTCCCATCCAATTAGCTCTCCAGAAAGAGGTAACACTGCCTTCGATACAACAGTATCCATTAAAACCACAGGCCATTAACAGCATAGACAAATTAATTTGGGGACTGCTAGAACAGAATATCTTGGTAAAATGTCAATCACGCAGTTCCAAAACCAGGGAAGAAAGGCCAGTATCATTTGGCTAATCTGGGATATGTACTCTCCCAGTCAAAAGTACTGATGGCCCAGGAGAGAGTAAAATTTTTAGGAATCATAATTTCGGCAACAGAAAGGAGTCTAGAAAAAGACCCAAGATCAATTAACTCAGTCGTAGAACCACTCCATGCACTAGTGCTAAACCCTGCTCACATCCTAGCACTGATACCAGCTGAAGCCAAAATCTTCTCGATAGTCGATCTCTAACACGCATTCTTTTCCTTGCCTCTCCTTAAGAACAGCCAATATTTGTTTTTTTTTAAAATATTTTTATTTTATTAGAAGTAAGTACAATCCTATGGCACCAAAGTGCCTAATATATATTGACATAATACATTTTATGTACACCTTCTTATTTTTTTTATTATAATGAATAAGAAAAAGAAAAAGAGAATAGATAATAAAAGATAGAAAAATGTGAGATATATAGTGTGTGTAAAAGAAAAAAAAGAGTGAAAGAAGAAAAGTGAAGAAAAGAAGATAGAAAGAAAGAGTAGAAAAGAAAAAAGAAAAATAAGGAGATCATTATTTATAATCTTGACCATCCCTCACCCAGTCCTGGAACAGTTAGCTTCTACAATTGTGTTGCACCATATAGCCAATATTTGTTTGCTTTCACATATAGGGGCCAGCAATACACCTGGACCAGATTGCCTCAGGGATTCATCAATTCGCCTACTTTATTTTCCAGTCTACAAGAACAATTGAGTACTTTAAATTTTAGAAGAAGATCTACTTTAGTGCAGTATGTCGATGATTTTTTAGTGGTCAGCAGAGATGAACCAAGCAACTGTGAAGATACTGCACAATTATTATATCATTTGGCTAATCTGGGATATGTAGTCTCCCAGTCAAAAGTACTGATGGCCCAGGAGAGATTAAGATTTTTAGGAATCATAATTTCGGCAACAGAAAGAAGTCTAGAAAAAGCAGATTCAAACCAATTTGTGAATTCCCGATTCCTAAAGAAGCAAAACAAACGAGGCAATGGCTTGGTATGGTCAATTCCTCCAGTTTGATGACCTCGAAAAGATCATCCACACATTCATCTCCTCCCGCCTAGATTACTGCAACTCCCTTTACACTGGCATCAGCCAATCTTCCCTGTCCCGCCTGCAACTGGTCCAAAACGCCGCAGCGAGACTCCTGACGGGCACCCGAAAAAGGGACCACATCACCTCGATCCTGGCCTCTCTCCACTGGCTCCCTGTGCGTTTCCGTATAAACTTCAAGATCCTCCTCCATGTCTACAAAGCCCTCAATGGGCTTGCCCCCACCTACATAAAAAGTCTTCTCACCCACCACTCCAACTCCAGGCCCCTCAGATCGGCCGACTTGGGGTTGCTGAATATCCCACGGTCTAGGCATAAGCTCAGGGGCGACCATGCCTTTGCGGTTGCAGCCCCTAGACTGTCGAACAGCATCCCCTTTCCCATCAGAACTGCCCCCTCCATCTACTCTTTTAAGTCAAGACTAAAAAAAACGTATCTATACTCCCAAGCCTTTCCTGACGTCTTCTGAGTGAGGGCTACATGTATATATGTATGTAGTTTGTTTTGTTTATGCTATTCTAATAACAAATGTAAAGCACTTTGGCCAACGAGAGTTGTTAAATGTGCTATATAAATAAATGTGAACTGATTTGACTTGACTTGAATTATTGTAGACCTTGGATCCCTAATATAGCCTTGGAAATGAAAGAGCTGACACCTTATACGAGCAAAGAGGGTGAATTCCAATTAACTAGGAAAGCACAAGAGGCCTTTGAGAACTTGAAGAAATCGCTGATGCAGGCCCTAGCATTGGGAAGACCATTGTACGATAGACCCTTCCAACACTACTACACTATTTTATCTGAATGTGCAACCTCAGTTCTGATACAAAAGCATGTGGATAGGCATAGACCAGTTGACTATTACTCTTCTAAAGTAGACCCAGTAGCCAGGGGACACCCACTCTGCACCCAAATTCTAACTGCCATATATAACAGTTTACAGTCTGCTACAAATTTGACCCTACAACAGGAAATTATAGTGAAGAACTCACATTCAGTAGCAGCATTGTTGGGACAATTACAGACGCAGCACCAAGCAATGGCTCGCCAGAATAAATAAAAAATTTACATATTAAATAATACAAAATTTCAATTTAGGCATTGTACATTAATTAACCCAGCATCTTTTCTTGTCTCACCCCCAGAAGAGCTGTCAGGAGCGGGACATGACTGTTTATTTATCATCGAGGAGGAGACATCTAGAGAGAGGACTTGAGAGACACACCCATAGAGGATCCTGACATAACATTGTACGTAGATGGGAGTGCATCTATTGGACCGTGGGGTAAGAAATTGTCTGGGTATGCGATTGTTAATCAGAATGGGAAAATTGTAGAAGCAGCTGAATAAGCACCTTATTCAGCACAATGGGCTGAATTAATTGCTTTAATTCGGGCTTGTATTATGGGAAAAAAATGTAAAGATTAATATTTACACAGATTCTCGGTATGAATTTGGAGTAGTGCATGATTTCGGACAATTATGGAAAAATAGAGGATTTCTTACCTCAGCGGGGACTCAAATATCAAACAAACAATTGGTGACAGATTTACTGAAGGCCCTGATGCTGCCCAGTCAAATTTCTGTAATAAAATGTAGTGCGCACACAAGAGGACAGACCCCAATAGTCATTGGAAATCGTAATGCTGACTTGGCAGCAAAATAAATATCCCAGGAACGTAAGATGCTAGTGCCAAGGATGACGAGGCAGACTAAAAGTTTAAATAACAGGTCCCCCTTGGAGAAGCTGATACCAACCATCCAAGAGATTGTTCAGTTGGAGGAGGAGGCTACTGAAAGGGATAAAGAACGATGGAAGCAACTTGGGTGTACACTGGATTGTATGCAAGAACTTTGGACCACACCAGCAGGGCAGACTCACTAGCAGCATGCATTATGCAACTCTTTGCGGTGCAAGAGCAGTAGGAGACACTTTTTGGCTACTTGGTGGCATCCAAGATTACAATCATTATCTCAAAAAGTGAGTAGCAGTTGCCTAATCTGTCAGAAGTACAATCCAGGAAAAGGAGTAAGTTGTGAAGAGGGAAAAACACCATTGCCTATGGGTCCGTTTGAAACTTTGCACATGGATTATATCAAATTGGAACAGTGCCAGGGTTATAGAAATGTACTTATCATAGTTGATGCATTCTGCCGGTGGATCGAAGCCTATCCAACCCTTGATAATAAAGCGGCTACTGTTGTCAAGGTGTTAATGAAAGAAATTGTCCCTAGATTCGTCATCCCTATTCGGCTTAAATCAGATAACGGTCCACACTTTATTAGGCAGATTAATAAAGAATTTTGCGTACAGTTGGGTATCCAGCAGCAATTATACTGTGCTTATCAACCGCAGGCTGCTGGACTTGTAGAAAGGGCAAATCAGACCCTTAAAATTAAATTGACTAAATTGAAGGTGGAGACTGGAATTGGTTGGATTAAATTATTTCCCATAGCGTTATTTCAGATGAGAGTCACGCCTGCAGGGAAATCTAGACTGAGCCCAACTGAAATTGTTTATGGTAGACCCCTAAGAACACCTTGGAACCTGAATGCTATGATAGTCATAAATTTCCATCATATGACTGCAGCGATGACCGACTACATTCTAGCTTTGACTCGAGCGTTAAAAGAATCTCATTGTAGAGTAAGATCAGCATATAACAAAGTGCCTTTGTTGACAGCTTTGACTAAAGTGGAGCCTGGAGACTATGTCCTTGTAAAGAACTGGATAAGGAAAGGGTTGGAGGTTTGCTGGGAAGGACCTTACCAGGTACTCCTAACAACCCCAACGGCAGTGAAAGTAGAGCGCAAGAATGCATGGGTGCATCTCCACCACTGTAAGAGCATCAGTGGGGTTGTAGGCTGTTAACTTGCTTTATTCCAGATTCTCTTAGAAACTTTATACTCTGCGATGAGTCAGCAACAGATGAACTTATCAAGATGGGTGGAGGGGATTCACGCCCACGAAAACACGGGAGGTGAAGACTCCTCAGACGGAAATCATGAAGCTATGCCCATGTAAACTCGGGAAGCTTGATGAAATTCTGGGAAAGCACATCATCATCTTGTTAGAATATCTGTATAGGAAAGTACTCATTATTGTGTTTTGGTTATCATTAATTATGAGGGTTATCATAAATGATAAAATGGAGGAATGTTAATATTGGCTAAATTAAAGAGGTCACAAAATGGAGGATCTTTGTATTTGCAGGGCCTGATTGGCCTCTTTCTGTGAAAGTTGCAAGATGGGAGTCACGGCTCCAAGCAGTCTGGACCCTAGATGGAAGTTGAGGGTAAGGAGAGGTCCAGATGTCCTTACTTTGTTAATATGTATGAGCGTTTGCAGAAAGAAATAAGAAGGTCTGCAAATGCATAGTGGGGATTGGTTATAGAAGGGGGTGTAAAAAGATATTGTTAATGATGTTGCAGTGTTTATGCTGCTGTTTGATGATTGGTTAAAGTGTAAAACCTTGTTTGAATTGTTTATACAACCTGGGAAAATTACTTTAGTTTACTGACTTCCTTCTGGAAGCTTCTGTGGAAACATTGTAATGGGGTACTTTGTAATTGGGGTAGGGAACTGTCAATAACTGTAAAATATGATCGATATGTGTGATTGGCTTGTAGGGGTTGTCCCCCCCCATATTGTTTCGCGCCACAGGTCCGATGCCCTATAAAAGAGTGAACCCCATGAGGATCGGAGTCGGTCTTCTGGAGGTGAACTTGGGATCGTGTGACCAGCTGGAGGTGTCTGTTCGCACGAGGCTGAAGGGCTTGAACGAGTAGGGACAAGGATCGGACCCGCAGTGGTTAGGACGGACGGACGGACGGACGGACAGACAATCTTGCTAATTTACCTCTCTGAGCAACTATTCTGATTCCTTGTTAAAGAAGGAACTGCAGATGCTGGAAATCGAAGGTACACAAAAATGCTGGAGAAACTCAGCGGGTGCAGCAGCATCTATGGAGCGAAGGAAATAGGCAACGTTTCGGGTCTGAAGAAGGGTTTCGGCCCGAAACGTTGCCTATTTCCTTCGCTCCATAGATGCTGCTGCACCCGCTGAGTTTCTCCAGCATTTTTGTGTACCTCCTATTCTGATTCCTTTCCCTGTCAAAGCGAGCGCACCAGCCACACATCAACACCCACAGTTCATCAAAACAGGAGCTGGGACAAGAAGGGCTGGCGCATCTGTCGGCCTGGTCTCCGGAAGACACGGTCTCAACCCCAAGCTCAAGTTTATTGTTACTATCTCCTTGTGAGCCCCTGCCCTGACTCCACCAAGGCACAATGGACCTTTCTCCAGGTTTAAACAATCCTGACAATGGAAGGTGAGAGATTCTGGACCAACAAAAGCAGTGCAGAAACCAAACAAGTGACATCAAAACAGACAGATCATTACACAGCTGCTCACAGGATTGATGTACGAGTGTGTTTTCCACATCGCTTGACTCAGGTTTACCTTTATTGAGTAATTTCTGTTTGTTTTGTCCGTTTTCTTGTTGGAGAGTTTGGAAAAGTAAATGCCAGACGTCAGTGATGGAATTGTGCTTGGTGTCAGTGACCTGACACAACCCACTTCTGAGACCAATGGACGTGGGAGTTAGCTCTCCGCCCAGCCCGATCGGCTTTTAGAACTCTCTGCATCTTCCCTTCAGCACTTCAACGGCACCAGCACTCATCCTTCTAAAGCAACTCATCCTCCCACAGGACTTCATCCTCTAGCCGGGCATCATCTCAACTATCCCCTCTCTCAGGTACCCAATCTGTGTAGTCTGAAAGATAAGTCATAGTCAAAGAACTGATGTTTCAAAGCGTTTAACAATTCTAATTGTTTGGCAAGGTTTTGATTTTTTAAAGCCGGTGGGACAGCCAAAGAAGATGTTTGAACCTTCCCATATCAATGAACTTCTGCTTCATGAACTTTCTCCATCCCTCTCTCCCTTCATTCCCTTCCCATTCCTCCATTCATTCTCTAATTCCACCATATGTTCACCATGATCTCAACCCCTACTTTGATCTCCCCCATTCATCTCGTCCCTCACTTTCTACTGTTGTTCTTCTGAAATCTGTTATCTTATTGTTACTCCCCAGTGAAATGGCCAGTGACAGTTTGATGATCCTCGATTCCATCCTGAGTAGCAGTGGTTTCACGTACTCCGAGAGGTTAAAATCACGCTATACCAAGTGGAATATTCGGGCCTCTGAAATGTCCAAACGTACTTTCAACCCAATACGTGCCATTGTGGATAACATGAAGATCAAGCCAAATCCTGAGAAAGCCATGATTACCCTGTCTATTGGTAAGAGGAAACAAGCAACTAATCCACTAGAAAGGCTACTGGGGAGACTTTAAACTAGAATGGTTGGGGGGAGGGACTCAAATAGAGAAAGCTATTAGACAGTGTGTGAGGCAGGAGGCAGAGAAGGGAAGCACTCAGACCCAACATGTAGGGGGGGAAGAAGAAAACAATAATAAACAGAGAATAAGAGGTGGTGGGGTTCTTAAATGGGTGAGCAGAGAAACAGAGGGGTGTAAAATGCGGGCGGAAGCAATAGGTAGCAAGGTGAAAAGTAAAAGTGGCAGGCAGACAAATCCAGGGCAAAAATCAAAAAGGGCCACTTTTCAACATAATTGTATAAGGGGTAAGAGCGTTGTAAAAACAAGCCTGAAGGCTTTGTGTCTCAATGCAAGGAGCATTCGTAATAAGGTGGATGAGTTGAACGTGCAGATAGCTATTAATGATTATGATATAGTTGGGATCACGGAGACATGGCTCCAGGGTGACCAAGGCTGGGAGCTGAACATCCAGGGATTTTCAATATTCAGGAGGGATAGAGAGAAAGGAAAAGGTGGTGGGGTAGCGTTGCTGGTTAGAGAGGAGATTAACGCAGTGGAAAGGAAGGACATTAGCTTGGAGGATGTGGAATCGGTATGGGTAGAGCTGCGAAACACTAAGGGGCAGAAAACGCTGGTGGGTGTTGTGTACAGGCCACCTAGCAGTAGTAGTGAAGTTGGGGATGGCACCAAACAGGAAATTAGAAATGCGTGCAACAAAGGCAAAACAGTTATAATGGGTGACTTCAATCTACATATAGATTGGGTGAATCAAATTGGCTGGGGTGCTGAGGAAGAGGATTTCTTGGAATGTATGCGGGATAGTTATTTAAACCAACATGTAGAGGAACCAATGAGAGAGCAGGCTATTCTAGACTGGGTATTGAGTAATGAGGAAGGGTTAGTTAGCAGTCTTGTTGTGCGTGCCCCCATGGGCAAGAGTGACCATAATATGGTTGAGTTCTTCATTAGGATGGAGAGAGACATTGTTAATTCAGAAACAACGGTTCTGAACTTAAAGAAAGGTAACTTTGAGGGTATGAGACGTGAATTGGCCAAGATTGACTGGCAATTAGTTCTAAAAGGGTTGACGGTGGATATGCAATGGAAGGCATTTAAAGATTGCATGGATGAACTACAAAAATTGTTCATCCAAGTTTGGCAAAAGAATAAATCAGGGAAGGTAGTGCATCCGTGGATAACAAGGGAAATCAGGGATAGTATCAAAGCAAAAGATGATGCGTACAAATTAGCCAGAAAAAGCAGCATACCAGAAGACTGGGAGAAATTCAGAGACCGGCAGAGGAGGACAAAGGGCTTAATTAGGAAAGGGAAAATAGATTATGAAAGAAAACTGGCAGGGAACATAAAAACTGACTGCAAAAGTTTTAATAGATATGTGAAGAGAAAGAGATTAGTTAAAACAAATGTAGGTCCCTTGCAGTCAGAAACAGGTGAATTGATCATGGGGAACAAGGATATGGCGGACCAATTGAATAACTACTTTGGTTCCGTCTTCACTAAGGAAGACATAAATAATCTGCCGGAAATAGCAGGGGACCGCGGGTCAAAGGAGATGGAGGAACTGAGTGAAATCCAGGTTAGTCGGGAAGTGGTGTTGGGTAAATTGAATGGATTAAAGGCCGATAAATCACCAGGGCCAGATAGGCTGCATCCCAGAGTACTTAAGGAGGTAGCTCCAGAAATAGTGGATGCATTAGTGATAATTTTTCAAAACTCTTTAGATTCTGGAGTAGTTCCTGAGGATTGGAGGGTAGCAAATGTAACCCCACTTTTTAAGAAGGGAGACGAGAGAGAAAATGGGGAATTACAGACCAGTTAGCCTAACATCGTGGGGAAACTGCTAGTCAGTTATTAAAGATGGGATAGCAGCACATTTGGAAAGTGGTGAAATCATTGGACAAAGTCAGCATGGATTTACGAAAGGTAAATCATGTCTGACGAACCTTTTAGAATTTTTCGAGTCCCACATAAGAGATTAGTATACAAACTTAAAGCACACGGTATTGGGGGTTCAGTATTGATGTGGATAGAGAACTGGCTGGCAAACAGGAAGCAAAGAGTAGGAGTAAACGGGTCCTTTTCACAATGGCAGGCAGTGACTAGTGGGGTACCGCAAGGCTCAGTGCTGGGACCCCAGCTATTTACAATTTATATTAATGAACTGGATGAGGGAATTGAAGGCAACATCTCCAAGTTTGCGGATGACACTAAGCTGGGGGGCAGTGTTAGCTGTGAGGAGGATGCTAGGAGACTGCAAGGTGACTTGGATAGGCTGGGTGAGTGGGCAAATGTTTGGCAGATGCAGTATAATGTGGATAAATGTGAGGTTATTCACTTTGGTGGCAAAAACAGGAAAGCAGACTATTATCTAAATGGTGGCCGATTAGGAAAAGGGGAGATGCAGCGAGACCTGGGTGTCATGGTACACCAGTCATTGAAAGTAGGCATGCAGGTGCAGCAGGCAGTGAAGAAAGCGAATGGTATGTTAGCTTTCATAGCAAAAGAATTTGAATATAGGAGCAGGGAGGTTCTAGTGCAGTTGTACAGGGTCTTGGTGAGACCACACCTGGAGTATTGCGTACAGTTTTGGTCTCCAAATCTGAGGAAGGACATTATAGCCATAGAGGGAGTGCAGAGAAGGTTCACCAGACTGATTCCTGGGATGTCAGGACTTTCATATGAAGAAAGACTGGATAGACTTGGCTTATACTCACTGGAATTTAGGAGATTGAGAGGGGATCTTATAGAAACGTACAAAATTCTTATGGGGTTGGACAGGCTAGATGCAGGAAGATTGTTTCCGATGTTGGGGAAGTCCAGGACAAGGGGTCACAGCTTAAGGCTAAGGGGGAAATCCTTTAAGACTGAGATGAGAAAAAACTTTTTCACACAGAGAGTGGTGAATCTCTGGAACTCTCTGCCACAGAGGGTAGTTGAGGCCAGTTCATTGGCTATATTTAAGAGGGAGTTAGATGTGGCCCTTGTGGCTAAAGGGATCAGGGGGTATGGAGAGAAGGCAGGTACGGGATACTGAGTTGGATGATCAGCCATGATCATATTGAATGGCGGTGCAGGCTCGAAGGACCGAATGGCCTACTCCTGCACCTATTTTCTATGTATCTATGTAAGATATTGCTTCCACACAATGATGGGACCTTTGCTCATTTTTCATTTTGACCATTTTGAAGAGGAATCAAATATAGGAGCAAAGAGGTCCTTCTGCAGTTGTACAGTGCCCTAGTGAGACCACACCTGGAGTATTGTGTGCAGTTCTGGTCCCCTAATTTGAGGAAGGACATTCTTGCTATTGAGGGAGTGCAGCGTAGGTTTACAAGGTTAATTCCCGGGATGGCGGGACTGTCATATGCTGAGAGAATAGAGCAGCTGGGCTTGTACACTCTGGAGTTTAGAAGGATGAGAGGGTATCTCGTTGAAACATATAAGATTGTTAAGGGTTTGGACATGCTAGAGGCAGGAAACATGTTCCAGATGTTGGGGGAGTCCAGAACCAGGGGCCACAGTTTAAGAATAAGGAGTAAGCCATTTAGAACGGAGACAAGGAAACACTTTTTCTCACAGAGAGTGGTGAGTCTGTGGAATTCTCTGCCTCAGAGGGTGGTGGAGGCAGGTTCTCTGGATGCTTTCAAGAGAGAGCTGGATAGGGCTCTTAAAAATAGCGGAGTCAGGGGATATGGGGAGAAGGCAGGAACGGGGTACTGATTGGGGATGATCAGCCATGATCACATTGAATGGCAGTGCTGGCTCGAAGGGCCGAATGGCCTACTCCTGCACCTATTGTCTATTGTCTATTGACCTCAGTTCAGATTGGGGAACAAACAATGTAGTGAGTGAAATCTAATCAATGTGGAACTGAACATAGTGAATACTGTACTCAATGCTGAGCAGAGCTCCACAGTCCAATTTATCAGATATGAAATGAGAGTTATGGAGTTTTAAGGATTTCACAGATTTGAAAAGGGTTAATGTGACTCTGCTCCTGACAGTGAAACCAGTTCCAAACCTGATTCCGTTCTGCTCCCTTTGGGGATATGGGGGGGGGGGGGGGGGGGGTGTATGCAGGAAGGAGGTGAGATTGCTGTGAAGTGGAATCAATCAGAGTCAGGGCCTGAGTTTGATTCGCTGGTTGTGCTGGGGTTTGGTGGTTGGAGTTATAAATGCCGGGAAGGACCATGGTTTGGTGTTGAGTTCCTGGCGGAGCAAACATGTTGGACTTGGGTTTGTGGGCAAAGGTGAAGAGAGTGGAGTTGGGATTGGTATTGGAGTTCTTGTTGGGAGGAGGAGCCCACATGGTCCATGCTATGTTGACACTCTGTAACAGTCTCCAGCAATGGTGGCCAGCTGTTTCCCAAACCCAAGGGTTTAATTCTGAATAAAACAATATTAATGATTAATGTTTAGGAGTATCCCTCTTGAGCCTGGAATTGATGAATAATCTGACTAACTTTTGTTTAAAGGTGATCCCACTGTGTTTGGGAATCTTCCCACTAATGAAAAGATTCTGCAGGCCATGAAGGAAGCAGTGGACTCAGGCAGATTCAATGGCTATGCACCCTCCGTAGGTACTGACTTCAATTCTAATACAGTAGAAGAGCTCAGATATGAAGCACATTTTGATCCTAATTACCATCACAGAAAATGTATACTATTTTCTAGTGTATGTGCGTACATTTCAATGAGCTGAAAAGAGATTTTCTTCAGTTGCATTCTATACAAAGACTGACCTCTACACAAATGAACAAATTATCTGTAAAATGTAAGATATTTGATAAAGTCCCCCATGGTCAGCTGATCCAGAAGATTCAGTAAATTAACAATGGCTTGTCGTATGGATTCATAACTAGCTTACTAATAGAAGACAGCGAGTTGTGGTAGAAGTTCGGTGACCAATCGAGTTCCGCAGGGATCTGTGCTGGGACCTCTGTTGTTAGGATACGTGGGTTGGTTAGTTTGTAAATGACACCAAGATTGCTGGGTTGCAGACTGAGGAAGGCTGTCAAGTATACAGCAGGATATACTTAGGCTGCAGACATGGGCAGAAAATGGCAGATGCAGTTTAATCCGAGCAAGCATGAGATCTTGCTCTTTGGGAGGTCCAATGTAAAGGGAAGATAATGGCAAGACCCTTAACAGCACTGGTGTACAAAGGGATCTTAGTGTCCAAGTCCATAACACCCTGAAAGTGGCAACACAAGTAGATGGAGCGGTGAATAAGGTCAGGGCATTGAGCATAAGAGTCAGGAAGTCATGATGCAGCTTCTTAGGGCTTTGGTAAGCCTGCATTTGGAGTATTGCATGCAGTTATAGTCACCCCAATACATGAAGGATGTGGGGGCTTTGGAAAGGATGCAGAGGAGGTTTACCAGAATGATGCCTGGTTTAGAGTGTATTAGCTACAAGGAGAGATAGGATGGACTTAGACTGAGGGGAAACCTGATAGAAGTATATACAATTATGAGAAGCATAGATAGTTTAGATAGTCAGAACCTTTTTCCCAGGATGGAAATATCAAATACTAGAGAGCAGAGCATTAAGGTGAAAGTGACAAAGTTTAAAGGTGATGTGCTGGGCAAGATTTTTCCAGAGTGGGTGGTGAGTGCCGGGAACACACTGCCGGTAGTGGTGGTGGAGGCAGATACCATAGTGGCATTTAAGAGACTTTTGGATAGGCACATGGACATGCAGGGATATGGATTGTGTGTAGACAGATAGGAATTGGTCTTGGCCTCCTGGGCGGCACAGACATTATTGACGAGGGCCAGTTCCGGTGCTGTACTGTTCTCTGTTCTCTGTTCTATGTGTATTTTAGTTACTTGGCTTCTGCCAGTGAAATTAAAGAAAAACATGGCATTATTTTGAAAACCAATAAAAGTCCTCTATTCCAAATTCTCTAATCTCTCCACGATGTATTTCATCATGGAAACTAGTACTTTTCTGTATTGCAGCATTGGAGGAGGTAGTTTGATTCCGTGCCAGCAGAATAGTCATGACTGTCCCATTCCTTGTCTCTTTACTTCCATGTTGCCCTGCAACCTGGCAAATGGATAAGTACTTGATGGTCGACGTAGACAAGGTGGCTCTCAAGGGATTACTTTGATCCCAGCTGCTTATACCTGACCCCTGCTCCATTTTCTTGATGAGAGCCTCAATTTCTACACATGCCTGTCTTGCCCTTCACTCTAATTGGAACATGCTGGGCCTGAAATTTCAACTCAGTTTTAAAAGCCTCTCACTTGCTTTATCTGTAAACAGCCTCTCCCAATCACTTTTTGAAAGTTGTTGTCCAATACCATGTCCTTCTTCTTTTGATATCTACTTCTTCTCTGATTTGAGCTTCAATTTGGATTTAGATTAGTTCATTGACGTATACACCAAGGTGCAGTGAAATTCCTTGTTTACGTGAAGCTCATAGAGTTTACATGAAACAATATTTAGCTTGCGTAACTTGAGAGGGGGCTACACATAATCTCCTCATAGGAAATGAGGCTTTAGGACCAGGAATCATTGTTCTATGTGTAAGATGTGTAAGAAGATGTGTAATTTGCGTTACATTTTTATTGTGTATGTGTGTTCTTTTTTTTATTGTACTGCTGCTGGCAAAATTCATTTCACTGCACTTTATTGTGTACTAAACTAAGTGGGACCTGTTGGGTCCCAGCATCACACGGAAGGGCTGGTCTCCCAACGCAATATTCCACCTCTCCAACAATTCCAATACTAGTGGCCAGTGGGGGGGGGGGCTTTCTGGAGCGCTAGTATGGGTGTGGACTGAAGGGACTGGTTTCCAGAGGGCTAGGATGGACATTGTGGGCCGAATGGATTCTTGAGCTGGTGGCTGAGTCAATCAAGCCTGTTGTGCTGGCAGCTCACTCACTCACGGCTGGTGAGCTGGTAGTTGACTCACGGCCATTCCTTGAAATTCCATTTCAAGCAGGGTGCAAGGCCACCAAATTCAAGTGCAGTTTCTTACCACTTCAAGCAGGATGCAAGGCCACTAAAGACAGCAAATCGTGACCTCTCCGTCCTCCATCTTGCAGAGACTGAGCCACACCCACACTTCTGGGTTTTATAGTTCCTCCCCCCTCCCATCAGATGGGGCGTGGCCTTCAAGACATGATTGATAGGAGAGAGAATCTCAACATTTTTTAAACACTAATGACTATTTTATTTTTCATCGATGGGAAAAATCCTCGGCACCTGATGAGCGGAGGGGGACTGAGTAAGATGGCCAAAAATCACAGCCGTACGTGGGAACCTTTTTTTCTAAAATCAATATAAAGCACAAACAGGAAGTGGTCAAGATTAGACTTTCAATTATATAGAAGGCAAGGCAACTTTAATTAGGCAAGGCAACTTTAATTAGGCCAGGCAACTTTAATTAGGCCAGGCAACTTTAATTAGGCAAGGCAACTGTAATAAGGCAACACAGCTTTAGCATTTCCAAACCAAAGGCAACACAGCTTTAGCATTTCCAAACCAAAGGCAACAGAGATTTAGCATTTCCAAACCAAAGGCAACACAGCTTTAGCATTTCCAAACCAAAGGCAACACACCTTTAGCATTTCCAAACCAAAGGCAACGCAGCTTTAGCATTTCCAAACCAAAGGCAACACAGCTTTAGTATTTCCAAACCAAAGGCAACACAGTTTTAGCATTTCCAAACTATATTTTCAAACCACATTAAGGGCACTGACAGGTCAGTAAAACCACTCACAATTTAGTAGACATGTGTTCAGTGTTATTCACAGCTCAGACTGAGAGATGTGACCCTCTCGCTCCCCCATCTTGCAGAGACTGACTGAGGCACTCAACACTTCCGGGTTTTGTTGTCCCTCCGGAAGGGGCGTGGCCTTCATGAGAATCTCAACATTTTTAAAACACTAATAACTCTTTTATTTTTCATCGATGGGAAAAATCTTCTTGTCCTGACTTTGAGTAAGATGGCCAAAAATCACAGCCGTAAGTGGCAGCATTTTTTCTAAAATCAATATACAGAACAACAGGAAGTGGTCAAGATCAGACTTTTAGTAATATAGATGTGATGAATAAATTGATTGATTGATTGAAGAAGGAACTGCAGGTGCTGGTTTAAGCCGAAGATAGAAAGCTGGTAACTGAGTTGATAGCTCATCAAATAGCTGAGTTAATCATAGTTCTATAATATACATTGGTATTGATATGTTACTGTCATGTGTGCCGAGATACAGTGAAAAACTTTGTTTGTGTGCTATCCAGTCAATTCATACTATACATGAATACAATGAAGCCTCACACAAGTCCAATACTTTGTGCAGAATATAGTGTTACAGTTACAAAGAAAAGTGCAGATAAAATAAAGGGCAGTAATGAGATGGGTGGAAGATTGGGACGATACTCTTTCTTATGGGAGGGCTGTTAGTTAGTTTGTAAACAGCGGGGAAGAAGCTGTTCCTGAAACTGGTGGTACATGTTTTCAAGCTTTCATATCGTCTGCCCGACTGGAGAAGAGGGAATGACGGGGGTGTGAATGGTCTTTGATTATGTTTGCTGCTTTCCTGAGGCAGCATGAAGAGTAGATGGGGTCCATGGGGGAATCAATGGGGGGGGGGGAGGGGTGGGGGGAGGCTGCTTTGTGTGGTGAACTGGACTGATAATGATAGATACATGATAATGACTGATACAACAATAAATACAATGACAAGTGCACAACAGCAGAATGGTGCAAAGGTTAGCTTGCAATTTGAAGTGCAAACAAAAAACTAAAGTGCAGTAACAAAACAACTGAATAGTTAAGAATGAGAGTACATGGCAGCACCTTGGGAAAGGGGACAGTTCAGCAGTCTGCAGCAGTGGGGGAGAAGCTGTTCTTAACCTGGACATTTAGGTTTCTCCCAATTCTATCTGTAATCTATTCTGTAATCCTATCATAATTAGCCTGGTTCTTGCTGCCACTTAGAAACCTACACTCAAGGGCCTGTCCCACGGGCATGCGACTCCATGCGGCAAGCGCGACCTAACCGCAAGCGGGTGCCGTGCGGGGGCCGCGCGGAGGTCGCGGGGCCGGTGCCACTTCGATCGCGGGAGCCGCATGGAGTTGTGCGGAGCTGGTCCCGACATCGCGTGGGGCTCCGAAAAACTTAGTATTCACAGCCATTGGAAACCTCGAAAGCCTGGAACATTGAGCGACCTGTCCTTACAACCATGTCTCTGTAATGGTCACAACATCATAGTTCCATGCACCGATCCAGTCTCTGAGTTTATCCCTTTTATCCATAATATTTTTGCATTGAGATAAACACACTTCAGTCCACCATGATCACCATGTACAAGCCACAGAGGCTCATTTACAATGAGGCTACTGGAATTGGAGGGCTTAAGCTATAAGGAGAGACTGGTCAGGTCGGGCCTCTTTGCTCTGAAACAAAGGAGGCTGAGGGGTGACCTCATGCAGGTCATGAGAGGCATAGATAAGGTGAATGGTTACAGTCTTTTTCCCAGGGTGGGGTGTCTTAAACTGGAGGGCAAAGGTTTAATTGAGAGGGTAAAAAGTTAAAAGGAACCTGAGGGGCAATTTTTTAACACAGAAGTTGATGGGTACATATGGAACAAAGTCCCAGAAGCAGTCACTGAGGCATATACAATTACGACATTTATAAGGTGTGGACAGGTTCATATTTAGGAAAGGTTTAGAGAGATAGGGGCCATTCAGCAAATGGGTCGAGCTCAGGGTAGGCAACTTTGTCCCTATGAACAAGATGAGCAAAGGGCCCATTTCTGTAACAGCTCATCAGCAAGAGTACAGTCCTGACCTCACATCAACCTCTTTACAGACCACTGAACTATCTTTCATTGGACTTTACCTTGCATTAAATGTTGTACTCCTTTATCTGTGTACTGTGGGCAGCTTGATTGTATCGGCTTTTCTTTGACTGGATAGCACACAAAGGCTTTTTTTTGTACCTCATATACGTGACAATAATAATCTAAACTAAGCTGTATGACTATGACTATAAAATATTATAAAGAGGGAGATGATTAAGTACAAGAGTACATGCACACATGACATAAAAACAGTCAAACGTCTTACAGGATTATAAAGAGGACGAGTAGCTCTGTTAATGTTGGCCATTAATGGATGAGACTAAGAAACTGAAAATGAGAAATAGAGAAATGGGAACATTTCTACACAATAATTTTAGTTTGTCCAAAAATAGCTATGTTTGGAATTTCGAAAAATGGTATAGGATGTGCATTTTATATGGCTGTATCTCCCTGCTCATCCTTAATGTTACAGATTGTAATTTACAAACCAGAAATCAGGCAAAAGAAAAATATCTCAGTTATTCAGCAATCAGCCACCTGTCTCTGCTGATGTCACGATCTTCACTCAGGGGCCCACACCTCCCCACTCTCCTCAGCAGCCGCTCCCTCAGGATTCCACACCGTGCTTTTCTCTCCACTCTTCTATCTTTTACCCACTCAGAGTCTGGCACAGGAGAACAAGTCAAGAGTGCTTTATTGTCATTTGTCCCAGATAGAACGATGAAATTCTTACTTGCTGCAGCATAACAGAATATGTAAACATAGTACATTGTAAACAATATGATAAACAAGAAAAAAAAGTTCATAGAAACATAGAAAGTAGGTGCAGGTTCCTTCAAGCCAGCACCACCATTCAATATGATAATGGCTGATCATCCAAAATCAGACAATAATAGTGTAAAAAGACAAAACTAATGCCCCCAAGACTATGTAGTTCAGAGCATATTTGGAGGTTATCGTGTTTAATAGCCTGATGGCTGAGGGGAAGAGGCTGGACATTACAGCTTTCAGGCTCCGGTACCTTCTTCTGATGGCAGGAGTGAAATGAGCCTGTGGCCATGGTGGTGTGGGTCGTGCTGAAGCTGGCTGCCTTCTTGAGGCAGCAACTCCAGTAAATCCCTTCGGTGGTGGGGAGGTCAGAACCCGTGATGGACTGGGCGGCGTTCACAACTTTTTCCAGTCTCCTTCACTCCTGGGCATTCAAGTTGCTGAACCAGGCCGTGTTGCTGAGCTGAGGCCTGGATCAAATGGAGGGCAGGGCAGGCTTCAGGTGCCTATTTTGAGCAGGCGCCTGCTCATGATCCTATTTTCTTATTTTATACCTGTTCTTCAGTCATCGGGTGTGTGTTCACGTGCTGAATGAATGAGGTCATTTGAACTGCATGCAGGCTTATTTCTTCTGCTTTCTTGGTAGGTTATCATACTAGCAGAGATGCAGTGGCTAATTTCTACAGCTGTCCAGAATCACCTTTAAAGGCAAAGGTAATGATCCAGCAACATTCATCTCATGGATAGAGAAGGGCCGCGTCAGACAAGGAGGTTATGTTGTAGGAACTGCAGATGCTGGTTTAAACTAAAGATAGACACAAAATGCTGAAGTAACTCACCAGGACAGGCAGCATCTCTGGAGAGAAGGAATGGGTGACGTTTCAGGACGAGACCCTTCTTCAGACAGGAGTTCAGTTCAGGAGGTTCTGGTGTTTGGTGGGGAGGCATCGTTGTTAGGGATATGTGGGGAAGGGTGCTGGGAATGGGAGTGATTGAAGGACACAGTGAGGCGTCCAGGTGGAGAGGGAGCGGTATAGGGAGGAGTGGGAGAGGGAGATGTTGAGGGAAAGGGAAAGAGGGGAGAGTAAGTGTTCCCCTGGCCAAAGACATGGTGTAGGGGGTAGAAGGCTACAACTAGAGTGATGCTGTCTGAAAAGGGAGTATGGGAATGGCTAACTATGGCAGTGCAGGGGTTAATAGTTCAGTTTAGTTTATTTATTGTCACGTGTACCGAGGTGCAGTGAAAAGCTTTTGTTGTGTGCTAACCAGCCAGCAGAAAAACAACACATGATTACAATCGATCCATTTACAGTGTACAGATACATGATAAGGGAATAAAGCACCGCTCTCTGGTTGCTGTAGGATGGTTCAGATGCCTGATAACAGCTGAGAAGAAACTGTCCCTGAATCTGGAGGTGTGCGTTTTTACACTTCTATATCCTCTGCCGGATGGGAGGGGGGGAAGAGGGAGTGGCCAGGGTGCGACTCGTCCTTGATTATGCTGCTGACCTTGCCGAGGCAGCGTGAGGTATAAATGGAGTCAATGGAAGGGAGGTTGGTTTGTATGATGGTCTGGGCTGCGTCCACAATTGAGTAATAGAGCACCAACCAGAGATGTGCAGCAACACTCCAGAGGCATCAGTTCATATCACATGTTAAAGTTGCAGAATTAAAGTTTAAAGGGGAACATTAGGGTCAAGTTTAGGCAAGGAGGAGTCATGAAATTTCTCTGGTGGACAGGATTAAATTAAATCTAATGCCATTTTATAATATATTGAGGGCAAAAGAACAACTCGAGCATGAGTAGGGGCCAGCAAGCACAACATGATGATCTGCGCTGCATGGAGCCAGAAGGTATAGGTGAGATCCTAGATTAATACATTTTATACAAAGCTAACAGACTTTGTATATAGACATAAAAAGCTGGAGTAACTCAGCGGGACAGGCAGCATCCCTGGAGAGAAGGAATGGGTGACGTTTGGGGTCAAGACCCTTCTTCAGACTTTGTAGATGAAAGATTCAGCAAAGAGGAAGGTGAAATTCCACAAATAAAGAGAAGGAACTTGATGCGTCGTGGGCGTAAAGGTGGGTAAATTCCCAGGGCCAGATAGGATGTCTCCCAGGCTGCTCTATGAGGCAGGGAAGAGCTTGCTGGGGCTCTGACTAATGTTCTAAGTCCTTGCTGGCCTTAAGTGATATCTCAGATGACTGGAGGACAGCCAGGGAGGTCCCACTTTTCCAGCAAGGCAGCAGGGAAAATCAATTACAGGCTGCTGGGATATGATAGCAATGTCTAAGAGACATTTTGACAGGAACGTCAACAGGCAGGGAGTGGAGGGACAGAGGCCATGCGCTGGCAGATGGGATTGGTCCAATTTGGCATCATGGCTGGCACAGATGTTGTGGGCTGAAGCATCTATTTCTGAACTGTACTGATCTATGAGACATAGTCATAGAGAAATATAGCATGGAAGCAGGCCCTCTGGCCCGACCCATCCATATCAACCAGAATGCCCCATCTAAGCTAGTTCTGTTTGCCTGCTTTTACCCCATATCCCCCTAAGCCTTTCCTATACATCGACCTAGCGAAATGTCTTTTAAATGTTGTTCCTGTATCTTCCTCAACCATTTTACTGGCAGCTCGTTACATATGCCGACTGCCCTCTGTGTGAAGAAGTTGTCCCTCAGGACTCTTTTAAATCTTTTATGTTCTAGATGCATGGTGTTCTATCAGTAGTAGGGACATTATTGGAAACAATATTGAAGGACAGGATTAATGATCACTAGGAAGGGCAGGGCCTATCCTGAGATAGCCAACATTACATTGTCAAGGGCAGATAGAGATACTGTCTGACTAGAGATAATAAAGTGTATTGATGATGACAGTGGAGTAGGTGTTGTTTACATGGACTTTAGTAAGGTTTTTGCACACTCCTACGTGAGAGACTATTACAAAAGGTTAGAGCCTATGTGATCCAGAACAAGTTGGTAAATTGGATCCAAGTTTGAATTGGCAAATAGTGTCATAGAACACAGAGCCATGCCCTTCAGCCCAAACAATCCTTTAGTCCAATTTGCACAAGTTTGGCCCATAGCCCTCTAAACCTATCCTATCCATGAACTGATTTTACCATGCACCATCTGAATAAGGGTCTCGACCCGAAACATCGCCCATTCCTTCTATCCAGAGATGCTGCCTGTCCCGCTGAGTTACTCCAAAATTTTGTGTCTATCTTCGGTGAAAACCGGCATCTGCAGTTCTTTCCTATCGATTTTACATGTCTTTTTAATGTTGTTATTGCACCTGCCTCAACTGCTTCCTCTGGTAGCTTATTCCAATGGAGCATAGTGGGTGGGCAGAGAGTTGTTTTTGTGATTGGATACCGATGGTCAGTGGTATTCACTGGAATCAGTGCTGGGACCCTTGTTGTTTGGAACGAGGTAGACATGGGAGGCATGAACAGTGAGTTGTCTGACTTTTTACTCATTAGGAATTATCATGCAGTAATTGAGCTTGACTGACATCATATTTTATTCTTCAGGATGTGATTTTGACCAGTGGCTGCAGTCAAGCCATTGAACTAGCCATCAACGTACTGGCCAACCCAGGACAGAACATTCTGATCCCCAGGCCTGGATTCTCTCTCTATAAAACATTGGCTGTGTCTCTGAGTATTGAAGTTAAATTCTACAATTTACTGGTATGTAACACTGGGAAGAGGGGTATCGATATAATGAACACATACGGTATTTTTTCTTGGGAATGGGAATTAAAAACTAGTGGGCATATGTTCAAGGTGAGGGGGGAAGATTTAAAAGTGACCTGATGGGTGAGAATAATGAACAAGCTGCCACTTGAAATAATTGAAGCAGGCACAATAACAACATTTAACAGACAGTTGGACAAGTACATGTGCAGGAAAGGTTTAGCGGGTTAGGGGGTAAATGGGAGTAGCTTATGGGGGCATCTTGGTCGGCATGGACGAGTTAGACCAGAGGGCCTGTTTCTATGCTGTCTGACTCTCACCTTGCTACACTAATTGCTAACTTACTCAGTGCTCTGGCTGGTGAAGACAGGCATGCTGTGTGCCTTCTTTCCACCCTTTCCACTTATGTTGCTATTCTGTGGCATATAACCTCCATGCTCTTGCATTTAGCTTACATCGTATCTGCACAAACATCAATGATTCTTGAAGAAAGCTTTTACCACCAACAATAGGCCACTTATTCTGTGGTCCACACTAGCAATTTATCGTTTTAGTCATGTATTTTGCTGTGCTGTTGTTTATAAGCATTAACTGTTAGTATTTCTTGAATGGGACTTTGTTTGGTGTTTGCTAAGAAGTGACTGTGTTTTTGATGGAATTGATTATAGCCAGAACGATCATGGGAAATTGATCTTCAGCATTTGGAAGCTTTGATTGATGATAAAACTGCCTGCATCATTGTGAACAATCCTTCAAATCCTTGCGGCTCCGTGTTCAATAAATCGCATCTCCAAAATATTCTGACTGGTTAGTACACAGGTCTGGGTATTTTGCAAATTAGATATTGGTTTAAGTCCACGTAACTAAATCTAAGTTACTAAGTGCACTGGATTTATCATTCCTGGAGGTTTCAAGACAACAATCTTTAAATGCAGAAGGGTTTCGTCCCGGAACGTCACCCATTCCTTTTCTCCAGACATGCTGCCTGTCCCGCCGAGTTACTCCAGCATTTCCGGTGGGACTGGTGGTTGAGGGGCTGATGCCAGTAATGAGAGTTTGTTTTACTGAGAAGCAGATGTTGCAATAGAGTCCACTTCATTGCTTTGCTCACGGTGGAGGGGGAGTGGGGGGGCAAGAGCAGATTCTCATGAAGCAACTCCTGGAGAAAGTGAATTGAGCTGACATGGATCATCCCAGAGGCAAGAGTCAAGAGAGTTTTATTGTCATGTGTCCCAGATAGGACAATGAAATTCTTGCTTGCTGCAGCACAACAGAATATGCAAACATAATACAGAACGGGAGATAAAAGTTCAGTGTGTCTATAGACCATATATATACACAATAAATAACCGGATAAAGTGCAATAGTAATAATAGACTGTTATTGTTCAGAGCTTGTTTGATGTAGCTGTTCCTGAACCTGGATGTTACAGATTTCAGGCTCTTGTACCTTTTCCCCATGGCAACGGAGAGATGAGTGTGTGGCCAGGATGGTGTGGGTCTTTGATGATGTTGGCAGCCTTTTTGAGGCAGCGACTGCGATAGATCTCTTCGATGGTGGGGAGGTCAGAGCCGATGATGGACTGGGCAGTGGTCACAACTTTCTGCAGTCTTTTCCACTCCTGGACGTTCAAGTTGCCGTACCAGGCCACGATGTAGCCAGTCAGTATGCTCTCTACTGTGCACCTGTAGAAGTTCGAGAGAGTGCTCCTTGACATACCGACTCTCCGTAATCTTCTCAGGAAGTAGAGGCACTGATGTGCCTTCTTTCTAATTGCATCAGTGTGCTGGGACTAGGAAAGATTTTCGGACATATGCACACCGAGGAATTTGAAGTTTTTTACCCTTTCCACCATCGTCTCGTTGATACAAACGGGATTGTGTGTCCCTATCTTACCCCTTCCAAAGTGCACAATCAGTTCCTTGGTTTTGCTGGTGTTGAGAGCCAGGTTATTGTGCTGGCACCATTCGGTCAATCGGTCGATCTCACTTAAGTATGAGTAAGAGAAATGGTAAAAATTGTAAAAATCTAATGTGTCTATCTAAACTTGGAGAATTTAATATCCGTACCATTGGGTTGTAAGCTACCCAAGTGGAATATGAGATGCTATTCCTCCAGTCTGTGTGTGGCCTCACTCTGGCAACAGAGAGGCTCAGGACAGAAAGGTCAGTGTGGAAATGGAAAGGGGAGTTAAAATGGTTGGCAACCGGGAGATTCATTAGGCCTTGGCAGAACAAGCACAAGTACTCAGTGAGATTGTTGGTGAGTCTACGCTTGGTCTCACTGATGTACAGGAAACCACATTGGGAATACTGGACTAAGTTGATGAGATTCGAGGAGGTGCATGTGAATCTCTGTCTCACCTGGAAGGACTGTTGGGGTTCCTGGATGGAGGTGAGGGAGGAGATATAAGGACAGGTGTTACATCTCCTGTGGTTGCAGGAGAAAGTACCTGGGGAGAGGGGGGGGGGTTTGTGGGAAGGGATGAGTGAACCAAGGAGTTGCGGAGGGAGCAGTCTCTGCGGAAGGCAGAAAGGGGTGGGGATGGGGAAATGTGACTCGTGGTGACTTGCATAAGACGTTGGTGAGACCGCATTTAGAATATTGTGTTCAGTTCTGGGCACCATGTAATAGGAAAGATAACGTCAAGCTTGAAATGATTCAGAAAAGATTTACGAGGATGTTGCCAGGACTCGAGGGTGTCAAGGTCAAGGTCAAGGTCAAGGTATTTTTATTAGTCACATTCACATACACCCAGGTGTAGTGAAGTGAAATGCTTTTTGCCATTATGCAGCACACAAAAAAGAGAATACAGACATAACACCAAGATAGTCTTAACACTGAACATCCCCCCACAATGGCTCCCACCATGAGGGAAGGCACAAAGTCCAGTCCCCAACCCCAGTTCACCCATAGTCGGGCCCATTGAAGCCTCCACAGTTGCCTCTACGGAGGCCCGATGTTCCAGGCCGTTCTAGCCGGGTGATGTTGCTCCGGCGTCGGGAGAGTCCGCCCAGCGGCCTGGGAACCCTGGAACGGCCGCTTCCGCACGGGGCCGCAGCTTCCGAAGCCAACAAGGCCACGCCAGTTGGAGCTCTACAACTGGCGATCTCATCTAGAGATCCCAGGCTCCCGGTGTAAAGTTCAGCGCCGCCGCCCGCAGCTGGTCGCTCCACAGTCCCGCAGCTCCGCGATGTTTTCTCCAGCGATCCTCAGCTCATCGGAGCTCCAGCGCGGTGACCCGGGCAAGACATCGCCCGCTCCGCGATAGCGCTCCAGCACTGTGCCGCCGCCGAAGCCGAGGTTCTGGGCGGTCCCCGACAGGAAACGCCGCTCCAGGCCTGCTGGTAGGCCGCGAGGACGGGTCGAAGCTGCAGCCCGGAGAAAAGCTGCCTCTCCGGCCAGGTAGGGACCCTGAAAGGTAGATTCCCCCTTCCCCCCCACACAAAAAAGTCTAGACCTCCAAACAAAACACTTAACTAACTAAAATAAAAAAATAGAAGATGAAAGGACAGACAGCTGCTGGCTGGGCAGCCGCACACAGGACAGCGCCCCCAGCCAGGTGTGAGCTATAGGAAGAGGTTGAGTAGGCTGGGTCTCTATTCCATGGAGCGCAGGAGGATGAGGGGAGATTTTATAGAGGTATACAAAATCGTGAGAGGAATAGATGGGTACATGCACAGTCTTTTACCCAGAGTAGGGGAATCTATTTAATAGGAATCCGAGGGGTAACTGGTATGTGTATGGAACAAGCTGCCAGAGGAGGTAGTTGAGGCTGGAACTATCGCAACGTTTAAGAAACAGTTGGACAGGTACATGGATAGGACAGGTTTGGAGGGTTATGGACTAAACACAGGCAAGTGGGACTAGGGTAGCTGGGACATTGTTGGCCGGTGTGGGTGAGTTGGGCCGAAGGGCCTGTTTCCACACTGTATCACTCTATCACTCTATGACTCTATGGTGGGGTCACGATGGATGTGATGGAAATGTCAGAGGATGATATGTTGGATGCGGAGGCTGGTGGGGTGAAATTTGAGGACCAGGGAAACTCTATCCGTGTTCTGTTTGGGGAGAGGAGCAAGAGTAGAACTAGAGGGAACAGAGGAGATGCTGGTAAGGAATCCATCTATGGCAGTAGAGGAGATGCTGGTCCCACTTGCCTGTGCTTGGTCCATATCAAACCAAACCTGTCCTATCCATGTACCTTTCTAACTGTCTTTTAAATCTCAGCCATAGCCCCAACAATCTCTTCCCTTGCTCCCCTGCAGCAATTTGGCATCATCTCATCTGACCCGGGTCTGTATCACCTTTAAGCCCACTAAGGCACTGTGCCTCCTCTTGCTTTATGGATACCTGCATTAGGATTTTGCCTTCCCCTTTGCTGAGTCGTAGAGTCTTACAGCATGGAAACAGGCCCGTGAATCCTCCCTCTCCCTCCCCTAATCCTGGCTTAACTTGCATCAGAATCATCCCCATTCCCCCACAATGCATGCACAATTCACAACTTGTCCCAAGCATAACAATTAGCAACTCTCCGCTCAGTCCATGTAAACATACCTGATCTCCCGGTTGCTAAACACTTTAACTCCCCATCCCATTCCCACGCTGACCTTTCTGTCCTGGGCCTCCTCCACTGTCAGAGTGAGGCCCAGCACAAATTGGAGGAACAGCACCTCATATTTCGCTTGGGCAGCTTGAATATTGACTTCTCTAATTTCAAGTAACCCTTGCTTTCCCTCTCTCTCCATCCTTCCCCCATCCTAGTTCTTCCACTAGTCTGATTAAATTTTACTGAAGAAGGGTCCTGACCCGAAACATCACCTATCCATTTCTCCAGATATGCTGCCTGACCTGCTGAGTTACTCCAGCACTTTGTCTTTTTTTTTGCTGTCCCTTGCTTCTACATTCTGTCTTTTAAATGATGTTATTGTACCTGCCTTGATTACTTCCTCTGGCAACCCTCCAAATTCCTCAAGTACAAAGTCTGTTTTCATTGTGAAATGTGATGTAAAGTATTGAACAGATATTGCTGGATAAACAAGGTCCTCTATGCTGCAGTATTACGCAGTTGAAGGCAATTTGTCAGAGAAACATAGAACATAGAACAACAGTACAGGTCAGGACCAGACCCTTCAGCGCACAAAAGATAGACACAAAATGCTGGAGTAACTCAGTGGGTCTGGCAGCATCTCTGGAGAGAAGGAATGGACGCCGTTTTGGGTGGAGACTCTACTAGTTAGCCATTGCTTTCCCTCTCTCTCTCCATCCCTTCCCCCATCCTAGTTCTCTGACCAGTCTGACTTTCCTCCCGATTAAATTTTCTCTCTGTATGCTTCGTTGTCAGCTTTGCCTAGCTAACAATGATCTATTCTACATTTGCCATGAACTTCATCCTCTTTGATGTCTCGTTTTCACACCTTACCCTTTCTTATCTCTCTCCCTCTCCCCTGACTCTCAGTCTGAAGAAGGGTCTTGACCTGAAACGTCACCCATTTCTTCTATTCAGAGATGCTGCCTGTCCCGCTGAGTTAATCCAGCATTTTGTGTCTATCTTCGGCAGGGCCGGCCTTAGGCCGATTGGACTGATTTTTCCAAATTGGGCCCCGCGCCCAAGGGGGGCCCCGCGTTAATTTTCCGTATTTCATATGGAAATACAAATTCGCTTTGTTAAATAAAGATTTTTTAAAAAACATTCGCCATACGGATTTTTTTTTACAAAACTTACATGGATAACAAGCGCTGTACGGCGATCAGACACAAACGATGTGTTAACTACTGTAGCATTTGTGAACAGCCAGTAGTTAACAAGTAGTTATCCAATGCGCCATCAATGCATCGATCCACATTCCTCAGTAAATGTAATTGTGTTTTAGAAGAAGTATTAATGACGCTGCGTTCCTTTGAATACAATTCACGTGGCGTCATTAACACTTCTTCAAAACATAATTAGATTTACTGAGGAATGTAGATTGGTGCATTAATGACATATTGAGAATTTCTTAAAACTCACCATCATGATTGAGGACTTCTTCTTTGTGAGATTCTTGATCTGCAACAGGTTAGTCATACAATTTACCTACCAACCCACGTTGTGTCTCTCTGTCTTTCGCTCTCTCCCTCCCGCTCTCTCTCTCGCGCACTCTCTCTCTCCCGTTCCCCACCTTTCTCTCTAACTCTCTCGGCATTCCCGGAATCATTGACGTTTTGCGGTAGACAAAAATGCTGGAGAAACTTAGCGGGTGAGGCAGCATCTATGGAGCGAAGGAAATATGCAACGTTTCGGGTCGTAACCCTTCTTCAGACCCGGCTATTTCCTTCGCTCCATAGATGCTGCCTCAAGCCCTGTCCCACTGTGCGAGTTCACCCAAGAGCTTAAAATCTCTGTGTAGCATCTCTGTCCCTATATTCAAATTCCCACTTTGAAATAAAATACAACTTTCGACTTAACCATTTCGCAGCAGGTTCGCGATTAGTCGATTCCCACGCATTTTCAATCATCTTTCGATTCAGTGTAATTTTCACACCTGGTTGATGTAGTTTTTTTGAAAGATACAGTACATTACAATAAATTTTCAAGCATACCCGGTACTAAATGCACGAACATTAAGGTGGTTACTGATATAATTTCAAAATGAAATAGGAGATTTCCATGGAAAGAATATTGAACCATAATATAAGGTGAGGTCGCTGCAAAATGCTCACTTAAAACAATTCGCCGTCAACTCAGGATTGTTTCTTAGCCCTCTGACAGGTGTTTCAATCTAACCTTGTAGCTTGCTGTTAATCGATTCATAGCTATTTATTTTCATTCTTGGTCCGTATCGAACTTCTCCAAATGCAAACGCTTCAAGTTACGCTTCTTGTGTGGTGGTGGTGGGGGGGGGGGGGGGGATGCTAGGATAAAATACCATATATTTGCATTTATATAGCGATCCTGCTGCAAAATTTTAAAGTCGAAAGTCGAAAGTTGTATTTTATTTCAAAGTGGGAATTGGAAGATAGGGACAGAGATTCGAGGGCAGAGTGGACGCTGGCGCGCTTTAGCTGCCGCTGCTCTCTCTTCCATATTGTGTTTTTGATTTTTGTTTTTGGATTTAATTCTATCTTTAATTTGTGTACTGGTGATGTCTTTGCTATTTATTTCATTCCGCTTACATGTTTCTACACTATTTGTCAAACTTTGTAAGGTGTCCTTGAGACTTTGTGAAAGGCGCCCATAAATAAAATTTATTATTATTATTATTATTAGAGATGCTACACAGAGATTTTGATAGGAAGGAAACGTTACAGCAGCTGAGTAAAAGATTAGTCAAATGGTAGGTTCAATGAAGATTGGGCGAGGGGGATTGGGGGTGGGGGAAAAGTATCTATAGCTTGGGACTTGTCTAAATGAGTACTGAGATGGATTATCATTCCACACCAAATTTCTTAGACAATAATACATTTTATGCAATTATCACAACTTTTTGTTGGATATGCATCAACCTATGGTACATGCTCATAAATTAGTAAAACAAATGTTCTTTAAGTACTGTTGTTTCTGGGATGGAACTTCTGATAACAAATAACCTATATTCTATATTTTGTCATAATGTGGCTGAAACAATGGCATATTTTGTGATATTTATTGAGATAGAAAGATACAACTGCGTTTGGGTATGATATTACCTTGCAACATTCTGTATGTCTGATAGATATTGTGAAATGGAACTCAGAAATTATGGGAGGATTACATAAAACTACAATTCAAAGGTAATGAATATACAGAGTATTCTTATTTCCATCATGAACATACAATAGTGATATAGGACACCAGGTCCTACTACGGTGAACAGAGTTGCTTAATGGTTACAATCTGAGGAGTATGATGATGTTACTGATTATGATATGCCAATGTACCAACTAGCAACTGATCTTCTCCATAAAGACCTGGTCTATTGCTAGAAATTGTAATTTATTTACCTATCTGTTACGGACTTACAGCATATAATACAATAATATTAAAGTTCTGATCTTGAAAATATCACATTTTTGAATTTTCAAGGCAGTCTGGGTGCTTATTACTATTTCCGTCACAACGGTCAATTTTGTAATTAGCTACAATTAGGTAATTAACTAATTATATGCTTTAATTTCAGGTCATCCAAGTAAGATGTTTTATATTTGTTTCAGAATGCTTCAATCTATAATAACTGAAAATTTCATTCAGTTCTCTTAATTTTTAAGAAAGTTATGAGCTTTTGACTGTCCTCGATCACAGCTTTTGTGTTAAGTCAATGGAAAAGCAATAGGGAACAAGATGCTAATTTCCGAGTATGAAAATGGCCATAACTTGTTTTAATACTGAAGATGTGAAAGTGAATTAGGTGTCAAATTAAACTTATTTTTATGCTTTATCTGATGGGATAAATTGCAGACTTGATTTTTAAAATTTAAAAATTTTGTAACATTGCTAGAAAATGTACCTGCATCTTGGAGGCCGAAGGTTAGGTTGTTAGCCAAGAAAGATAGACTTCATTATCCCTCAGTGCAGCAACATCAAGAACGATGTTGCTGTACTGAGGTATAGCCAAGTCTATCCCTCATCGCTAGCAGCTGATGGGAAGCGGCTGTAAAGTGGGAAGCGGTTGTAAAAGGACAGCGCTGCTGGAGGGGGGGGAGTTCCTTTCAGAGCGTGTGGGTAGTCTGTCCAGGGGTAAATTTGCGGGGAGGGCAGGAGGGTTGAGAAGGAGGGGGTCGGCCGAGGATCATCCAGCTCAAAAGCGGGTCAGCGGGCGATGGATAACAGGACAGCGAGCAGTGGAGCTTACTCCATATGTCAGTGCGAGTAACCTCAATTGATCCCTTGTTCGCGCTGACACAGGAGTAAGCTCCACCGCCCACTGTGATATTATCCATCACCCGCTGACCCGCTACGCTCTATGATCTTTGCTCTTGAGCTGGTCCCCTCACTGTTCAGATGGAGAGCACTGCCAGAGGAGAGCAGGCCGGCAGAAGGCGCTCAGATGGCAGTCGGCTCCGCTGTCCGGTGATGGAGGCCGCTCGTAACCACGCGAGCTGCTTCCCTCCCCGGCCACAATGCGGTGGCGCCCAGAGCACCGCTGCAGCGGTGAGTGAGTGAGTTACTGGCATGAACCCCGACCTTCTCCTTCTCAACGCTCCTTCCCTCCCCGCAACTTTACCCCTGGCTAGACTCCCCACACGCTGTGAAAGGAACTCTCCCCCGAATTGTCATGTTACTCACGACACGTGACTCATTTATAATTATTTATTTATATTTCTATGAAAATTTTTCCCAATTGGGCCCCGCACCTCCTAAGGCCAGCCCTGATCTTCGGTGTAAACCAGCATCTGCAGTTCCTTCCTACACCTTCAGCCCACAATGTATGTCAAACATGATGTCAAGCCCAATTCTCATTTGCCTGCACATAACCCATATCCCTCCATTCCCTGCATAACCATGTGCTTTTCCAAAAGCCTCTTAAATGCCAATATCGTATCTGCCTCAACTACACCTCCATCAGCATGTTCTAGGCAGTCACTGCCCTTTGTGTAAAAAATGTTGCCCCACACATCTCCTTTAAACTTTGCCTCTCTCACTTTAAACCCTGGAAAAAAGGTTCTGACTGTCTACTCTATCCATGTCCTTCATCATTTTATTTACTTCTATCAGCTCTCCCCTTAACCACCAGCATTACAGAGAAAACAATCCAAGTCTGCCCAACCTCTCCTTTTAACTAATACACCCTAAACCAGGCATCATTCTTGTAAACACAAAAAGCTGGAGTAACTCAGCAGGTCAGGCAGCATCTCTGGAGAAAAGGAATAGGTGATGTTTTGGGTCAAGACCCTTCTTCAGACCTGATCATTCTTGACCCAAAACATCACCTTTTCTCCAGAGGTGCTGTCTGACCGGCTGAGTGACCAGCTTTTTGTGTCTATCTTTGGTTTAAACCAGCATCTGCAGTTCCTTCCTGCATCCTTCTGGTAAACCTCTGCACCCTTTATCAAAACCTCTGGATCTTACCTGTATTGGGGTGACCAGAATTACACGCAATACTCTAAATACAGCCCAGACCAAGCCAATAAAGCTGCTGCATGACTTCCTGACTCTTATACTCAATGCCCTGACCGGTGAAGATAAGCATTCTATATGCCTTCATACCACACTGTCGACTTGTGACATCACTTAAAGGGAATTATGGACTTGGACCCGAGGATCCCTGTATTTGGAAGGAGAGTTGAAGACAATGGATGTTGGGGACTAGAGCATGGAGGTTGGGCATTGGTATTTGGGAGGCTGGAGGATTGAGTTCTGGTGGGGTAGGGCAAGGAGTTGGGGAGCTTGGGGTTTGAGAAAGAACATGTGCAGAGGAAGGGAGAGTCATGATTGTGAACCAGTGCCGATTTTTAACGCAACTGTTGCCTACTTAACTCGCAGGAAAGATATCCGTTAATCTCTCCAGCATATTTCCTCTGTTTGCAGAATATGATTCTTGTTTGTTTCTCTTTTAGTTGCTACAAGAAATTACCTTCCAATCATAGTGGATGAAATCTATGGAGATATGGTGAGGAAAACTGGTGTGATCGAATTTCTACTTCTAAATAAACTTTGGAAACCAGTAATAATTGGCAGGACCAGCATTTCCTCGCCCCAGAGTTTTGTCAAGAACTGCCCACATTGGTCCACACCTGGTTTAGCTGAATTATTATTTATTCCCTTTGTACTCCAATTGTTTATATAAAAAGCAAGCAAAACATTTTATTTTCCATAGTCATCCTTGCCAACCGAGTTTCGTGGTCCTTACTACTTCCAACCTTTTCCCATTTAGAGAGTTCTTTATCCTGTATAAGTACAAAGTAAATAACCTCATATTTCCTCTGTATTAAAATCCACCCAACCCACGTTAGTGTCATCAGCAACTTTGGGCATGTGCCGTCTGATGCCATCATCTCAGTTTTATACACTGTGGTCAGCAGTTAAGGAACAAAACAGATCTCTTCAGCATCCCAATAATCCTGCTCATTTAAACCCTTGATTTTTGGCTCTGCCTGTTTTCTAACCAGATCAGTAATTTGACTCCACTTTTATCTGTTTCAATTGGAGCTAATCGTTTCAGAAGGCACAATAGAAATGCTTTCAGGAAGTATATATAACCAGTGACCACATCCATTCCCAGTCTACCACTTCACCATACTCCATATCTGCAGTCTTTAGTTGTCTGCACTAATCACCTCCCAACCTCTGTCACTATCTCACCAACAAACTTCATCTGCTCATCATCCCTCCTACCACCTATCGCTGGCCGTGACAGACACAAAGTGCTGGAATCTCAGCAAATTCAGGCAGCATCTCTGGAGAAAAAGGATGGGTGACATTTTGGGTCGGGACCCTTCTTCAGACTGCCAGCTTCCGTCTCGCTCCTCCACCTCAACTCTTTCTACTGGCCAGCTCACTCAGTCCTAGTGTGTCGCCTTGAACCAAAATGTGACTATCTGTTTGCCTCCACAGATGCTGCCTCACCTACTGAGTTCCTCCAGCATCTTAGATTTTTGCTCACCACTTTACTCACCTCTTCAAAAACAAAATCCCATGATGTTCCCTTTGTAAATCCACACAGACTATGTCTGAACAGAATAAACAATGCATGCTGTTTAATTACTCCCTCTAGTTATAGAACAAAGGACATTACAGTATGGGAACAGGCCCTTCGGCCCTCAAAGTCTATGTTAAACATGACGCAAATCTGAACTAATCCCATCTGCCTGCATATGATCATTTACTTTCCATTCCCTGCCTATTTGTGTTTTGTCTAAATGTCTTCAATAATGCTATATCTGCTTCACCAACTCCCATGGCTGCGTGATCCGGGCACTCATCATACCCTGTGCATAAAATTAAAATGCTTCACACATCTCCTTTAAACTCTCCCCTCTCTCCTTAAACCCATGCCTCTAGTCTTTGACATTTACACCCTGGGAAAATGACTGACTATCGACTCATAATTTGATTAACTTCTATCAAGTCTCCTCTCAGACTGACACTTTAGAGCAAACAATTCAAGTTTGTCCAATCTCACCCTATAGTAAATACTCTTCACTCCAGATAGTGCCATCGTGAGCCTCTTCTGTACAATCCCCCAAGCCGTCACATCCTTCCTGTAATGTGGCAACCAGAACTGCACACAATACTCCAAACACAGCCTCCTGACCAAGGTTTTACACAGCTGCAATATGATCATCAATGTGGCTGGTGAAGGACAATTATTTGATGATATTTACACCCAGGAACGAAGCTTTGGAACATCCTCACTTCAACACCATTGATGCAGACAGGAGCATGAGTGGTGGATGCTGAGAATGTGCTGCTGGGAGTGGTGGTGGAGACAGATAAGCTAGAAGTGTTTCAGAGGCATTTAGCTAGACACATGGATATGCAAGGAATGGAGGCATATAGGCATCACAATAATTGTGGACAGAGGGGCCTGTTCTTCTGCTGTGCTGCTCTATGTTCAATGTAACTCTTATCCCTGCACTGCTATTGCATAATTTTATAATGAGTGACCACTGATGAAATATTTCTGACCATTGAATCTGTCTGATACAGGTCTTCCCTGAGAGCCAATTTATTGCTCTTGGCTCCCTGAGCAGAACTGTCCCCATCCTGTCCTGTGGAGGTCTGGCTAAACGCTGGCTTGTACCCGGCTGGAGAATGGGTTGGATTCTAATCCATGACCGGAATGAGATCTTGAGCAGAGAGGTGAGACTCGAGCCCAATGGAAGTGCGTGAGTTTAGTGACAAACTCATGTGAAACGGAGTTCTGGGAGCGTGCAGAACCTGCAAGGGGATGCAGACAAGTTGAGAGTATGGACACAAAAAGCTGCAGTAACTCAGTGGGCCAGGCAGCATCTCTGGAGAGAAGGAATGGGTGATGTTTTGTGTCGAGACCCTTCTTCAGACTGAAGAAGGCTCAACCTGAAACATCACCCATTCCTTCTCTCCATAGATGCTGCCTGTCCCGCTGAGTTACTCCAGCTTTTGTGTCTATCTTCGGTTTATACCAGCATCTGCAGTTCCTTCCTACACATGAGAGAGTGGACACCCACATGGCGAATGTAGCATTGAATGGCAGAACAGGGTCGAAGGGCAGAAGGGCTATTTCTGCTTCAAGAGTCATCAAGTTATGCAACGCGGAAACAAGGCCTTCAACACAACTCGTCCATACTGACCAAGTTACTATTTTGAGCTTGTCCCATTTGTTTAAATTTGGCCTACATCGCTTTGAACGTTTCCTATCTATGTACCTGTCCAAATGTCTTTTAAATGCTGTTATAGAACCTGGCGCTGTTATAGAACTACTTCCTCTGGCAGATCATTCCATACACCCACTATCCTTTGTATGAAAAGGTTTCCCCTCAGATTCCTATTAAATCTCCCTCTCTCAACTTAAGCCTTTGACATGTAGTTTTTGACTCCCCTATCCTTAATTCAAGGTGAGAGGGGAAAGATTTAAAGGGAACTGGAGGGGTAACCTTTTTACACAGAATGATGCAGATATGGAACGAGCTGCCAAAGAAAATAGATGAGGCAGGTACAATTGAAAAGACATTTGGACAGGTACATCATAGAAAAGTTTAAAGGGATATGGGTCAAATGCAGGCAAATGGGACTACTCTAAAATGTCGGAATCTCTCTGATGAAGAATCTTCAGTCTACTAATTAGAGGATTTTGTATGGCAATGTGATAATTTTATGGTCATCATTGCAAATGACTAATTCAGATGTTGGGAAGACAGACCAGGGTAGGATCTTCACAGTGAATGGCAGACCCCTGAGGAGTGTTGTAGAGCAGAGGCATCAAGCAGTACAGGGACTTAGTTCGCTGAAGTAGGTCACAGGGTGGTAAAGAAGGCTCTTGGTGCATTGCCATTCATCAGTCAGGGTATTAAGTGACAAACTTGGGATGTTATGTAACAGTTGTACAAGACGTTGGTGAAGCCGCATTTGGAGCATTGTTTTCAGTTTTGGTCACCCTGCTACAGGAAGGATGTCATTAAGCTGGAATAAGTGCAGAGAAGATTTACGAGGCTGTTGCCAGCACCCAAGGGCCTAGCTATAGGGAGAGGTTGGGCTAGCTAGGACATAATTACTTGGAGTGCAGTATGCTGAGGGGGTGATCTAATAAGGGAAAATAAAATCATGAGAGGAATAGATAGAGTGAATGCACACAGATTATTACCCAAGATAGAGGAATCAAGGACCAGGGGACATACATTTAAGGTGAGAGGGGAAAGTTTTAATAGGAACCTGAGGGGCAGCTTTTTCCTCAGAGGGTGCTGGGTATATGGAATGAACTGCCAGAGGAGGTGGTTGAGGCAGGTAATATAATGACATTTAAAAGGCATTTGGATAGGTACATGGTACAAGTTGGGCCGAAGGGCCTGCTTCCGTGCTGTGTGACTCTATAACTACACATTGTCATTCATTATTTTGGCTTTTGTGAACCATGATATTTCCAGTAGCAACATTACGCTGTTTTACGAAATCAGAAATGTATGAACTACAGCAGATCTACTCAACCCATCATATTCCTGCTAGCCAGAGATGGGCTGTGTGAAGTAATTTGTTTCCAAACTGCCCTTGGTTCCTTCCACAATGAACAAATCTGTAGCCCTAGTTGCTGATGTCTAAGCTCGTGGAATAAATGCTCACAACTCCAGCTCCCAGAAGCAACATGGATGTAATCCTGACCTCCAGTGACCTGCATGAATTTGCACGTCGGAACCTCAGCCAGGCCGATATGTTGCCTGCCTGGAGCCACCTTGTCGACTTGTCCCAACACCTCCAGCGATCTGTGAATGTAAACTCCCCAGATCCTGCTCTTCCTCACACTTGGCATCCTTCCATTTGTTAAGTATTTTTTGTCCTTACTTCACTCCTCATTTGCTTTGTTGATGTCCACCACCAGAAATCTTCCTGTAGCCAAGAAATTCCTTTCTCACCATCAACCATGCTATTATTTATGGTATCACTGGCAAATTTCTTAATTGTGGCCCTTTTAAAATTTCTCATTTGGAGAACAATATTCTTATAATACACTGATCTAACTATCTGTGCCTACAGGTCCGAAATGGCCTGGTCTGTTTGAGTCAAAGAATTCTTGGTCCATGCACAATAGTACAAGGAGCACTGGAAGATATTTTGAATAAAACAACTCAAGAGTTTTACGATGACACCAACAACATCCTGAAGGTAATGCTGAGCTCAGCTCTGACCAGTCAAAAACTCCTTCAGATACATGGATACAGTTAGACAGGTAAATGGATATGACAGGTTTGGATGGATATGGACCAAACACGGGCAGGTGGGACTAGTGTAGGTGGGACATGTTGGCCAGTGTGTGGGTAAATTGGGCCAAAGGGCCTGTTACCATGCATATGACTCTATGATTCTATGACACTCAGATTAAATAAATCTATCTACCTCCACATTACTGTATCTCTCCATTCCTTGCATATCCATGTGCCTATGTAAAAGCCCCATAAACCCCACTGTTGCATTAACTTGTACCACCACTTTCCCCACACATCCCCTTTAAACTTTAACTCTCTCACCTGCAATGCCCTCTAGTCTGATATGGTGGAAAAGACGGACTATCTAACTTATCCATGCCTCTCCAAATTTTATAAACTTCCCAGCCTCTGACACTACAGGGATAATATTCCAAGTTTGTCCAACCTCCTCTGAGAGCTAGTATCCTCTAATCCAGGCAGCTTCCTTTAAACCTCTCCAAAGTCTCCAGATCTTTCCTATATTGGAGCACCATAACAGCACCCAATACTCTACAGTTTTATAAAGCTGCATCTGACTTCCTGACTCTTATTCTCAATGCCCTGACCTGTGTAGGTAAGTATACCACATGCCTTCATTACCACTCTATCTACTTGTCACTTTCAGCAAGCTATGGACTTGGACTCCCAAGATCCCTCTATACATTAATACTCTTGTGAGTCTTGTCATTAACTGTATACCTTTGACCTCCTAAAGTGCAACACCTCACACTTGTTTGCAATAAGCTCAATCTGCCACAGCTGTGTACAGTTTTCATTGCCACGTTGTACAAAAGTACAGAAGATGCAGAGGAGATTCACCAGGGTGTTAATCAGGGTGTAGTGCTTTAGCTGTTAAGAAAAACTGGGCTGGCTGGATTGGTTTTCTTGCAACGAGGCCAAGGGGAGACTTGATGGTTACACAAAATTATGAGGGCCATTTGGATGGTGGAAGGTTTCTTCCAAGAAAAGAGCAGAAGGGAGAGTGGAATAGGTAGGGACATTCAGTTAGTCTAACATCGGTAGTGGGGAAACTGCTAGAGTCAGTTATTAAAGATGGGATAGCAGCACATTTGGAAAGTGGTGAAATCATTGGACAAAGTCAGCATGGATTTACAAAAGGTAAATCATGTCTGACGAATCTTATAGAATTTTTCGAGGATTTAACTAGTAGAGTGGATAGGGGAGAACCAGTGGATGTGTTGTATCTGGACTTTCAGAAGGCTTTCGACAAGGTCCCACATAAGAGATTAGTATACAAATTTAAAGCACATGGTATTGGGGGTTCAGTATTGATGTGGATAGAGAACTGGCTGGCAAATAGGGGTAAACGGGTCCTTTTCACAATGGCAGGCAGTGACTAGTAGGGTACCGCAAGGCTCAGTGCTGGGACCCCAGCTATTTACAATTTATATTAATGAACTGGATGAGGGAATTGAAGGCAACATCTCCAAGTTTGCGGAAGACACTAACCTGGGGGGCAGTGTTAGCTGTGAGGAGGATGCTAGGAGACTGCAAGGTGACTTGGATAGGCTGGGTGAGTGGGCAAATGTTTGGCAGATGCAGTATAATGTGGATAAATGTGAGATTATCCACTTTGGTGGCAAAAACAGGAAAGCAGACTATTATCTAAATGGTGGCCGATTAGGAAAAGGGGAGATGCAGCGAGACCTGGGTGTCATGGTACACCAGTTATTGAAAGTAGGCATGCAGGTGCAGCAGGCAGTGAAGAAAGCGAATGGTATGTTAGCTTTCATAGCAAAAGGATTTGAGTATAGGAGCAGGGAGGTTCTACTGCAGTTGTACAGGGTCTTGGTGAGACCACACCTGGAGTATTGTGTACAGTTTTGGTCTCCAAATCTGAGGAAGGACATTATAGCCATAGAGGGAGTGCAGAGAAGGTTCACCAGACTGATTCCTGCGATGTCAGGACTTTCATATGAAGAAAGACTGGATAGACTCGGCTTATACTCGCTAGAATTTAGGAGATTGAGAGGGGATCTTATAGAAACTTACAAAATTCTTATGGGGTTGGACAGGCTTGATGCAGGAAGATTGTTCCCGATGTTGGGGAAGTCCAGGACAAGGGGTCACAGCTTAAGGATAAGGGGGAAATCCTTTAAGACCGAGATGAGAAAAAACTTTTTCACACAGAGAGTGGTGAATCTCTGGAACTCTCTGCCACAGAGGGTAGTTGAGGCCAGTTCATTGGCATTATTTAAGAGGGAGTTAGATGTGGCCCTTGTGGCTAAAGGGATCAGGGGGTATGGAGAGAAGGCAGGTACGGGATACTGAGTTGGATGATCAGCCAAGAACATATTGAATGGCGGTGCAGGCTCGAAGGGCCGAATGGCCTACTCCTGCACCTATTTTCTATGTATCTATGTATTCCCAGCGAGAGTGGAGGAAAGCTATTGACTCACAGTGAGCGGAGAGAGTTGGATGGTCATAGAGTGAGAGGGAACAGTGGGACATTCCAGAGTGAGGGAGATCGGACATCTTGGAATGAGGGGGAACATAGAGGGACATTGTGGAGTAGAGGGAACAGATTGTGTAAGGGAGCCAGGATATTGCTGATGTGAGTAGCCTGAATGCAGGATCCTGCAGTGAAAGTAGGAACAGAATTGACAGAAGGATGCTGTGAGTTTTCTTGAGTGTGCCCATTATTAATTGAAGCATGATTTATTTCCAAAAGAAGGAATATGATTCCTGAACATTGCTTTAAGTGGGAGTAATTCTGTTTGCTTTTTTCAGTCCAATGCTGACCTGTGTTTCAATGCACTTGCTATGGTTCCTGGCTTAAGACCCATCAGACCTTGTGGGTCCATGTACATGATGGTAAGTTGTAGCAAGCTCCAGATCAAGCAAATCTATTGAGATTTCATCGCTCTTCATTCAGAATCTCCAATCTCTTTTACTCATTCTTGTTTGCTAGGTTGGGATTGACATTGATGATTTCCCTGAATTCAAAAACGACATTGACTTCACGGAGCGCATGATTTCGGAGCAATCAGTGTTTTGCCTTCCTGCTACGGTAAATCATTTTCATGTACTGAAACCCGGGCCTTAAAACCATCGACCTCCCCTTTAAACATTTCTTGTGATCCAACTCCTAAAACTGTCTCGAAGAGGATTAGAGAAATGTAACATCCTCTGTGAGATGAAATCGCACACACTCAGCTTTGAGTGACCTCTTCTCCCTTCATCTTGTCACAAGAGTAGAAACATATATGTCCCCCCTATGATGTCCTTTAGATTTTGGGTCTCAATAAGTTCAACCCCAGTCTTCTGATCTCCAAAGGACAGATGTTTAACTCTTTGGGCTGTTCATGATAGACCTACCCTCTCCTGTCAGCACTGCATGTTGTATCTTGCTGGAGGGGCAGCTGATCGGGACCATTTCTGGAGAATATGGGTCAACTTTCCTCCAGTTTCTCTGATATCTGCATCAACATCTACAGAATGCACATGGAAAAGAGTTGGAACAGTGGTCATCTCTTCCATTTGCCCAAGACTTGCTCCAGCGGCTGGCATCAGTAGCAGGAGTGTTCAATTGCAATGTTTAACTTCTCCTCTTCCATCTAGTGCTTCGAGTATCCAAACTTCTTCCGTGTGGTTACGACTGTGCCTGAGGACCTGATGTTGGAAGCGTGCAACCGCATCCGTGAATTCTGTGAGGTGCATTTCCAGTCACAAGAACATTGCAGTGTACCTGATATTGAATGTGATAAGTAATCATGTGTATGGAATTACTATTAAATCTTTGTCAGTTATTTTATTCAATCCTAGGAAATGTTTAAATTTCTGTACAAAGTTTAATTTATTATTTATGCAAAGTAATTCTCATGTAATATAATTTGTGCCATGGTGGGTCACCTTGTTTATATACTGGCTAGGCCCTGGTTATCAGCTGTCACTGGCTTTAACACCATTTCCAATGTTTAGGTCCAGATCTGTTCAATGCTGACACAATTAATAAACTGCCACATTTACTCTAATAATTGTTTCTGAGGATAATCACGAGGGTGAAGAGCTAGAATGAAGAGGAGCAAAGAATCGGTGTAGTAATTGGAACAATGAACAATCAGCAATCTCTTCACATACTGTATACCATTAGATGCACTGAACAAATATAGAGTTGGTATCATCCTCCTTAAACTTGTTGGTGTGAGACCTCTTAAACACCTCAATTGTTCCTCTTTAAAACATTGCATTTTATAAGCAGCAATTGGTTTGAGAAATGACTGCCATCCTATTGGGGAAAATTAAAAGGCAATGATTCGCAGCAAAAGCCATGTCATGACAAGGTTCATTGAATGGACAGTACAATATAAGCAGTGCACCAATCTTATTGCTGGGATTCACCAATTTTCTAATATGATACATTAATACATTCTATTCCTTAATTCTGATCTCATCTGCAGCTTTCCATCTGAGGACTTAGTTCTGGGTGCCTGTCCAGAGTGAGTGTAAGCAGACACTGGGTATCATCAGGGCAGTGGTAGGTGCATTTGTTACAAGTACAGCAACAATATATACAGCCACATTGGTCTGAAGGTTAAGTCACTTTCACCTACTACTTCAGGAGGGGTTTGACTGTGCTGTATAAACATGTAGAATAACTCGCAGACTTCTAGATTCAGTTGGTCTTTTCATGACTTTGTCCACCCTGTTAGTGATCCCTGACCCTGTGAATCTTCCTCATGCTCCCTTATTTTCTGACCATTTATAGAATCACAGAAACCTACCACGCAGTTGAAGGCCACTCTGCTGGGCAGTCAATGCTACCAAATAATGGACGTTAGGTTATTCCCACTCCCCATCTCTGGTTCAGCCCCTGGAGTAGCAAACTGGATGCCTTCACACTTTCCACATTGAACTCAAGCACCCACAGTCCTGTCCATCTGATGCACTGTTCACTGTGTCACCTCGCTCATCGACAAAACCAAATGCAAGTGTACAGCAATCTGCTGATCATCAGCTGAATCCTTTCTGAAGGAACTGGTCACACTCACAATCATTACATGGTCAATGTGCTTTTGCTGGTATTAAGCTAAACCTTTAGTAGTTCCATACAGACTAAATGCAGATTTACACTTTGATTTATAGCTGCTATAAGGTTATTTCTGCATCTGATCTGCTCAAATGGATCATTTTAACGCATTATTTAATATTATTATTGTGATATTTGTTGTGTTTCTAATAAATATCCTGCAAACTTTACAATTATTGTTTTTCTTTATTATTAGTTAAGTTCCTTGTTTGGGCTGTATGATTCATTGGAGAAGCAGAATGTAAACTAGTACTGCACTTTCCTCTGAAGTGTCCACACAACGTCGTGAAGAAGGCGAATGCAACACTTGCCTTCATTGGCTGAGGCATCGAGTACAACAGTTGAGTACAACAGTTTTGTACAGCTGTACAAAACGTTGGAAAAGTTGCACTTGGAGTATTGTGAGCAGTTCTGGTTGCACAATAGAGGAAGGTTGCAATTAAGGTGGGGAGGGTGCAGATTAGATTAGTTTATTGTTATATACACCCGGATGGAAGGAAATCCTTGTTCACATGTTCAGAGTAAACAGTATACATACAGTAATAACCTATCCATCCATCCATCCATCCATCCATCCATCTATCCCTTCTATCCCTACTATCCCTTCTATCCATCTTCTATCTATACATCTTCTTTTATTACATAACTAAATCTCTGATCTTGTGCTCTTCCGGTTTGCAGGGCTTTTCTATTTGCGCAAAAACAGTACACGATAGCGCTACGATTTTTGCCAGGTCACTCACCGTTCTCCTATGCTGCGAGTGCAACAAGTTTTGTTCCGATCGGTGGTATATTGTAAAAGTTATCGAGGTTTAAAAATCTTTTAAAAACGCACGTGCGCAGATTCCATCCGTCAGCGCCACGCAGATTGGTCTCTTCTCCTGTCAGTCAATGCCACGGCCGGGATGGCAACGTCCCTTCCTTCCCCACCAGAGGCGGTCTGTCCCGCCTCACTCACAAACTCCTCTCTCCCCTCATCACAGTAACTAGTCTATCGTCTCCCCCACCACTGGCGGCGGCCGCGGGGGGGGGGGGGGGAAGGGGGTTTAGTGGAGGCCCAGTGGAGGCCCTGGTCCCGTCTCTCCCTCCCTCATCACTCACCCCTCTACCCCGCCCGCCCTCTGTGGCAATGGCGGTCCCATCTACCCGTCCCCCCGGGTGCATCTCCTCCGCCGCCACCGTTGCAGTAACTCACCCTCACGGCCTTCTCGGAGAGGGTGAGGGAGGGATTGGGGAAGGGGAGGAGAGGGGAAAGATCCTGGGGAGGTGAGGAGGGAGTGTGGGGGGATAGAGGGAGAGGAAGGGGTAGGGAGGGAGAGGGGGAAAGGAGGAGGTGAGGAGAGGGGTGGGAGGGGGAATAGAGGGAGAGGAGGGGGGAGTGGGGGAGGTAGGGAGAGGGGAATAGAGAGGAGGGCAGTGGGGGAGCTCAGGAGGGATAGTGGGGGGGATAGTGGAGGAGAGGAGTGGGGGATAGGAGGGGGTAGGGAGGGAGGGGAAAGTAGAGGGAGAGGTGACAGAGGGATTGGGGGAGGGGAGGAGGAGAAGGGAAAGAAGAGGAGGGGGAGGGAGTGTTGGGGATGAGGGGAAATGAGCCGTGCCTGCGCAGTTGGGGGCTATGCGTGAGTGGTGCAATATTACGTTGGGAGGACGGGTTGCATTGGGGGAATGGGTGAGTGGTGGAATATTGTATTGGGGAATGGGTTGCATTGGGGGACCAGGCCTCCCGTGTTACAGGGACCCAACGGGACCCAAATACAATAAATACAATGAGTGCCAAACAGCAGAATTGTGCAAGAGTTTAGTGTTAAAAAAGTAGTGCAGAAAAATGTTTAAATAAAATGTCATATTAAGTAAATGAAGTTGCGTTAAGTGGACAATCGAGCAAAAAAACACAATGTGCTGGGGTAACTCAATGGGTCAGACAATATCTCTGGAAACATGTATTGGCGACATTTTGAGTTATAGACAATAGACAATAGGTGCAGGAGTAGGCCATTCGGCCCTTCGAGCCAGCACCACCATTCAATATGATCATGGCTGATCACCCCCAATCAGTAACCCGTTCCTTGGGATCCTTCTTCATACTGATTATAGAAGGGGGGAGAAAGCTGGAAGAGGGGTGGGGAATGGGACAAAACCTGGCAAGTGATAGCTGGATACGGGGAGGGGCGTTGATTGGCAGAAAGGTGGACAAATGCCAGAGATGAAAAGGAGACAGATGACAATGAGATAGAGAGAGATGAGGCATGAGTTGTGAGGCCAGGGGAAGGGGTGTAAGTGGGGGAAGGGGGCGGGAGGTGTGGGTACACATCAGCTGGGGCACAGGGAAGGGGGTGGGTAAGTGGTGTTGGTTAGTTACCTAAAATTGGAGAATTCAAAGTTGATACCCTTGGGTTGCAAGCTACCCAAACGGAATGTGAGCGCTGTTCCTCCAATTTGCCTGCGGCCTCACTCTGGCAATGGAGGAGGCCCAGGACAGAAAGATCAATGTGGGTATGGGAAGGGAGTTAAAGTAGTTCGCACCCGGGAGATACAGTAGGCCTTGCAGACCAAGTGTAAGTATTTGGAGAAACAGTTGCCTAGTCTATGCTTGGTCTTGCTGATGTAAAGAAGGCCATGTGAGGAGCACTGAATGCAATAGATGAAGTTAGAGGAGGTACATGTATCCTGGAAAATCGGCTAGGGTCCCTGGATGGATGAGAGAGGAGGCAAAGCGACAGGTGTTACATGTCCTGCAGTTTAAGTTTAAGTTTAGTTCAGAGATACAGCACGGACATAGGCCCTTCGGCCCACCGAGTCTGCACCAACCAGCGACCTTACACTATCCTACACATACTAGGGACAATTTACATTTATACCAAGCTAATTAATCTACAAACTTGTATGTCTTTGGAATGTGGGAGGAAACTGAAGATCTCAGAGAAAAACCATGCAGGTCGCAGGGAGAATGTACAAACTCTATGTAGACAGCACCCGTAGTCGAGATTAAATAAGGATCCCTGGCGCTGTAAGGCAGCAGCTCTACCGCTGTGCCACTGTGCCACCCTGCTAGGGAAATACCTGTGGAGGGAGTAGTTTAGATCGGAAGGGATTAGTGAACGAAAGTTGCGGAGGTGGTGGTCTCCGTGGAAAGTAGAAAGGGGTGCAGATGGGAAGGTGTGACGAGTGGTGGGATCATGTTGAAGGTGGCAGAAATATTGAACAATGATGTCTGGGATGCAGAGGCTGGTGGGGTGAAAGGTAAGGGCTAGGGGAACTCTATCATTGTTCCATCTGAGGGGATGGGAAGTGTCGTGGTTTTAAGACTCAAAGTTTGGATAAGATGACACAGACATGGAGAATTCTTCAAGAAGACGAAAAGCCTTTATTTGAAAACAACTTTTGGCTTGGAACATTCAGAGACAACACGGCCTGGTCTCTCTCTAATTGTTCTCTGATCTACAGCAACAAGCACCATTATATTACACTCTTTCAGCCTTATCTTCGGCTACTTGGTATGCATGCTTCTATAACTTTAATCTCACTATGTCCTTGCTCTTTAACTTTAATCTCTGAGCCGACCATGGCGTACTAACTAAAGCAAAATAAAAAACAAGACGTAGCTTGTTTTTGTGCCATGATGTCTGTTCACATAAAAATAGCTGACCTCTGCGAGCTTTAGTAAATGTTTTAATTAATTGTTCTTCTATATAATTTCTATATAACTTCTAACTTCTATATAACTCCCTTCTCTGAGACTTCAAACAAGTCTCACCAGACAAAGAAAACCACACACACATCCCCCAGGACTAATCACCCATTGAGCCCTAAAATGCAGGATCTTTTAATTAAGTTAGTGTAATGCTGTGTAGTGTTCTTTCTCTGGCTCCCTGAGAAACTGGGCCAAAAACCCACCCCCATTACGTGAGGTGGGAAAAAAAGATCCAGCTTCCCTTACAGACTTCTCCATCGTAGTAGTATTCTATCACCGAGGTCCACTTTCCTTTAGGGCCGGATTCGTCTGCACCCGTTATCATTGGCAGTTGCTTCACCGTAGCTTTCACCAGGAGGGACTTAATACAGGGGAAAACACAGCACAACATTATTGCCACTGCAAGTAGTATGACCCCAATGGTCAGACCAATTTTAACCAGCCATGATCCCCAACCCCCCAACATGTTCTCCAACCACCCAAACAATTGATGTCCAAACCCTGCGTTTCGTTTAACCTCACTCCTTAGCTTTTTTAGCTTATCCATGGCTTTAGTGAAAGACCCCTCCGGGCTAGTATTATTACATATGAAGGTGAAACATTGTTCCCCAAGCAAGACACATACACCCCTTATTCTGACCTTATTTACACCAGTCTCATAATTACTAATGTCTCCAAAAAAATCACATTATCTTAACCATATAACAATGACAGCAATGAAACAGGCCATCTCGGCCCTTCTAGTCCATGCCTAACACTTACTCTCACCTAGTTCCATCTACCTGCACTCAGACCATAACCCTCCATTCCTTTCCCGTCCATATACCTATCCAATTATTTTTAAATGATAAAATCGAACCTGCCTCCAACACGTCGACTGGAAGCTCATTCCACACAGCTACCACTCTGTTCACCCTCATGTTACCCCTAAACTTCTGTCCCTTAATCATGTCCTCTTGTTTGAATCTTCCCTACTCTCAATTGAAAAAGCTTATCCACGTCAACTCTGTCTATCCCTCTCTTCATAACCTTCTGCGCTCCAAACAATAAAGACCTAACTTGTTCAACCATTCTCTGTAACTTAGTTGCTGAAACCCAGGCAACATTCTAGTAAATCTCCTCTGTACTCTCTCTATTTTGTTGACATCTTTCCTATAATTTGACGACCAAAATTGTACACCATACTCCATAATTGGCATCACCAATGTCTTGTACAATTTTAACATTACATCCCAACTTCTATACTCAATGCTCTGATTTATAAAGGCATCACACCAAAAACTTTCTTTACCAGCCTATCTACATGAGATTCCACCTTCAGGGAACTATGCACAGTTATTCCTACATCCCTCTGTTCAACTGCATTCCTCAATTCCCTACCATTTACCATGTACGTCCTATTTTGATTTGTCCTGCCAAGATATAGCACCTCACACTTATCAACATTAATCTCCATCTGCCATCTTTCAGCACTCTTCCAAATGGCCTAAATCTCTCTGTAGACTTTGAACATCTATTTCATTATCCACAACACCACCTATCTTAGTATCATCTGCATACTTACTAATCCAATTTACCACACCATCATCCAGATCATTGATGTATATGACAAACAACAGTGGACCCAACACAGATCCCTGAAGCACCCCACTAGTCACCGGCCTCCAACCTGACAAACAGACATCCACCATTACTCTCTGGCATCTCCCATTCAGCCACTGTTCAATCCATCTTACTACTCCACCATTAATACCCAACAATTGAACCTTCTTAACCAACCTTCCATGTGGAACCTTGTCAAAGGCCTTACTGAATTCCATATATACAACATCCACCGCTTTACCCTCATCAATTTCCCTAGTAACCTCTTCAAAAATGCAGCAAATTTATCTCCACAAACAGTTAAGAAACTCAGTCCTTACACCTCCTCCGTCCTTGTAGTCACCATATTACCTTAATATATTCTTATTGCTTTATAACCTTACACTATTCTTATTGCTATTCTACTATATTTTATCACTGTGTACACTTCCTGTTATTCACTTACCTTAAATTCATATTTTGCCCGTACAAACCCTTAGTCACCTAAGGTGGTATCCACAAAATACTTTATTCTGCCCGTACAAACCCCTGCCCGCTCAGGGTGGTATCCACAGAATGACTTATTCTGCCCGTACAAACCCCTGCCCTCTCAGGGTGGTATCCACAGAATGCCCTATTCTGCCCGTACAAACCCCTGCCCTCTCAGGGTGGTATCCACAGAATGCCCTATTCTGCCCGTACAAACCCCTGCCCTCTCAGGGTGGTATCCACAGAATGCCCTATTCTGCCCGTACAAACTCCTGCCCTCTCAGGATGGTATCCACAGAATGCCTGCCTCGTCCGTGCAACCCCTGATGTCTCAGGGTGGTATCCACGAGGTCTAATAAACTCTTACCTGCCTCGTCCATGCAACCCCTGGCCTCTCAGGGTGGTATCCACGAGGTCTCAATAAACTCTTAATAATATCACACAATGCAATGCTGTACTTTCTTATCACAAATATTATTTACTCACCACACAGCGCAGCCTTCTCGGACAATCCTCCGGGCCTCCTTTTTAGAACAATTTAGTGCCAGATTCTTGGGTCGGAGAGACCTTCTAAGTACCTAGGCACTTCTGTGCCCCAATGGCTTCCCATGTTCAACAGGTTATTAATCCAAATGAAGTGGAAAACCGCATAATTTTATAGGTGGTCACCCTTTTCCTGTTGTCCCTAGGAGCCAAGAGGGGCTGGGAAATGCCCTGTCTGTTTGTCTTTTAATTAACGGTCTCTTACCGACCCTGCTCGCAGCGCCAATTTTGTCGTGGTTTTAAGACAAAGTTTGGATAAGATGACACAGACATGGAGAATTCTTCAAGAAGACGAAAAGCCTTATCTTCGGCTACTTGGTATGCATGCTTCTGTAACTTTAATCTCACTATGTCCTTGCTCTTTAACTTTAATCTCTGAGCCGACCATGGCGTACTAACTAAAGCAAAATAAAAAACAAGACGTAGCTTGTTTTTGTGCCATGATGTCTGTTCACATAAAAATAGCTGACCTCTGCGAGCTTTAGTAAATGTTTTAATTAATTGTTCTTCTATATAATTTCTATATAACTTCTAACTTCTATAGAAGCAGGAGAACAATGGGACAGAGGAGATGAGGATGATGAATGTGTTACAGTAGAATGGAAAACCTTATCTTGGAAACACATGCAGAGACGCAAAAAAATGATGGTGGAGAATTGCATCTTTACAAGCGGCAGTGTGGGAGAAAGTGGGTTTATCATAGACATTAGTCAATACTCTGTTCCTTGTGATGGAGACAGGAAGGTGTCAGAGATAGTCCAGGTAAATATGAAGGAATGGTGATGGTGGTAAACTTGAGGAAGTGAACGAGTTCAGCATGGGTGCAGGAGGCAGCACTGAGGCAGTCATTGATGTTAGCAGAGAAAGAGTTGGAGGGTGATGCCGGTGTCGATTTGGAACAAGGACTGTTCAGCGTAAATGACAAAATGGCAGGCATAGCTGGGGCACATGCAAGTGGCCATGGCTACACCTTTAACTTGAAGAAAGAGAGAAGTGTCAAAAGAGAGGTTGTTGAAGGTGAGGGCAAGTTCTGCCAGGTGGAGGAAAGTGTTGGTAGTGGTTAACTGATTGGGTTTCTGTTCAAGGAAGCTCCAGAGGACCTTGCGACACCTTAATGGGAATGGAGGTGTAAAGGGACTGGACGTCCATAGTAAAGATAGGGCAATGGTGGCCCAGGAGTTGGAAGTTATTGATGTGTTCATAAGATTATAAGTGATAGGAACAGAGTAAAGTCATTCAGCCCATCAAGTCCACTCTGCCATTCAATCATGGCTGCTCTATCTCTCCCTCCTAACCCCATTCTCCTGCCTTCTCCCCATAACGTCTGACACCCGTGTTGAAGTGCGTGAGGTGTCTCAGGTGTAGAAGTTAACAATTAAGGTGAGAGTACATGGCAACACCATCAGGAAGAAGGAGTAAGAGAGGTGATTGGTTCAGGAGTCTGATAGCAATGGGGAGAAAGCTGTACTTAAGTCTGGACATCTGAGCTTTCAAACCCTGTATCTTCTCCCAGAATGTGGAAGAGAGAAATGGGAATGGCCAGGGTGACAGACATCCTTGACGATACTTCCAATCTTCCTGAAATGCACCATGAAAATGGACTGGATGGAAGGAGATGTGATGGTCAAAGTGTCCAAAACAAGGGGTCAGGGTTTAAGGTGAGAGAGAGGTGGTTTAAAGGGAGGAGTACATTTTTTTACACAAAGGCAGAAACAATAACAACTTTTGAGAGTCATCTGGATAGGTACTTGATTGAGCAGAGCATACAGGGATGTGGAATTAAGGCAATAGATGCAGTGGCCAAAGGATCTGTGTCTGTGGTGCACATGATATTCAGGTGTGTTCCCAGTAATGAGAATGTCAATCAGTGATGGAAATGGGGTGGGTACGCAGGGGACGGCGTTCCCCTAGTTTTCAATTTCCAGCTCGGGTTTAATGAGTACTGCAGAAAGATTTGAGTCGTTTATCACTTTATTCAACTCAGACGAAAACCATTTGTTAACTGCCAGTTAGCACTTGTTAACAGCCAGTAATTAACAGGTAGTAGCTATACAATGTGTCATCAATACATCGATCCACATTCCTCAGTAAATGTATTACTCAGACCATGTATTAATGACACCGTGTTCCTTTGAATACAATTCAAGGGAAAATTGCTTAAACTCACTATCGGGGCATGGGCTCAGGTAAAGTCACGTTATTTTATTATTCCACGTTATTTTATTTGCCGCTGTGCCTCTGTGCCGCTCTGCCGTTCTGCCTCCGTGCCGCATTGCCTCCGTGCCGCTCTGCCTCCTTGCCTTTGCCGCTGTGCCTCTCCCCCTCTGCGCCCCTCCCACTCTGCGCCCCTCCCACTCTGCTCCCTCCCCCCTCTGCTCCCTTCCCCCTCTGCTCCCTTCCCCCTCTGCACCCCTCCCCCTCTGCACCCCTCCCCCTCTGCACCCCCCTCTCCGTCTGTTCCCCCGTGCCGTTCTGCCCCTCTCTCCCTCTCTGCTGCTCTCTCTGTTTTTATGCAGAGGGGTAATGGAGAAGTGCTCCGGACCGCGAGCTCACTGACTGAATGATACAGACGTCCTGACTGAAAATCACACCCTTCCGATCAATTATTTTAGGATAAGCCTGTCTAGAGAACATGCTACTTTTTGCTTTGCCCATTTTCAAAATATAGAATTTTGAATTTGGCATTTGATTGGTACAAGGAGACTACAAAGCTGGTAATATCTATGTTTTTTACGCATTGTAACTTTTTACATTTCTACTTTTGGGTATGGCTCATGGAATTTTCTCCCACACTACTAGTTATATTCGTAACAACATATTTAAATACGTGAAATTTTCGATCTTTCCCAACCCCTTATAAAATGGCTGAAGAAGTCACCTAGCCATTCCCTCCTTGGATAGACACAAAATGCTGGAGTAACTCAGCGGGTCAGGCAGCATCTCTGGAGAGAAGGAATAGGTGATGTTTTGGGTCGAGACCCTTCTTCGGACCCTCCATAAATCCGGCTTGACCTGCTGAGTTCTCCAGCACTTTGTGTTTGCTCTTAAAATAAATCCGTGGTCCGCTGAAGAAACAACACGATAGACCACTCTGGAAGTGCAAGTTTTGCTGTACACTTCATACTGTAGAACATATAATACACCCTGAGTGATTTAATGTATATTATGATTGATAAATCTACTACTATTAATGGGAAAACTGTTCTAGTAGTCTGCTTGAGAGCAGCAGTTGGTGAATCTTCCCAACCTAAATCATTCTATTTTGACATAGAACATATGAAACTTGGTGCAAATGCAAAATCTATATATGCTGGGCTTCTAAGTTGCTTACAAAGAGGTGGTTTTTCAATACAGTACCGAAAAGAAAATGTCACTTGTAACTGATGGTGCTTCAGAAATGTTAGGACGAAACGCAGGGATTGCAGAACTTCTACTTGATGATTTCACTAATGCAACTGTTAGGCATTGTGCCAGTCACAGGCTTCAACTCGGTGCAGGTGATGCTATAAGTGAAGTTGCAGGTTTGAATCATTTTCAGATATTTTGTGATAAATTGTATTCATTATATCATAGGTCTCCTAAGAATCAGGATGAGTTAACTGCATGTGCTGAGGCTCTTCACTGTCAACTGTTGAAAATTGGTCGTATTTTCAGTGTGAGATGGGTTGCTTCGTCTTACCGAACTGTAAAGGCAATGTGGCAGTCTTATAAAGCTATTTGGGAGCATTTTGGAAAAGCAAGCTATGATGCTTCAAGATCTAGTGCAGAGAGAGCAAAGTGCGAGGGGTTGAGAAAAGTATTAGAATCATCAGCTTTCGTAAATAATTTGGGCTTGTTGATGGACAGTTTGCAAGAGTTGTCTGAACTGTCACTTGAACTGCAGAACCAAAATTGTACACTTAGTAAAGCACATGAGGAAAACAAACTATCAAGGTTCTTGAATGTCAAATAGAGGCCAGGAAATTTTTATACTCAAGTGGAAAAAGCAACAAGCCAGATGATATTTAATGGAATAAATTTGAGAGCTGGTAAAGTACCTACTAAACATAGACAACATTTTTGAGGAGTTTGGTCAATAATATGAAATCCAGGCTGCTTGAATCGACAACAGCTTCCAATGATAAATGTAAAAGGTTAATTAACAAGTCGAAATATTTAGATATTAACAATATTCCAGAAGATTCACTTTTTACCTTTGGGGATAATGGTGTAGAAGAAATGGCAGAACAATTTGGCTTAAATGGTCGGCTTTGTATCAGAGCCTTCAGAGAATTCAAGGAATCTAAAGGGAAGATAGTTTCTGCAGATTTTCAGCAGCTGCTAACGTCTGTAAATACAATTCCGGTATCAACAGCAGAATGTGAAAGAAGCTTCAGCGGCATGAATTTCTCCACAACATGCAAGACTTCAAACTAATCAGCTCTCAACTCTTCTATTTATTGTTGGTGGGACCTCCTCCGTCGAAATTCAACCCCGTAGAATATGTGAGGACATGGCTTCTTAGTAGCAGAAGGCGTGCTGAAGAATCGCCATGCAGAAAGAAAGAGGTGATAGAAAAAAATGGAGATTATATACCATTATGGAACATTTTGTAATGTAAACACAGAGAGAGGGAGAGAGAGAGAGAGATGCAAGAAAGCAGCTATGACATATAATACACAATAAACTATATTATAAATACACAATAAACAAGTTATGCATTCTTGTACTCTTACATGGGTATGACCGCACATAATAACATTCCCCCCCCCACTTCCTTCCCAACCTCAGCCTCATGGACCTTAGAGTACCCCTAGTTCCTAAAACCCATTTCCATCACTGATGTCAATATCATCATACATTACATGGAACATGGAACATAGAGCACAGCAGAGGGCACAGACCTCTCAGCCCACAGTCCATGCTAAAAATGTTCTCTTCTGCCTACACATGTTCCATATCGCTTCATTCCGTACATATTCATGTGCCCATATAAAACGCTCTTAACTGCCAATATTCAGTATACTTGTCGTCATTGGACAGTTTATTGAGTACGGGAGTTATGATGTCATGTTACAACTGTACAAGAGGATGGTGTGGCTACTTGTAGTACTGTGTACAGTTCTTGGTGGCCTGTTATAGGAAGGATGTGATTAAATTGAAAAGAATGCAGAGGAGATTTTCAAGGGGATGTTGCTGGGTAGGCAAGGTTTGATTTATATGGACAGGTTGGATACGCTTATTTCTTTTTCATGCTATTATAAGGCAACTGAGTCCTCGTATCAGCTACAGTGCGGTCCTGACCTCTCATCTACCTCATTGGGGACCTTTAAACTTTCTTTATGTCTTTCTTTAGGGCGGTCACGGTGGCGCAGCGGTAATAATAATAATAATAATAGATTTTATTTATGGGCGCCTTTCACAAAGTCTCAAGGACACCTTACAAAGTTTAACAAATAGTGTAGAAACATATAAGCGGAATTAAATAAAGAGCAAAGACATCACCAGAACACAAATTAAAGATAGAATTAAATCCAAAAACAAAAATCAAAAACACAATATGGAAGAGAGCGGTAGAGTTGCTGCCTTACAGCGTCGGAGACGCGGGTTCGATCCTGACTACGGGTGCTGTCTGTACAGAGTTTGTACGTTCTCCCCGTGACCTGCGTGGTGGGTTTTCTCTGAGACTCCAAAGATGTACAGGTTTGTAGGTTAATTGGCTTGATTAATGTAAAAATTGTCCCTAGTGGGTGTAGGATAGTGTTAATGTGCAGGGATCGCTGGTCGGCGCGGACCCGGTGGGCCGAAGGGCCTGTTTCCACGCTGTATCTCTAAACTAAACTAAACATATCAGATTTCAATTATCCTTTTACCAATTATCTGTGCACTGTGGATGGCTTGATTGTATTCCTAAATAGGCTTTTCCTTGACGGGATAGCACAAAAACAAAAGCTTTTCACTGTATCTTAGTACATATGACAATAATAAACTAAACGAGATGTTAATAAAACCAGAAGAGGCATTGATAAGGTGAATGGCAATAGTTATTTCTCTGGGGTAGGTGAGATTAGGGGTGGCCATGTTAGGGCGAGAGCTGGAAAGGGACACGGAGGGCAACTTTTTCTACAGAGATTGGTGGATAAATGGAACGTTGCCATTCTCCCACATTTCCGTCACCTTTAACGTGATCACCAATCACATCCCAACTCCTTTCTGCCTTCCAGAGACGGCTTCCTCTGCAACTCCTCGGTTCATTCATCCTTTCCCACGTAAACCAGCCCTCCCTGGGTACTTTCCCCAGCTACTATCTACATCTGCCCCTATACCTCCTCCCTCACATCCATCCAGGAACCACAGCAGTTCTTCGAGGTGAGACAGCGGTTCACGTGCACCCCCTCAAGCTTATCTATTGATTAAGTTCATCCAGTGCCCATTACATCGGCGTGACCAAATGTAGACTCGGCAACTGTTTCGCCGAACACTTGCACCTGCTGAGAGTTGCTGGATCTCCCAGTTGCTAACTATTTTACTTCCTCTTCCCATTCCCATATTGACCTTTCTGTTCTGGGCCTCATCCATTGCTCGAGTGAGGTCACACGCAAACTGGACGAACAGCGCCTCATATTCCACTTGGGTAGCTCTTACACTCATTTCTCTCCACTTTCTCCCCCCCCCCCCCCCCCCATTTTTCCTCTGCCTTTACAATTCACACGTCATCTATCCTTATCTCACACCTTTTGCCTTTTCATCTGTGGCCTTTGTTCAACCATCTGCCTGTCAAAAAAAAACTCACTGTATCCCGCTATTACTTGTAAAAACATGGAACTGCAGATGCTGATTTATTAACAAAATGATACAAAGTGCTGGAGTAACTCAAGTGGGTCGGACAGCGTCCCTGGAGAACATGGATAGGTGAGATTTCGGGTTGGGACTCTTCAGATTCACAAAGAATGGTCTGAAGAAAGGTCCCATCCCGAAACATCACCCATCCATATTCTCCAGGGATGCTGCGTAACCCACTGAGTTACTCCAGCACGGTGTGCTTTTTATTGTAAACCAGCATCTGCAGTTCATTGTTGTGTAGGAAGGAACTGCAGATGCTGGTTTACGCTGCAGATTGACACAAAATACTGTAGTGACTCAGCGGGACAGGCAGCATCTCTGGAGAGAAGGAATGGGTCTGAAGAAGGGTCTCGACCCGAAACGTCCCCCATTCCTTCTCTCCAGAGATGTTGTCTGTCCCGCTGAGTTACTCTAGCACTTTGTGTCTGTCTGCAGTTCCTTGTTTCTCCTTTGAGCTGCCAGATCAAGCTCGGCTGGGCAGGTGGAAGTGGAATCTGCTGAGACATTCTCCACTCTGGGAGAAAACAACGATTAAAATCGCTTTGGTTTTCAGAACTTCTCGACCATCTTTGTTCTCGACTGTCCTGTAAATTATCTCCAGCCAGAGCCGGGAGTGGCAGGGGGAGGGGCAGGGGGAGGGGTTTGGGGGAGGGGTTTGGGGGGGGGAGGGGGAGGGGGAGGGGTTTGGGGGAGGGGTTTGGGGGAGGGGTTTGGGGGAGGGGGAGGGGCAGGGGGAGGGGTTTGGGGGAGGGGTTTGGGGGAGGGGTTTGGGGGGGGGGAGGGGTTTGGGGGGGGGGAGGGGGAGGGGGAGGGGCTGACCAAAGATCACCAGAGCGGAGCTGACCTTTGGGCCTGAGTAATCTCCGGCTCGGCGGGATGAGCGTCTCCACCGCCCGGCGGCAGCTCAACGATGGCTCCTGGATGCCGCTCCTGGGCTTCGGAACTTGGAAGGTAACAGGCGACTCCCGGCCGGGGCTTTAGGCTCCGGCTCACCCGCACCCCCGGGACCGGAGCCGAGCAGGCGAAGGTTGCCCCAGGCTGCGGGAAACACGGGCCCTCTGCTTGCCAGGCCCTTGGCCCGCCCAGCCCTGACCCTAACCTGACCCTAACTTGACCCAGCCCTGACCCTAATTTGAACCAGCCCTGAACCTAACTTGACCCAGCCCTGATCCTAACTTGACCCAGCCCTAAACTGCCCCAGCCCAGACCCTGCCGGACCCTCTCGCCAAATGTCCTATTGCAGATTGTGTTGAAACGCAGAAAATTGGGGCAGCAGGAGGCCATTCAGCCCCTCATACCTGCTGCACCGTTGAAGAGGTCACTTCAGGGAACCCTGTTCCTGCCATTTCTCTGTAACTGAATCTAAAGGAGGGTCTCAGCCATTAAACTTCGCCTGTCCATGTCCTCCAGGGATGCTTCCTGACGCACTCAGTTACAAGCAAAGATCGTAGAAGGCTAAGATAGAACACTCCTGCAAAATCCAATGGACTGACGTGTAGTACGCAAAGGAACGTCCGCCATTTTGGGAATAAGACTCCGACTTCCGTTATGCCTCGCAGTTTAATCCACCCATTGGATTTTGCAGGAGTGGTCTATCTTAGCCTTCTATTATCTTTGGTTTAATCAACGTTGTGGGGGAACAGTATGTGTGTGTGATATAGCGCATCTACCCAATTCATAATTTTGTTAATTTTCTTTTTAAATGTTTTCCTCCCTGCTTAATGTATCTGTTTCTGCCCATTTCCCTCCCATCCTTCCTCCCCATCCCCTTCTTTTTCTGCAGTTTCCCTTGTATTGCTCTAACACACACTATGCTCTTGCTCTAGTATCTTTGGTTACAAGGTTGTGTCTTTTAAACATTGTAACTGTACCCTTCCCAATAAGCGAGTTTGGTATTCTGAAAAACGCAGGAATCATGGGATTTGTCAAAGGTCAAATGCTATTTTTTTTTTAATCAAACGAAGCTCTGTAGATACAGAGAGTATAGTTTGGTTCTGATTTTTTTTGTCTTTTATCAAGCCTGTATTTGTCAGGGGGCAGATGCGAGCGGGAGACCGGGGGGGGGGGGGGGGGGGTGTAGACTGTACCGGCGGAGACATTCTCGGCAGCTGCACGCACACAGACCCACGCCTCATCCACTGCCAGGGTCGAACCTGGGTCCCCGGCGCCACAAACGCTGCCAAACTGCCACTGGACCGTCACCGTTCCCCACACCCCACTCGAGTGTCCCATCCCACCCGGGGGTGGCCGAAAATG
>CM075978.1:151913221-151935078 GCA_038087875.1 Malacoraja senta | reverse complement strand
GCAGTTGGAATATCGAACTCGCTTATATTTAATCCACCTTCTGTGTGGGGAAAACGTGTCCCTCAGGTGCCCTTTAGTTCCCTCTCACCTTAAATATTTGTCTCTATTTTTAGACTCCCCTGCCCTGGGACCACAGCCTCTTTTGGTCCAGGGAAATAAGTTCCTTTTTCTCTTTCCAACTCAAGCCCTCCAGTTCCGGCCATATCCTAGTGATTTTTTTTCTGCGCCCTCTTTTGCTTAATCACATCTTAACTACTGAATGACAACCAGAACTGCACACAACACAGCAAGTTTTGTTAGTTCAGTTTAGTGTCACATATACCAAGGTACAGTGAAAAGCTTTTGTTGCATGCTAACCAGTCAATGGAAAGACAATACATGATTACAATTGAGCCATTCACATTGTACAGGTACATGATAAAGGGAATAACGTGAATAATGTTTATTGCAAGATAAAGCCAGTAAAGTCTGATCAAAGATAGTCCGAGGGTCTCCAATGAGGTAGATAGTAGTTCAGGACTGCACTCCAGTTGTTGCCTGATAACAGCTGGGAAGAAATTGTCCCTAAATCTGGAGATGTGTGTTTTCACACCTAGCTGAAACTGTTCCCAAACCATGCTGTGATGCATCCTGATAAAATGCTTTCTACACAAAATGCATCTATAGAAGTTGGTGAGAGTTGTTGAGGCATGCCGAACTTACTGAGCCTTCTAAGGAAGTAGAGGCATTGGTGTGCTTTCTAGGCCGTTGCTACGATATGGGTGGTCCAGGAGAAGTTGTTGGTGATATTGACTCCTAGGAATTTGAGGTTTTCAACCATCTCTATTTTGGCACTGTCAGTGCAAACTGGGGTATGTGTACCGCTTCACTTCATGATGTTGATCACTATATCCTTTGTCTTGCTGACGTTGAGAGAAAGGTTGTTATCTCGGCACCAGGACATGAGGTTCTCAATCTCTTTCCTGCATTCTGTCTCATCATTATTTGATATCGGGACCACAATGGTGGTGTCGTCTACGAATTTGAAAATTGAATTAGATTTGTACATGGTTGCACAGTCGTGGGTGTACAAGGAGTAAAGAAGGGGGCTGAGAACTCATCCTTGTGGAGCACCAGTGTTGAGGGTTATCGTCGAGGATGACTTGCCCCTATCTTCACTTATTGGGGTGTGTTGATCAGGAAGTCGAGGATCCAGTCAGAGGTGTCATCATCTGTGTGATAAAGTCCGCTTACATAAAAACTAACAACACACAATGGGTTAGGTAAACCAACTCGAGCTTTACTGCCAGCGGGAGTGTGGGGGATTCACCAGCCAAGTAAGCAACAGACACTTGACCTTCCTGAGCCACCACTCCAATGAACCAAGACCGACAGGGTCTTTTATAGTTTAGGAAATGTGGTCACATGATTATACAGAGTTGCAGCAATGATGTTTAATACACATCAATCACAGGCTGTACCCATTCAAAGTATACTTGTCACTAATACAATACTTGTCATATTGTGGTTATATCGATCACAAACTGTGTTTTCAAAACTTCTCCATAACAGGAAAATAGTCAATGGTAAGGATCCTTATCAATTACACACAGAAGTGTCTATTTACCCAATTTCCAGTCCACAGATTACCAGCATCCTCTCCCAGCATTCTCAATTGTTCTTTAACAAACATAACAGGATGAACCAACAGAAGAGTTGGGTATGCAAACTTTATGATTCCCACAGCTCCTCTGCAGAATTGCAAACATCAGCTTATTCAGGACCCAAAAGGTCAAGCTGATTTTCTTTACTTTACTATTTTATTGTCTCTGTTCCTTGCATACTCAATATATTCTCATGTGGACCTGTTGTGGCTGTAGGCAAACTGCAGTGGGTCAAGGCCGCTGGGTAGACCGCATTTATTGCGTTCCACAACTAGCCTCTCAACATTTCATGATGGTGGATGTCAAGGCCACTGGACAGTAGTTGTTTAGGCATGAGATCTTGTGCAAATCTGTAGATTAACACCATTATGCAAGTCTCCCTGGCAACCGTCTGTGTGGAAACTTTCTCAAGTTTGAAATGAATAATTTCCCCATAAACTAATAATGGAGCCATAACAGTTCTTGGAGACTGATATGCAAAGCCGAGACTGGAGAAGGTCAGTGTAGATGATAGGAGTTGTTACCAGGGAGTTGAAGTGTTTGGACGTTTGGATGTGGCTGAGTTGAGTGATGGGAGCAGCTGGTCTGTGATCAGCAAGCAGTTTAATAAAAGACAGCTATCGAGCTTGGCTCAGAGTTTGAACATTTACAATCTGAGGGAGGCGTTGGACAGGACATCTCTGCATTGCTTCCTGATCATGGGTTTCAAGTGGTCTACGTGAAAGAGTAGAGTCTGGAAGAATTTGGGTGAAGACAGATTTCCATAAGTCAGGTCTTCTATAACCTGAGGACCCCCGCACTCCAAATACATCCTCACCAACATCCCCTACTGCTGTAACATGATCTCCCAACTCTTGTACTCAGTGGCCCAGCTGGCAGAGGCGAGGGTGCCAAATGCTTTCATTACCACCTTTATCTACAGATTTGCTGCTTTTGGGGAACTATGACCTTGTATTTTTGGGGAACTATGATCTTGGGTGGGTGGCGCGACCCACGTCGCAGCGGCCTCTGCAGTCCATCTGTCTTTTTTATTTTTTTGTTTCGTTTGAGTTTCGTTTATAGTGTTTTTTTAACTGAGTATGTGTGGCGGGGGGTGGGGTGGGGGAAACTTTTAAAATCTTTTCCCTGCACGGGAAACCCAACCTTTCTCTGTCGGGTGTCCGTTGTCGTTGGGGCCTAGCACCGTGGAGCGGCCTCCAACGGAACGACCTGGGGCTCCAGTCGCGGAGCCGGCGGACTTACTCACCATCGCGGAGCTGGCCGAGTTCGGAACGGGAGGAGCTGTGGTGGCGCGCTGCTGCGGCCCGACCCCAGAGATTCAGAGGATCCAGCCACCGGCCCGGTGGACGGTGACATCGGGAGCTCGCGGGTCCCTGGTGGGAGACCGCTTTTCGGGGCTCCCGCAACGGCAACTTCTCCCGTGCAGGGGTTGAAGATGACCTGGAGCAGGGTCTTACATCGCCCGGTGTGGCTTTAAATGGCCGCGGGACTTGCTAGCGCTACCGGGGGCTCCAACATCAAGACCTGGAGCGTGGCCTTGCATCGCCCGGTGCGGCTTTAATGGCCGCGGGACTTATTTACCATCGCCCGCCGGGGGCTTTGACTTTGACATCGGGAGGAGAATGGGGAGTGCAGGGGAGAGACAAGACTTTGCCTTCCATCACAGTGAGGAGGAGATTCACTGTGATGGATGTTTGTGTAAATTGTGTTGTGTCTTGGTTCTTTTTACTTGTTTGTATGACTGCAGAAACCAAATTTCGTATGAACTTAGGTTCAAATGACAACAAATAAATTGTATCAATTGTATTGTATCAATTGTATTGTATCAATTGTATCCCTAGGTCTCGCTGTTCTACGACACTCCCTGCAGCCCTGTCATTGAAATTCTCAAATTGCATCTCTTTGCAATTGATGTGTTAAATGACATCTGCCTTTCCTTTCCCCACTCTCCCAGTTGATCTCGATCCTCTTCGAACCCATATCGAAACCTTAGATAACCTCATCACCAGCTTTGACGTAATCCACAAATTTACTAATTATGCCAGAGGTAGACAAAAATGCTGGAGAAACTCAGCAACCCAAAACGTTGCCTATTTCCTTTGCTCCTTAGATACTGCCTCACCCGCTGAGTTTCTCCAGCATTTTTGTCTACCTTCGATTTTCCAGCATCTGCAGTTCCTTCTTAAACATACTAATTATGCCACATGGTTACAATACCAGTGCAGGTACATAGTTTCATGAAAGTGGCATCACAGGTAGATATAGTGATCAAAAAGCCTTTTGGCAAATTGGCCTTCATCAGAGTATTGAGTATAGAAGTTGGAAGGTCATGTTGCAGTTATATAAGACGTTGGTGAAGGCCGCGTTAGGAGTATTCAGTTTTGGTCATTGTGTTATAGGAAAGATGTTGTCAAGATGGAAAGGGTGCAGAGAAGATTTATATGGATGTTGTCAGGATTCGAGGGCCTGAGCTACAGGGAGAGGTTAAGCAGGCTAGGACCCTATTCCTTGGAGTGCAGGAGAATGAGGGGTGATCTTATAGAGGTGTACATAATCATGAGGGGAATAGATCAGGTAGATGCACAGTCTCTCTTGCCCAGAGTAGGGGAATCAAGAACCAGAGGACATAGTTTTAAGGTGAGGGGGGGGGGGGGAGATTTAATAGGAACCCGAGGAAAAATTATCACACAGAGTGGTGGGTGTGTGGAACAAGTTGCTGGAGGAGGTAGTTGAGGCAGGTTGTATCACAACATTTAAGAAACATCTGGACAGGTACATGGATAGGACAGGTTTAGAGGGATAAGGGGCCAAACGCAGGTAGGTGGAACTAGTGTAGATGGAAAAACAACCCCCCACTACCACCCTCTACCTTCCAACAAGCCAACTTTGTAATAGTAATAGTAATAGTAATAGTAACTTTATTGTCAATTCAAATAATGCAACAAGTAGTTACACAGAGGATTGAAATTGCGTTTCCCCATACTCCAATGTGCACGTAATATTTATAACACAGACAGACAATATACCAATAAAAATAGACAATGGACATATACATTATATAAAATATTCATTAATAAAAGGTGCAATATAGACAAGTGCAAATAGCATACTGCAGACATTGGGTTAAAGTTAATTTGACAGTCAGTTGGTCTTTGTTTGTGTAATGTTCATGGAATTTTCTTGAGTGTGTTGAGTAGTCTGATGGCCTGAGGGAAAAAGCTGTTTTTGAATCTTGTGGTTTTGCTCTGCATGCTGCGGTAGCGCTTGCCGGATGGTAGGAGGGTGAACAGTTTGTGTGCTGGGTGGGTGGTATCTTTGATGATATTGGTTGCTCTCTTGCAACAGCGAGATGGGTATAAGTCCTGGATTGCTGGTTGGGGTGATCTAGTGATCTTCTCCGCTGTCCTCACCACTCTCTGTAGGGCCTTCTGGTCAGCAGCAGAGCAACTGCCATACCAGACTGAGAGACTGCTGGTAAGAATGCTCTCAATGGCACCCCTGTAAAAAGTTGTGAGGGCAGAACGGGGGAGGTCGGCTCTCCTCATACGTCGAAGGAAGTGGAGGCGTTGCTGTGCTTTCTTGACTAGGGAGATCCCATGAGATCTCACCTTCTTGGCTAATCTACCATGTGGGACCTTGTTGACCATGTGGACAATATCCTGCCATCTCAATCCTCTTGGTAACATTTTTTTTTAAACGCCTCAATTATTTGTGAGATGTGATCTCCCACACACAAAGCCATGCTAACTATCCTTAATCAGTCCTTGCTTTTCCAAACGCAGATAGATTCTATGTCTCAGATTCCCCTCCACTAACATACTCGCCTTTGATGTTAGGCTCACTGGCCTGTAGAACCATGTGTTGGTTGTCCTTGTAACTTTTAAATGAAAGGCACCACTTTAGCTACGCTCTAGTCTTCCGGTACCTCACTGGGGAAGATACAAAAATCTCTGCCAGGTCTTCAGTATTTCCTTGTCTTGCTTCCCTCAATGTCCTGCGACACCCCTGGTCATGGCTTGGGGATACAGTGTTGGTTTTGCTGAGGGATTAGTGTCAGGACCCTTGCTGTGGTGGGTTTGGGGAGTGAAGGGAGTGTGGTGGGTACATCACTGGCCATTGAAATGTTAGGGGTTGGCCACGTTAGTGTGAGTAAAAGTGGTCGGAGTTACAAGTCAGTGTTTTGGTAGGTCTGGATACAGTGGATATCTGGTGATCCGATGACTGGTGATCATTCTATTGCTCAGTCAATGTATTTTTTCTTATTTTCCTGGCTCAGTTCAGTCTGCTTATTTCTGGAGAATTTCTTTGCACAGAGTGAGCCAGAAATGGTGGGCGATGCGGTTTCAGCCGCGATTGATGCTGGCTACCGGCACATCGATGGAGCTTACAGCTACATGAATGAGGCAGAGGTGGGAGCTGCTCTGAAGAGGAAGATCAGTGAAGGGGTGGTTACCCGAGAAGACCTTTTCATTGTCAGTAAAGTGAGTTTTGGTTGACCACAAACATTGCTCAGTTTAATGGTATCAACAGTCGTGGATGCTGGTAATTTAGTTTTTCATTTCTCGGATATCTTTGACACAGAAAAGCTCATCACCCCTCACCTAACAAAGGACAAACACTGAGTGAGCATGTGCAGGGACCCTTCTGTACTGTTGATGCAAGGGGTGGCTACGGCCGGGCAGTTAACCTTTGAAGGAGGCCATTCAGCCCATTGTGTCATGTGACCAAAATGGGTTTGATGTAATTATACTTATTTTAGACTCCCCTACCCTGGCTAAAAGTCTATGGACATTCCCCTTATCTGAGCCCCTCATGATTTTATATACCGCAGCCTTTTGCTTTGTAATAGAAACATAGAAAATAGGTGCAGGAGGAGGCCATTCAGCCCTTCAAGCCAGCACCGCCATTCATTGCGATCATGGCTGATCGTCCCCAACCAATAACCCGTGCCTGCCTTCTCCCTATATCCCTTGATTCCACTAGCACCTAGAGCTCTATCTAACTCTCTCTTAAATCCATCCAGTGATTTGGCCCCCACTGCCCTCTGTGACAGGGAATTCCACAAATTCACAACTCTCTGGGTGAAATTTTTTTTTCGCACCTGTTTTGGCCTCCCCTTTATTCGAAGACTGTGGCCCCTGGTTCTGGACTTGCCCAACATTGGGAACATTTTTCCTGCATCTAGCTTGTCCAGTCCTTTTATAATTTTATATGTTTCTATAAGATCCACCCTCATCCTTCTAAACTCCAGTGAATACAAGCCCAGTCTTTTCAATCTTTCCTCATATGACAGACCCGCCATCCCAGGGATCAATCTTGTGAACCTACGCTGCACTGCTTCAATCACAAGGATGTCCTTCCTCAAATTAGGAGACCAAAACTGTACGCAATACTCCAGATGTGGTCTTACCAGAGCCCTATACAACTGCAGAAGAACCTCTCTACTGTACTGAAATCCTCTTGTTATGAAGGCCAACATTCCATTAGCTTTCTTCACTGCCTGCTGTACCTGCACGCCAACCTTCAGTGACCGGTGTACAAGGACACCCAGGTCTCGCTGTTACCTAATCTAACCCCATTGAGATAATAATCTGCTGCCTTGTTTTTGCCACCAAAGTGGATAACCTCACATTTATCTATATTATACTGCATCTGCCCCATTCACTCAACCTGTCCAGGTCACCCAGCAACCTCCTAACATCCTCTTCACAGTTCACACTGCCACCCAGCTTTGTGTCATCCGCAAATTTGCTAGTGTTGCTCCTAATTCCCTCTTCCAAATCATTAATATATATGGTAAACAGTTGCGGCCCCAACACCGAGCCTTGCGGCACTCCACTCGCCACTGCCTGCCATTCTGAAAAGGACCCGTTCACTCCTACTCTTTGCTTCCTGTCTGCTAACCAATTTTCTATCCACGTCAACACCCTACCCCCAATACCATGTGCTCTAATTTTAGTCACCAGTCTCCCATGACTAAAGGTTATCAAAGGTTTTCTGAAAGTCTAGATACACTACATCCACTTGCTCCCCTTCGTCCATTTTACTTGTCACATCCTCAAAAAATTCCAGAAGATTATTCAAGCATGATTTTCCTTTCATAAATCCATGCTGACTTGGACTAATCTTTTTACTGTTATCCAAATGCCCCATTATTACCTCTTTAATAATTGACTCCAGCATCTTTCCCACCACCGAAGTCAGGCTAACTGGTCTGTAATTCCACGTTTTCTCTCTTGCTCCTTTCTTGAAAAGTGGGATAACATTAGCTATCCTCCAATCCACCGGAACTGATCCTGAATCTATTGAACATTGGAAAATGATCACCAATGCGTCCACTATTTCTAGAGCCACCTCCCTGAGGACCCTGGGATGCAGTCCATCAGGCCCCGGGGATTTATCATCCTTCAGTCCCATTAGCCTACCCAATACTATTTCTCGCCTAATAAAAATTTCTTTCAGTTCCTCGACCCCCTTAGATCCTCTGTCCTCCAGTACTTCTGGGAGATTGTTTGTGTCTTCCTTAATGAAGATAGATCCGAAGTACCTGTTCAACTCTTCTGCCATTTCCTTGTTCCCCATAATCATTTCATCCGTGTCTGCCTTCAAGGGACCCACATTTGACTGCTACTCTTTTTCCCTTAACATATCCAAAGAAGCTTTTACTGTCCTTTATATTCCTGGCGAGCTTCCCTTCGTACTTCATCTTTTCAGCCCGTATTGCCCGTTTTGTTTCCTTCTGTTGTCCTATGAAAGTTTCCCAATCCTCTGGCTTCCAGCTACTGTTTACTGTGTTATACATCTTTTCTTTTAGTTATATTCTATCCCTAACTTCCCTTGTCAGCCACGGTTCTCTCCTACCCCTTAGAATCTTTCTTCCTTTTTGGAATGAAATGATCCCATGTCTTCCGGATTGTGCCTAGAAATTCCTGCCATTGCTGTTCCACCGTCATTCCTGCTAGTATCCCTTTCCAGTCTTCCTTGGCCAGCTCCTCTCTCATGCCTTCATAATCCCCTTTGTTCAGCTGCATCACTGCCACTCCTTCTCAAATTGCAGATTAAAACTAATATTATGATCACTACCTCCAAGCGGTTCCTTTACCTCGAGTTCTCTTATCAAATTTGGTTCATTGGACAACACTAAATCCAGAATTGCCTTTTCTCTGGTCGGCTCCATTACAAGCTGCTCTAATAATCTATCTCGGAGGACTCTACAAACTCTCTTTCTTGGGGTCCTGAACCAACCTGATTTTCCCAGTCTAGCTGCATATTGAAATCCCCCATCACCACAGTGGCATTACCTTTGTTACATGCCAGTTTTAACTCCTGCTGCAACTTACACCCTACATCTGGGCTACTATTTGGGGGTCTGTCGATAACACCAATTAGTGTCTTCTTGCCTTTGCAATTCCTCAAATCAATCGTCAGTCCCTATGTCTTCCCTCGCAAGGGACTGAATTACATTCCTCACCAGAAGAGCTACCCCCCCCCCCCCCCCTCCTCTGCCCACCTGCCTGTCCTTTCTACAGGATGTATAACCCTGAATATTAAGTTCCCAGACCCGATCCTCCTGCAGGCACGTCTCAGTAATCCCCACAATGTCATATCTACCAACCTCTAACTGCCTCAAGCTCATCTACTTTACTTCTTATACTTCACGCATTCAAATGTAGGGAAAAGAGCCTCAGCCTCTACTATAATCCAGGTAACATCCTTGTGAATCTTTTCTGCAATCGTTCCAGCAATAAGTTTGTGTTCATAAGTAATAGGAGTAGAATTAGGCTATTCGGCCCTTCAAGTCTACTCCGCCATTCAATCATGGCTGATTTATCCCTCCTAACCCCATTCTCCTGTCTTCTCCCCTTAACCCCTGACACCCATACTATTCAAGAACCGTATCTATTTCTGCCTTAAAAATATCCATTGACAGCCTTCTGTGGCAATGAATTCCACAGATTCACCACCCTATGACTGAAGAACTTCCTCCTCATCTGCTTCCTGAAAGAACGTCGTTAGTTCTGAGGCTAAGGCCTCTGGTGGAAACTAAAAAGCGGAAACATCCTTTCCACATCCAGGCCGTTCCCCAAGCCCCGGCCACATTCCAGCCCCACACTCCAGACAACTGGGCACAGAGGGGTGAGGGCCGGGAGGGATGGCGGGGATCTCCCCGTCCGTCTGCTCCTGGGCCCGGCCAAGACGGCCACCCGCGGGTCCAGGCAGCGGGCATCTGATGGCAGCACCGGGGTCGACCGCCCGCCCCTCCTCCGGGCCCACGCCTGCGCATCCCCGGAGAGGTAACACGCGGTGTCCACGGGGACCCCGGAGGCCCTCCGCGAACGCTGGTCGCCGCAGGAGGTCGAGCGCTCTGTTGATAAAGTACCCGATACATCAACTCGATGATCGCCTGCCTGCAAACTGTCAACATCGGCAGTCCCTGATTGTGTCAATACTCGCACTCGGCCAGCCGTCCGCACCTCCCCATTCCCCTCCCCATTCCCCTCCCTTCCCCCCACCAATCCCCCTCTCTCTCCCCCTCCTCTCTCTCCCCCTCCTCTCTCTCCCCCTCCTCTCTCTCCCCCTCCTCTCTCTCCCCCTCCTCTCTCTCCCCCTCCTCTCTCTCCCCCTCCTCTCTCTCCCCCTCCTCTCTCTCCCCCTCCTCTCTCTCCCCCTCCTCTCTCTCCCCCTCCTCTCTCTCCCCCTCCTCTCTCTCCCCCTCCTCTCTCTCCCCCTCCTCTCTCTCCCCTCCCCATGCCTGCCTTTGATGGTTCTATTATCTCCCTCTGACTGTTCAAGCGCATATAGCAGACTAGTCAGCCTGCTTATTCTATCTTTGTTGTTCGCTTCAATCTATATGGCCTGATTTAATGATGGCGTTTTAGAATTATATATTTGAAACTGTGTTGTTTGTCTTAAACTTCAAGTAGTAAGTGAATCTTGTAACTCACAGGGCATATTCCCAGATTCAAGTGATCTAACCTGTTGTTGCTCCTTTTTCTAGCTGTGGTGCACATTCCATGCCCCAGAGGATGTGAAACCAAGTGTGATGGAAACACTCTGTAACTTGCAGCTAACTTACCTAAATCTGTATCTTATCCACTTCCCTGTGGGATTCCAAGTAAGTCATAGTTGTGGAGCACAGAGGCAGGCCCTTTGGCCCACCATGTCCATGTAGAGGGCGTTCACCACCGTATTGTCAGGGAAGCAGCATTTCAGCTGTGAGGTGTCTGTCGGAATGGGTTGACAAATGAGACTGTAATTATGTTCTTCGGCCCATTACCTTGCATTAACTACTCATTCCACTTTAATCCTTTATTTTCCTTCCTGCATATTTGTTTTCTTTGGTATGGAGGAGGCTGAGGTGATCTGATAGGCATATACAAAATTATGAGGTGCCTGGATAGTGAGAAACAAAAACAGAAGACAGGAAGAACTTCGTGAGTCAAAAGAAACATAGAAAAATAGGTGTAGGCCATTCGGCCGTTGAAGCCTGCACTGCCCACGCCATTCAATATGATCATGACTGATCATCTAAAATCAGTACCCCGTTCCTGCTTTTTCCCCATATCCCTTGATTTCGTTAGCCCTAAGTATGTGGAAATAAGTTTGGTTGGACAAGAACAAGCAGAAACAATAGGTCTGCCAGGACAGTCAGGTTTGTGGATTTTGGGGAGAAGGTAAAATCGGGCCATGCGGGGCTGGGGAACGATGACGTTGGAGGTTTGGGAGGGCAGGGAACCAGATGTGATGAAGCCAGTGATAGTATTTGAGATAATGGCTTGGTGCTCGTCTGTGGGGATCATGTCCAAGGATAAATAGGAGGAGGTGTCTGAGAGTTGGCGCCTGGCCTCAGACCTGTAGAGATCAGCGCACCAGACTACCACGGCACCTCCCTTGTCAACGAGTTTGATCACCCAGTCTGGGTTGTTACAGATTGAGTGGAGGGCTGTACGTTCAGGGGAGGAGAGGTTAGAGTGAGACGGGAGTGGAAAAGTTGAGGTGGTTGATGTCCCACCGGCAGTTTAAAATAAAAAGTTCTAAAGCAGGTAGATGGCCATAAGGGGGTCCAAGAGGAGGTGGTGCGTTGGAGACAGGAGAAGGGGTTATGACTAGGGGGTGAGGAAAAACGCTTGGATGCGGAGGCGATGGAAGAAGAGCTCCACATCGTGGCGGACGCCCAATTCATTGAGGTGGGGACGAAGGGGAATAAAGGTAGTCCTCATACCCCCCTCATCCCTCACCATTCACCACCCTCCTACCAGACATCGCCTCGGCCTCCGTCCACTCACCTGCCTTCCTCCGGCCCCAACCCCCATCCTTGCTGTGTGTTCACCATCCCCCCCCCTGACCTCTCCCTCTCTGATACCGAACAGTCTGTCCTCAGCAGAGGCCTCAACTTCGTTCCCCTCCCCATTCCCTCATCTTCACCATGGATGTCCAGTCACTCTACACCTCCATCCCCTACCAGGAGGGTCTTAAAGCCCTCTGTTTCTTCCTCGACCGCAGAACCAACCAATCCCCGTGTACCGATACTCTCCTCCGCCTAGCGGAGCTGGTCCTTACCCTCAACAGCTTTTCCTTTGACTCCTCCCATTTCCTCCAAAGCCAAGGCGCAGCTATGGGCACACGCAACAGACTACTGACCGACATCTACAATACAATACAATACAATACATATTTATTGTCATTTGAACCTCAAAAGAAGTTCAAACAAAATTTGGTTTCTGCAGTCATACAACAAGAAAAGAACCAAGACGCACAAACAACACAATTTACACAAACAACAAATTTACACAGTGAGAATCTCCTTCTCACTGTGATGGAAGGCAAAGTCTTGTCTCTCCCCTGTGTTGCATTCTTCTCCCAATGTTAAAGCCCCCGGCGGGCGATGGCATGTCCCGCGGCCATTAAGGCCGCGCCGGGCGATGTAAGGACCTGGCCCGAGTCTTAATTTTGGAGCCCCCGGTGGGCCATGGCAAGTCCCGCGGCCGTTAAAGCCGTGCCGGGCTATGCAAGGCCCCGCTCCGGGTCACCATCAACCCCGCAATTCGGGTGGGAGAAGTTGCCGTTGCGGGAGCTCTGAAAAGCGGTCTCCCACCAGGGACCCACGAGCTCCCGATGTAGCCGTCCACCGGACTTGCGGCTGGAGCCTCCGAGCTCCTGAATCGAGCCGCAGCAGCGTGCCACCACACCTCTCCACGCTCCGAAGCCGGCCAGCCCCACGATGGTAAGTCCGCAGGCTCCGCGACTGGAGCCCCCAGGTCGTTCCGGTTGCAGGCTGTTCCACGGTGCCCCAAAGACAACGGAGACCCGACAGGGAAAAGGTCGGGTCACCCGTACAGGGAAGAGATTTAAAAGTTTCCCCCCCCCCCCCACACCCCCTACATATACACAGCTAAAAACAATATAAAAACCATGACAAACTACATTCAACGGGACAACAATTAAAAAAAGACAGACGGACTGCAGAGGTCGCTGCAACGTCGGTCGCGCCGCCTTTGGTCAAACCCACTGACTCCCATGGCTATCTGGACTACACTTCTTCCCATCCTGCTTCCTGTAAGGACTCCATCCCCTACTCCCAATTCCTCCGTCTGCGCCGCATCTGCATCCAGGATGAGGTGTTCCAAACCAGGGCATCGGAGATGTCCTCATTCTTTAGGGAACGGTGGTTCCCCTCTTTGACTATAGATGAGGCTCTCACCAGGGTCTCCTCTATATCCCAGAACTCCGTTCTCACTCCCCACCCCCCCAGCACTCGTAACAAGGGCAGAGTCCCCATTGTCCTCACCAGCCGTCACATACAACAGATAATCCTCCGACATTTTAGCAACCTCCAACGGGATCCCACCACTGGCAACATCTTCCCATCTCCTCCCCTTTCGGCTTTCCACAGAGACCGCTCCCTCCCTGGTCAATTCACCCCTTCCCACCCAAACCACCCCATCCCCTGGTACTTTCCCTTGCAACCACAGGGAATGCTACACTTGTCGCTTTACCTCCCCCCTCGACTCCATCCAAGGTCCCAAGCAGTCTCCATGTGAGGCAGAGGTTCACCTGCACCTCCTCCAACCTCATCTGTTGCATCCGCTGCTCTAGGTGTCAACTGCTCTACATCGGTGAGACCAAGCGCAGGCTTGGCGATCACTTCGCCCAACACCTCCGCAAAGTCCGCATTAACTAACCCGATCTCCCGGTGGCTCAGCACTTCAACTCCCCTTCCCGTTCTGTATCCAACCTTTCTGTCCTGGGCCTCCTCCATGGCCAGAGTGAGTCCCACCACAAATTGGAGGTGCAGCACCTCATATTTCGCTTGGGTAGTTTACACCCCAGTGTTATGAACATTGACTTCTCCAATTTTAGGTAGTCCTTGCTTTCTCCCTCCTTCCCCTCCCCTTCCCAGCTCTCCCAAAGCCCACTGTCTCTGCCTCTTCCTTCTTCCCGCCCCCCCCCCACCCCCACATCAGTCTGAAGAAGGGTCTCGACCCGTAACGTCACCTATTCCTTCGCTCCATAGATGCTGCCTCACCCGCTAAGTTTCTCCAGCATTTTTGTCTACCTTCTATCCTTGATTTCCCTCGTTAGCCACAGTTGAGCCGCCTTCCCCGTTTTATTTTTTTGCCAGACAGGGATGAACAATTTTTGGAGTTGTATACAGACCACCAAGCAGCAGTAGGGACGTTGGGGATAGCAACAAGCAGGAAATTAGGGATGCGCGTAGCAAAGGTACAGCAGTTATCATGGGTGACATTAATCTACGTATAGATTAGGCCAACCAAATTGGTAGCAGCGCTGAGGAGAAGGATTTCCTGGATGTTGTTTTTAAACCAATATGTAGAAGAACCGACGAGAGGACAGGCCATCCTAGACTGGGTATTGTATAACGAGGAAAGATTAGTTAGCGATCTTGTTGTGCAAAACCCCTTGGGCAACAGTGAGTATAATATGGTGGAATTCTGCATTAGGATGGAAAGTGACATGGTAATTCAGAGACTAGGGTCAAGCAGCATCTCTGGAAGCAAAAGGTGCAAGTTGGCATTGCAGTTTGAGACCTTGCATCAGGAATGAGAGCTTCCATAAGCTTCCCAGTACAGTGGCTTGCAAAAGTTTTCATACCCCTTGAACTTTTCCACATTTTGTCACGTTACAACCACAAACGTAAATGTATTTTATTGGGATTTTATGTGATAGACCAACACAAAGTGGTGCATAATTGTGAAGTGGAAGGAAAATGATACATAGTTTTCAAATGTTTTTACAAATAAAAAACTGAAAAGTGTCGCGGGCAAAAGTATCCAGCACCCCTGAGTCAATGCTTTGTAGAACCACCTTTCGCTGCAATTACAGCTGCAAGTCTTTTAGGGTATGTCTCTACCAGCTTTGCACATCTAGAGACTGAAATTTTTGCTCATTCTTCTTTTGCAAAATAGCTCAAGCTCAGTCAGATTGGATGGAGAGCGTCTGTGAACAGCAATTTTCAAGTCTTGCCAGAGATTCTCAATTGGATTTAGGTCTGGACTTTGACTGGGCCATTCTAACACATGAATATGCTTTGATCTAAACCATTCCATTGTAGCTCTGGCTGTATGTTTAGGGTCGTTGTCCTGCTGGAAGGTGAACCTCCGCCCCAGTCTCGTCTTTTGCAGACTTTAACAGGTTTTCTTCCAAGATTGCCCTGTATTTGGCTCCATCCATCTTCCCATCAACCCTGACCAGCTTCCCTGTCCCTGCTGAAGAAAAGCATCCCCACAGCATGATGCTGCCACCACCATGTTTCACAGTGGGGATGGTGTGTTCAGGGTGATGTGCAGTGTTAGGTTTCCGCCACACATAGCGTTTTGCATTTAGGCCAAAAACTTCAATTTTGGTCCCATCTGACCAGAGCACCTTCCTCCACATGTTTGCTGTGTCCCCCACATGGCTTGTGACAAACTGCAAACGGGACTTCTTATGGCTTTTTTTCAACAATGGCTTTCTTCTTGCCACTCTTCCATAAAGGCCCGATTTGTGGAGTGCACGACTAATAGTTGTCTTGTGGACAGATTCTCCCACCTGAGCTGTGGATCTCTGCAGCTCCTCCAGAGTTACCATGGGCCTCTTGGCTGCTTCTCTGATCAATGCTACACCAGCCTGTCAGTTTAGGTGGACGGCCATGTCTTGGTAGGTTTGCAGTTGTGCCATACTCTTTCCATTTTCGGATGATGGATTGAACAGTGCTCCGTGAGATGTTCAAAGCTTGGGATATTTTTTTATAACCTAACCCTGCTTTAAACTTCTCCACAACTTTATCCCTGACCTGTCTGGTGTGTTCCTTGGGCTTCATGATGCTGTTTGTTCACTAATGTTCTCTAACAAACCTCTGAGGCCTTCACAGAACAGCTGTATTTATACTGAGATTAGATTACACACAAGTGGACTCTATTTACTAATTAGGTGACTTCTGAAGGCAATTGGTTGCACTGGATTTTATTTAGGGGTATCAGAGTAAAGGGGGCTGAATACTTTTGCATGCAACACTTTTCAGTTTTTTATTTGTAAAAAATGTGAAAACCATGTATCATTTTCATTCCACTTCACAATTATGCGCCACTTTGTGTTGGTCTATCACATAAAATCCCAATAAAATACATTTACGTTTGTGGTTGTAACGTGACCAAATGTGGAAAAGTTCAAGGGGTATGAATACTTTTGCAAGCCACTGTATATAGCAGTAGGTAGCAGGTGAGGAAGCTGGTTGGTGGAGCCAGATGTGGAGGTAATGATGGAGCAATGGAACTAGACGGGGGAGGGTATGGGAGGGAATAACAAAGGGAGAAGGGATTTAAGCAGACAACAGTATGTGGAGGGGTAGAGGGGGGAGGAGGGCAGCAGCGGGGTGGGGCAGAGGGTCGGGGGTGAGGGAGTGGGTGGGAGGAGAGCAGGCAGAGGGTGGGGGGGAGAGCAGGCGGAGGGCACAGAAAAATTCAGTGGGGGCCACATCATTGCTGTACACCAGCCTGGAAGAGATGCAGCTGAACCTCTGCCTCACTCCTCAGAGCTGTTTAGGTGCCTGGGTGGTGGTGAGGAGGAGGTGTAGGGGCAGGTGTTATACCTGTAGTTTTGGTGGAAAGTGCCTGGGGATGGGGAGGGTGGAGCAGGGAGTCGGAGTGGTCCAGGTGGGAAGCAGAAAGCGGGGTAGAGGGAAGGATATAATTGTAGGTGGAACTGTGTTGGAGTAGACGGAAATAGTAGAGGATCACGTATTGGGCACGGCAGTGGGATGCAAGTTATGATCTAGAGAACCCTTGCTGTCGGGCGGGTCAGAGAAAACGTGCTATAAATGGAGATAATATGCATGAGGCCTCCATCAGATCAGGCTGCTCACGGTGAGGGGCAGAACCGGCCACTATACTTATTCTTGATGTCACTGATAACTTTCTCTTGAACAGAAAGTCCTTGGTGAGCTGTTGCCAAGACACGAGGGCAGAGTGCTGGTGAGCGAGATTGACTATGTGGACACCTGGAAAGTGAGTATCTTAGTGTCAGAGGTGAATACTTTTACACAGGTCAGGTTCTTCAGTCAGGGATTGAAGCCTGGCTGCTCATAGCATTATGTAATAAGAATAAAAGTTGAAAATAATCAAATGATCAGGCAACTTTACTGCAGTGATAAATAGACTGAAATGTCAGGTGATCTGAAGATAGCGATGATGTTAAAAAGAACATGAACTTGCAATGAAAGTCACAGAGCATGAAAACAGGCCCTTTAGCCCAACGGGACCATGCTGACCAAGTTGCCCATCAAAGTAGTTCAATTTTTATCCATTTGGCCCATGTACCTATAAACCTTTCCTATCCTTGTACCTGTCCAAATGTCTTTTAAATGTTTTATTGATACCTGCCTCAAAGGCTTCACTGGTAGCTTGATCTACATGCCAACCACCTAAACCTTTGACTTTAATGTTTGATTTCCCAAAGATGTGAAAAGAGACTGTGGCTCTAAGCACAGATTGTCCCTTCTTTCCCTAATAGATTGCACTCTTTCCCCAATTACCCATGTGCTGTTAATATATTTCTAAACTACTGGGGATTTACATTAATCCTGCCTCCATGCTTTGCCATCCATTTCTATATTAAATACCTGCTGTCACATTCAGCTGTCCAAATTACTTTTAAATATAGTTATTGTACCTGCCTCAACTACTTCCTCTGGCAGATGTAAGGATATAATCAAGGATTAGCTGCACCCTGGCCACTCCCACTTCCCCCCTCTCCCATCTGGCAAGAGGTACAGAAGTGTGAAAACGCACACCTCCAGATTTGGGGACAATGTTTTTCCCAGCTGTTATCAGGCAACTGAACCATCCTACCAACAACTAGAGAGCAGTCATGAGCTACTACTACCTCATTGGAGACCCGCAGACTATCTTTGATCGAACTTTATCGGACTTTATCTTGCACAAAATGTTATTCCCTTTATCATGTATCTGTACGTCATGGATGGTTTCATTGTAATCATGTATTGTCTTTCCGCTGATTTATTAGCAGATTATGTGTAGGCAGATATGATTTGGTGTAACATCATGTTCAGCACAGGCATTGTGGGCTGAGGGGGCTGTTCTTGTGCGGCATGTTTGATGTTCTTGTGCTTTGTTTGATGTTCTATTCACCACTTCAATTACTCATGCACAAAGCCATGGTGACTATCCGTAATTAGATATATACTATCACACACAATCCTGCCCAGCTGCTTTCCCACCACTGCTGTTAGTCACACTGGCCCATTGTTGTGGCTTGTCCTTGCAGCCTTTTTAAAATAAGGGCATTAGCGACCTTCAGTCCTTTGGAACCTCAGCCACGCCTTAAGGTGGTGTAAATATTTCTGCCAGAGCAATTTTTACCCAGCTTCCCTCATTGTCTTTGGATACACTTGATCAGGCCCCGGAGATTTATCCACCTTAATTAATATGCCTTAAGCACCTCCTCCTTTGTAATGTAGTTATGTTTTAATACATCGCTATTAATTTTCCCTAATTCCTTAGCCTCATGACTTTCTCCACAGTGAATGCAGGTGGGAAGAATTCATTTAATTCCTTGCCCACCTCCTGTGATCACATTTATCCTAAAATTTACCTATTCTCTCCCAAGTTAATAATAATAATAATAATAATAATGGATGGGATTTATATAGCGCCTTTCTAATACTCAAGGCGCTTTACATCGCATTATTCATTCACTCCTCAGTCACACTCGGTGGTGGTGAGCTACTTCTGTAGCCACAGCTGCCCTGGGGCAGACTGACGGAAGCGTGGCTGCTAATCTGTGCCTACGGCCCCTCCGACCACCACCAATCACTCACACACATTCACACACATTCATACGCAGGCAAAGGTGGGTGAAGTGTCTTGCCCAAGGACACAACGACAGTATGCACTCCAAGCGGGATTCGAACCGGCTACCTTCCGGTTGCCAGCCGAACACTTAGCCCATTGCGCCATCTGTCGTCCACAGATCAAGTTACCCTTTTGATCTTAATATACAGTACGTAGAATACCTTAGGATCTTCCTTTACCATATCTTATTGGCAGAAAAAATTAAAGACAAACCAAAGAGCTTTTATACGTATTTTCAGAGTATCAATGGAGAGAATAAGGCTCCAAAGTGAACATCTATCCATGGAGTTGCTGGGCATAGTCGTCAGTGAATATTTCTCCTCCATCTTTACCATGAAGACAGACCTGAAGACTAGGGAACTCGGGTAAGATAATGGGGGATAGTCCACATTGCAGTAGAGGTGGTGCTGCACTAAAAATGTAAGAAGGTAGATAAATCTCCAGGGCCTGGGCAGGTACAACCAAGATAATTGGACAAACAGGGGATAACTTGCAGGAAGTTGGAGAAACAAGAGACAGCATATGCTGGAATCTTGAGCAAATACAAACTGGTGAAAGAAATCCGCAGGCCTGGCATCATCGGAGGCCTGGCGTCATCTGTGGAGGAATATGGCCAGACAATGTTTCTTGTTCAGACATAAAGTTTTACTTGTACCTCCTCCAATCTTTTCAATGACATTCAGTGTTCTCGATGTGGCCTCCTCTCCATTGATGAGACTAAGCACCAGTTTCACTGAACACATGCTGTCAGCCAGGGTTTGCTGGAGCACTTGGTTGCTAACCAATTTAAATCCCATCCCTTTCCCACACTGATCTGCCTGTCCTTGGCCTCCTGAACTGTCAGAGTGAGTCCACGCAAACTGGAAGACCTCTCCCAACAAAGACCTCCAAAACATGGGAATATAACCAGTGACAGATTCTTCTCCCAATCACATAATGTTTTTCTTGAGAATGAAAATTCTGCCAAGCCCATCTGTAGGTTTGAATAGCAACTTGCTATGTTGGTTGTGTTGACTGATCACTCCCGGTTCTATGACAATCAGCATCCATTCACTGTTGATTGATAATTCTATGCATTTGCTTCAGTCCGTCATGAAATGTTTTATCGTTTGCTGAGCAGGCAATGGAAGCCTTGGTGGATGAGGGGTTCGTGAAGTCTATTGGCGTTTCAAACTTTAACATTTCTCAGCTGCAGAGACTCCTATCAAAAGCCCGGATATTTCCTGCTGTCAATCAGGTATTGATCACTCCCATCACCCTGTGATTTAATGCACAGACCCAATAGTGATCACCAAGTCCATGTCTGCGTTGTCTCTCTGCGCAGATGGACATAACTATGCCAACACTGTCGTAAGTACAGTGGACTGCAAGCAGCTGGTAACGTCCATTAAGCACGTCTCGCAATTTTCATCCTGTAACTTATTTTTGTTTTTGAATTAGTCATTTTTAGGAAATGATCATTGCAAGCAAGGCCAGAATTTATTGTCCCATGAAAAGGATGGGTGGTTCTATCTTTGTCGTGAGTGTAGTGAAGCTACTGTTAATGAACTGATGGAGCAGGAGTCCTGGTGATGGTGGAAACATTTCTAGAATTGCAATACATTTTGGGCCGTTGCACTCATGAAGTTTGAGTAAACCAATTATCCATTTTTTGGTCTAGAGCCGTACAGATTACAGTTCTAGACATCCAGGTGTATTTTAAATGATATGAACACTTCAGCCACAAGCAACTTTTCAGGAAGTGTCTTTCAAATTTATCTCATGCTTCCCTATTTCATCTATCAATCAATTTAAACTTATATTTCCTAATTAATACAAATTCCTCCAAGATAAATCATGTAATTCTTCAACCATGTATTGACCTTTAATTTTATGAGTCATCTAAATTTTCCTTCAGTCTCCTTGTTCCAAAGAAAACAATTCCAGCCGAGAGTGTGTCATAGAGTGATACAATGTGGAAACAGGCCCTTCGGCCCAACTTGCCCACATTGGCCAACATGTCCCAGCTACACTAGTCCCACCTGCCAGCATTTGGTCCATATCCCTCCAAACCTGTCCAACTATTTCTTAAATGTTGGGATAGTCCCTGCCTCAAGTACCTCCTTTGGCAGCTTATTCCATACGCCCACCACCCTTTGTGTGGAAAAGTTACCCCTCAGATTCTTATTAAATCTTTTCCCCATCACCTTAAACCTATGTCCTCTGGTCCTCGGTTCACCTACTCTGGGCAAGAGACTCTGTGCATCTACCCGATCTACAGTATTCCTCATGATTTTATACACCTCTATAAGATCACCCCTCATCATCCTGCGCTCCAAGGAATAGAGTCCCAGCCTACTCAACCTCTGCCTACAGCTCAGACCCTCTAGCCCTGGCAACATCCTCGTAAATCTTCTATGTACCCTTTCCAGCTTGACAACATCTTTCTAATAACACTGCCCAGAACTGAACACAATATTCTAAATGTGGACTCACCAATGTCTTACACAATTGCAACATGACCACCCAACTTCTATACTCAAAATTCTGACTAATGAAAGCCAATATGACAAAACCCTTTTTGACCACCCGATGTACCTGCGACTCGACCTTCAAGGAACCATGCACCTGCACTCCTAGATCCCTCTGCTCCACAACACTCCCCAGAGGCCTACCATTCACTGTGTAGGTCCTGCCCATGTTAGACTTCCCAAAATGCAACACCTCCCATTTTTCTGCATTAAATTCCATCAACCATTCCTCAGCCCACCTGGCCAATCGATCAAGATCCTGCTGCAATATTTCACAACCATCTTCACTATCTGCAAAACCACCCACTTTTGTATCATCTGCAAACTTGGTAACC
>CM075978.1:151866704-151913021 GCA_038087875.1 Malacoraja senta | reverse complement strand
TATTGGTGAGAGCTGTTGTTTTTTTTACATTTTGGGGGTTGGGGAAGAGAATGATTTTATTTAAAATGTGTACATAAACACGACGAAATTTAACCAGGAGTGGCTACTCTGAATGAAAAGTGAAATCTACCGAAATGGAAAAAATCTCGGCGTTTCTGCGTGCGGTGTTGGCGTAGCGAGGAATCAAAGGCTGGCAGCCACAAGACACGCAGACACACACACACACACAGAGTTTTATATATAGATAGATAGTTATATAAATAGATAGATAGATGTCCAATATCTCTGTAAACCTTTTATATCCATGTACCTGTCCTAATTTCTTTTACATTTTGTTATTGTAGATACTTCAACAACTTCCTTTGACTTGTTCCATATACTCTGCAACTGCTCTCTGTGTGAAAATGTTGCCCATCAAGTTCCTATTAAATCTTTATCCTCTCACCTTAAACTTATGCCTTCTAGTTTTGATCCTGAACCTTGGGGAAAAGACTGCTTTCACCTCTCAGTTTCTTATGCTCCAAGGAGTAAAGTCTTAGCCTGCCCAATCTCTCCTTTTGACACAGTCGCTCAAGTCTGGCAACATCCTTGTAAATCATTTCCATACTCTTTCCAGCTTAGACGGCATCTTTCCCGTAGCTGGGTGACTAGCATGTAATAACTGCCCCACAGTCAGAGTTTATGCCCTGGCACTTAGCTAATGCTTGGTGATTCACCTCTGGCCGAGAAATTAAAGACGAAATAAAGTGAGAGTAAATCAAGGAATTTGATTTGGACTCAAGTACAGGAATAGCAGATAAAGGGAGAACTACAAAGCAAGTAACGAGTAGGAGGTGTGTTGGAAGGAACTGCAGATGCTGGTTTACACTGAAGATAGACAAAAGTGCTGGAGTAACTGGGTCAGATAGCATCTCTGGAAAAAAGGAATAGGTAACGCTTTGGGTCGAGACCCTTCTTCAGACTTCGACCTGCTGTGAAGGGTCTCGACCTGAAACGTCACCTATTCCTTTCCTCCAGAGATGCTGTCTGGCCTGCTGAGTTATTTCAGCTATTTGTGTCCATCTAAGGAGGAGGAGAACTGATTATGTGCAAGGCCAGCTCTCCCACAGCTTATTTATTGGCTTCCTTCCTTCTTAATTGCAGGTGGAACTTCACCCATACCTGACTCAGCCCGAGCTGGTGGAATTCTGCATGTCAAGAAACATTGCGTTGACTGCATTTAGCCCGCTTGGATCTCCCGGCCGCAGTCTGGCCTTGTGAGTGCAATTTGGCAGTGAGAGGCTCACTTGTATTGTCCTTTCACAATTCCAAACAGGTTGAACTCCAAATTTCCAGCAACTGATGGTCCGCCCACCTCTATAATCTGGACAAAATTAGGAGCTCTGTTGAAATTCCCTGAGCGGCCACATTGCGAGTGGCGAGCGCTCTTTCCAGTCGTGTCCGTCTGTCATGAAAGAACCAACTCTGCTCTCAATCTTCCTTCCTAACTGTTTCACAAAGACTCGCACCGTCTCCCCAGCCCTTCCTGAGCCCCCACTCCAGACTGGCAAGGTGCACCAGCGAGCCTTCTTTACTCACCGAAAGCACACAAAGTGCTGAGTAATTCAGCGGGTCAGGATCTCTGGAGAACAGATGACATCAGGATCCTTCCTCAGACTGATTCAGTCGGCTGAGTTACTCCAGCACTGTATGTTGTTTCATTGCAAAACTAGGCGCTGGTGCCGCTGGTCCGCACCACAGTGTATTCTTCATTTCCCCCCCACTGACAGAACACGCTCAGTCACCATGGGGCTCCCTCCCCTCTCACCCGATGTCGCTTGCTAGGTGGAGTCTGTCGGCCCACTTGCTGATCAAGATCCTGCTGCAATTTTTTGCTGATTATCATTGCTATTTACGATACCACCCACACAGGGTCATCTGCAAACTTACTAATTGTGCCTTGAACATTCTCATCCAAATCTTTCATATAAAGCACAAGCAGCAAAGAGCCTGCACCCACACCAATAGTCATCGGCCTCCAGTCCAAAAAACATCCTTCCACCATCACCCTCTCTGTGAACATGCTGGGATGAAAGGCCTGCTTTTAAACTGGTTGACTCTGTGACTGTAATGATGGATCTACAGATAATTTCCTTACAGCTTGAATGAGTCTGCCGATCCAAAGGATCTTCTCAAAGACCCAGTGGTGAAGATGATTGCAGAGAAGCACAGCAAGAGCCCAGCCCAGGTATGGGATGTAGAATTGATTAAAATACATCTTTACTGGATCTCGAGTAAACCAATGCAACCCTAGATTAAGCAGTTACTGGCCAATACAGGATTAGATAATAATCCTAATGTTCTGGTGACTGCTCACAGACTAAAACCAACCATAAGCTAACCTTGCCATCCCATTCTCTCTCCATTACTCTTTGACAATCCAAAAATATTTCCACTGTCCATCTCTTCCACAAAGCCCCTTTCAATCCAAAATAGTTCTTATAACTCGGTTCTTCCCACTGTAACCTTGGATGAATTTGGCATGATATGGTAATTTGATTATCTCTACCTTAATTGGTACACGTGACAATAAAAGGCCTTTGACAGTGGGCCTCCTGGTCCCTGTTCCAGTCGGAATGCCCTGCTCCTTCCTCATATTCCTCAGTTGATGAAGCTGGGAATTAGCAGCATGTCAGGCCATTTGACTATGTTTCTGTCTGTCTATGGTCACACTCTTGCTTTTCAGGGAGTTATTGAGATAGACAGCAGGGAAACAGCAGCAGTCTCTTCAGCCCAACTTGCCAACACCGACCAACATACTCCATCTACACTATTCGTACCTGCCTGCGTTTAGTCCATATCCCTACAAACCCACCCTTTCCATGTACCTGTCTAAAAGTTTCTTTTTTTTCCTTTTTTAAAAAATATTTTATTTATTAGATGTAATGTACATTAGTGATATGCCAAAAATAACATCATACATTTCCTGTACCACTTCTTGTTTTAAACTTTAAAAAGAAGAAAAATAGAGAGAGTTAGATAAGATAGTAAGTGCGTGAAAGAGTGATAGTACCTGCCTCAATTACCTCCTCCGGCAGCTTGTACCATATTCCTACCATCCTATGTGTAAAAATGTTGCCCCTCAGGTTCCTATTAAATCTCCCCACCCCTCTCCCTCTCCCTCACCGTAAACCGATGTCCTGGTTCTTGATTCCCCTACCCTGGGTAAAAGACTGCGTTCACTCTATTCCCCTGATGATTTTATGCATGGGCCGCGGAACCTGCTACTTTTTTAGCAATGTTTCCCCTGGGAGTTAGCGGCCAGCCCAGCGGATGTACATTAGTGACCGACACGGATGGTTCAGTGTCTGCAGGAAGCACCAACCTCACCGGTAACACACCGGGAGGGGGTGGGTGGTCAGCAACTCACCGCGGTAGGGGCCGGGTGGCGGGCCGGTGAACATGAAGGTGGGGTGGGGTGGAGGGAGGGAGAGTGGAGCCATGTGAAAGCGAGTGACGGGAGGAGGGGCCCGGGGACTGAGGGCATGAGGTCAAGGGGTCGGACTAATGGAGAACAAACCAACCTTCCTGCTCCTATTTATAGAGGAATCAGTAACAAAAAACACAGAGAGCTGCCATGCCAAACACTGGCTAATCCCAGATAGATTCCAGGGTCAGCTCTGGTCTCACACCTGGAAGGATGTCAAGAGTTCGTAGGGAAACCAGAATGGGTGAGCAATGAAAGACTCAGTCATGTATAGACTCTCGGGGTATTTACGTTGCAGGGGAGGGGAGTAGGAGACTGAGCATGTTCACAATCCTGTGGTGGAACAAACAAGGAGAAGTTGTTCCAAGAGACGTACCATATGGATTTTGGGTGATCACACCAGAGGCAACGGCAGTCGACAAACTCGGCAGAGAGTTGAGAGACAGCACTTCAGGAGACCTTTCACAAAGAGGGCTGGGCCTAGCACTAAAGGGGAAACAGAAAATGGGTGCAGGAGGAGGCCATTCGGCCCATCAAGCCAGCACTGCCATTCATTGTGATCATGGCTGATTGTCCCCTATCAATAATCCGTGCCTGCCTTCTCCCCATATCCCTTGACTCCACTAGCCCCCAGAGCTCTATCTAACTCTCTCTTAAATCCATCCAGTGACTTGGCCTCAACTGCCCTCTGTGGCAGGGAATTCCACAAATTCACAACTCTCTGGGTGAAAACGTTTTTTCTCACCTCAGTCCTAAATGACCTCCCCTTTATTCTAAGACTGTGGCCCCTGGTTCTAGACTCGCCCCACATTGGGAACATTTTTCCTGCATCCAGCTTGTCCAGTCCTTTTATAATTTTATATGTTTCTATAAGAACCCCCTCATCCTTCTAAACTCCAGTGAATACAAGCCTAGTCTTTTCAATCTTTCCTCATATGACAGTCCCGCCATCCCAGGGATCAATCTCGTGAACCTACGCTGCACTGCCTCAATCACTGAGGATGTCCTTCCTCAAATTAGGAGACCAAAACTGTACACAATACTCCAGAGCCCTATACAACTGCAGAAGAACCTCTTTACTCCAATACTGAAATCCTCTTGTTATGAAGGCCAATGTAAAAGTCTGGGAGGAAGGGCAAGGCAAAATGCTGGAGTAAAGGGCCTGTCCCACTAAGGTGTCCTTGGCACGCAAATTACGCGATCTCATGGTTGCGTTGAGGCGCAAGGGCATCGTATGGCTGCACGGGGCCGGTCCCACTGAGAAACGCGGAGGGGTATGTAGTTGTACGCGACATCGCGCGGGGCTCCGAATTTTTTGTAACAAACGAAATCTTCGCGTGCCAACGGCCAAGGCCCAAGACCTTGGCGCGACGCAACGTCTCACCTCTAACAGCAGCAGAAGAAGGCAAACGATCGTCGAACTCGGCCTGAGGCTCACGGCCGTTGCGGTCCGGATCCGCCCCCACTCCTACTCTCAGAAGGGTCTCAACCCAAAACATCACCCATTGCTTCTCTCCAGAGATGCTGCCGGTCCCGCTGAGTTACTCCGGCATTTTGCGTCCATCTTCAAATGACGTCATGCGTTCCAGACGACTGTGCGGTCGAAAGAGGTCGCGGAATTTGCGTGCCAAGGACACGTAAGTGGGACAGGCCCTTAACTCAGTAAGGCAGCATCTCGGGAGAAAATGAATGGGTGACGTATCGTTTCGGGTCAAAAAGAATATTCACCTGCTCCTATCTCTCATGTAGGCCATACATTATCTTAAAAAATACTTCATACAAAAAACATTGAATTCATACTTCTACAATGCACTAAAACATGATTTTAATACATCAAATTTCAAAAAGTCCACAACCTCCCACTGCTCAGTCGCTTCATATGCTCGCCGGGTACCCCCCGAGGCCGGTGATCAATGATCGCTCAGCCCCCCCACTTTAAAAAACGCTCTGCGGTCCCTGTTATGCACCTCTACAAGATCATCCCTCAGACTCTTGCGGTTTAAGGAATAAAGTTGTAGCCTGCCCATCCTCTTCCTATGACCGAAGCCCTCGTGTCCAGGGATATATTTGTCCTATCCAGGCAAATCATATCATATATGAATACAACAGGTAGTGCAAAGAGAAATCAATGGGTGCAGAATATGAAATCACTGTTACAGAAAGTGGAGATTAAAAGAAAGCACTCGTTCTACAGTGAGGTAGATTGGGAGATTAGGACTACACCCTTCATTTGTCCATTCAGTAGTATGGTAACACAGGGGAAGAAACAGTGAATATGGTGGACCTTAAGGGCCTGTCCCACTTAGGCGATTTTTCAGCGGACTGAGGTGAGAAAAAACTTTTTTACCCAGAATTGTGAATTTGTGGAATTCCGTGCCACTGAGGGCAGTGGAGGCCAAATCACTGGATGGATTTAAGAGAGAGTTAGATAGAGCTCTAGGGGCTAGTGGAATCAAGGGATATGGGGAGAAGGCACGCATGGGTTATTGATTGGGGACGATCAGCCATGATCACAATAAATGGCGGTGCTGGCTCGAATGGCCTCCTCCTGCACCTATTTTCTATGTTACTTTGAAGCTCTCAGCATCGTCTGCCACATGTTTCATGTGGCTTTTTAACCATGCTTTACTATGAATTGCTGTATTTTTTCCAGGGAAGTGAACATTCAGTCAAGATTAAAACTACTTCCAGGATTAAAGTTCCCTCATTCTGCAATTTTTAATTGTGTTTTTCCCAAAACAGATATTGCTGCGTTTTCATATTCAGCGAAACATAGCAACAATTCCAAAGAGTATTTCACCTGAAAGGATACGCAAGAATACCGAGGTAAATTCAACCTAACTTGCTGAACTGGTCACTCTGCAGCCGATGAAGGTGATCACACAAGCGCTCGATGGACATGGTGGAAGTTGGTGCGGCCCATGGCCACGAGTATTCACCCATGCCTCAGGCATTTGTCTGTACAATTTGCAGCAAAATTACCTGCAGTTTGTGCCTGACACAACTTTGGCCTTTTAACAGTCGTGGATGGAATGTACACCACAAAACACTCTCGCCATCACTGAGTTCACCTCAGATGAGGTGATAGAGACAGGTACAATTTAAGTGTTTAAAAGGCACCTGACCGGTTACTTAAATAGGAATGGTGTAGAGAAATTCAGGTCTACTGCAGGCATATTATATTAGCGCAGATAGCCATCATGAATAGCATGGAAGAGGTGGGCCGAAGGGCCTGTTTCTGTGCTGTATGACTCCATGATTGTAAAGTATGATCTTGTGTAGCAGCTGGAGCCATCTGACTGGGGACAACCTGCTGAAATCTCAGCGAGAAACCTGACAAGGTCTTTGCATTAATACATTTATTGTGATCAGTAGATTTCAGTCTCAGCTCCTGTCTGATCACCTGTATTAGAACTCTCGAGGTTCTGTAAGGCTTTGGAACTAATATTTGTAAGACATAGTCAGTCACTTAGTCCACGGCAGGTATGACTGAGTGGGCAGGTTGACAAATGTGCTGATAGGTTCATGGTGGGGATGCATTTTCTCAGCCATGTCTATCATGGGTCGGGCTGGAGTGTTTAACCCAAGCAGCTGCTGTGTCTGAGGTGGTCAGAGTGGTTGCAATCATGGATGAGGTGTACTTGGGGAACAAGGGACAGGAAAGGGGGATGGAATCGGGATTCGGGGATGAAGGGTTGAGGGCGAAAGGAAGGAGTAGGGATGAGTTACCTGGGAGTGGATGGAATCGGGACGAGGAAAGGAGTCGGGGACGTGGAGGTCAAAGGACCTGGGCACTGAGGAGTGATTGGCAGAAGGAAAGTGAATTCTTATTTCATTTCTTGATGCACGACTTAAAACGCTCACCAGCTCCCAATCTGAGAGTTACATGTACGGGTCAGTATCAAAATTCTCATTCAAATAAAATCATCTCAGGGCACAGGTTAGATAACATACACTGAATCACCACCTTGTGACTTTAAATAAACTGTAAGAAATGGCCAGAGTGGATTGTGCGGTGAACACAGACTGCATCAGCCGCTGTCTGCTGGAATTATCAATGTCCAGTAGCTTGGAGCATTTGTGGAGCTCATTATGTTCTCTGTGTGTTTGGCTGCAGGTTTTTGACTTTGAGCTGACAGAAGGTGATCTTCATTTGTTGCTGGGATTAAACAGAAACTGGAGGGTGTGCCAGATGAAAATGTAAGTTGGGCACTTGATTTTTCTTTTCCTGTCAGTGGAACGAGGCAGAGGACAGTAGTGGGAAGTGCAGGGGATGGGAAGAGAAAGATTATACTGGGTGCAATAATAAAGATAGTTTGGCGGATGAGACGAGAGTCGATTGTTCAAATGAGTTTATTAACAAAACAAGTAAACTGATGAAGTATCCCAACACAACCAATAAGCAGATCCAGCCACAACGGTGGTCCAGAGCGACTGAAGAGACATCGCCCAGAAAGCGCGCGAAATACATCCCCTGCCCAGTCACATGTCCGAGGCACCCGACCGCAGGGTTCGACTACCTGCGAGCACCAGCAGGTGCCGCTACCGAGTCCCCCCCAGAACCCATGGTACGGAACCGAGCAGGGACCCAGATGATAGGTCCGGAATGCGTGGTTCTCAAAGGCAGGGCGGGCGTAACAGTAGGAGCCGGCAAAACGGTCGGGAGGGCGCCAGGGCCGCGAAAGTGGGATGGTCGTAACAATTGGTGCTTGCGGAACAAAGCCGGAAACAGGCATACTCTGTACGGGCGAAACGGCCGGTAGACGACCCCTACGTCTTGGTGGAGCAACGACCACCGGGCTGTCCCCATCCACGTGGGCGGGCTTAAGACGGCCGACGGAGATGAACTTCTCCCTGCTACCTGGCTTGTGAACGTGGCGACTCCGGCCCGCAGCACCCCAGAAAAGGCCCTTCATAGACCCGCTGCAGTGGCGAGCGGTGAGCGTCCCTGCAGATGAAAACATAGGCACACTGCTGTAACACCGCGGGCACATGCACCGCGGACGACCCATGCCTGGAAGTGCGAGCGGGAGCCAACGTGCGCACCCGTTCACGAAGGCCAGCCAACAACGCTGTGGCCAAAACCTCCTGTCCGCAGGTGGCAGGCAGGAAATCCCCAGGCACCCTCAAGGCCGAGCCATACACGAGCTCAGCCGAGGAAGCAGCCAAATCCTCCTTAGGCGTGGTACCGATACCCAGGAGGACCTAGGGCAGCTGGTCCACCCAGTCTGGACCCGTAAGCTGTGCCTTCAGCGCCGACTTAAGGTGCCGATGGAACTTTTCGACCAGCCCGTTAGCCTGCGGGTGATAGGCGGTCGTGTGGTGCAGCCGGGTGCCATGGAGCTGTGCCAAGGCCGACCACAAGGAAGAGGTGAACTGGGTCCGTGGTGATGTCGGATGGCATCCAAACCGGGCAATCCAGTGGGGTGACATAGCCCGCGGAGTTATCCGAAAGTGGAATCGCCTCCGGCCACCTCGTGAAATGGTCCACGATGGTGAGCAGGTGCGTGGCGCCTCAGGAATGTGGCAACGGACCGACGAGGGCTACATGCACGTGCAGGAACCTGCCCTCGGGGACAGCGAAATCCTGCAACGGAGGCCGTACGTGTCGCTGGACCTTGGAGGTCTGGCACGGGATGCAGGCGCGGGCCCAGGCAGCCACCTGCTTACGGAGTCCGTGCCAGACGAATTTGGCACGTATGGGGCCAAACCATGGACCGCGTCGAAAACCCGCCGTCTCCAACTAACGGGGATGACTGGGCGGGTACGTCCTGTGGAGACGTCGAACAGGACCATGACACCTGCCGCGCCGCAAGGAACTTCGGCTAGCCGAAGGCCAGTGCTGGCGGTGCGGTAGTCCGCCATACTCTCATCAGCCTGCTGCGCTGCTGCCAGTTCGCTGTAGTCGACGCCGTGGTTGAGTGCCGAAACGGAGGGAATGGCGGGGCGGGACAAGGCGTCGGCCACGACGTTAAGCTTCCCAGCTACGTGACGGATATCTGATGTGAATTCAGAGAAGTAGGCAAGGTGCCGCTGCTGTTGGGCGGACCACGGATCCGCGATCCTACTGAAGGCGAAAGTAAGGGGGTTGTGGTCCGTGAACGCGCGGCCCTCGAATAAATACCTGAAATGCCTGACGGCCAGGTACCGCGCCAGGAGCTCGGTCGAAAGTGCTGTATGTGCACTCTGGAGCCCGCAGTTGCCGGCTGAAAAACGCCAACGGCTGCCAGTAGCTGTCAACAAACTGCTCCAGAACTGCACCAACAGTAGCATCCGAGGCGTTGACAGTGGGCGCTGTAGGGGCGGACGCACGCGGGTGCACCAGCATGGTGGCATCAGCCAACGCTGCCTTGGCACCCTCAAACTCCGCGTCCGCGTCCGCCTCTGCGGACCACACGAGGACCGGCAGTTTGCCCGCCAGGCACTGGAATGATGGCAGCAGCCGCCGGCACGAAACGGAGATAAAAATTCACCATGCAGACGAACTGTAGCCCCTTCACGGTGAGCGGCCGGGGAAACTGCCGGATGGCCTCCACTTTTGCAGGGAGCGGGGCAGCACTCTGCGGGGTAACCCGGTGTCCCAGGAACGAAATGGAACTCAGGCCAAACTGACACTTCGCGGGGTTAATTATCAGGACGTGTTCGTGGAGGCGCTGAAACAAAAGACGGAGGTGGGCGACATGCTCCGTCTGGGAAGCGCTGGTGACCAGAATGTCATCCAGATAAATGAAAACAAAAGGCAGGCCCCGTCCGACCTGGTCCATGAGCCGCTGGAATGCCTGCGCGGCGTTCTTCAGGCCGAAAGGCATTCAAAGCCATTCGAACGGGGTGATGGTGGCGGTTTTGGGTGGACGGGGTGGACGGGGATTTGGTTATAACCCCAGACTAGATCTACCTTAGAGAAGAACGTGGGACAGGCGGTGGCGGGCTGCGCGGTGCAGCAGGGCGGATGTCCAACCGCAGAATCATGCGACCGCCCCACAAGTCGACGATGAGGGAGAACGCGCGTAGGAAATCAGCTCCTAAGAGCGGCTGGGCAACGTTCGTGACGATAAATTCCACTTGTACGGGTAAGGGTCCGCGTACCGTACGTTCGTATGTCGCTCCCGTTAATGGCCGAGAGGATGGGGCCCTTCTTACCAGCATGAGTGGCGCGGCCGGTCGGGGGAAGTATGCCGGCGATCGTGCCGGAGTCCACCAGGAAAAGGCGGCCGGAATAGCGATCGCGGACGTAGAGGCGGTCGTTTGGCCGATCGCGATCGCCTCTACAGACGATCGGCCGAGGCATTTCCCTGAAACGTGCAAGGAAGTTTGCAGCGTCGAGCCTCCGCGCCAAAGCGGAGGTGGTAGTAACACCAACGGTGCCTACCGCGAGTCTCGGGATGCTGCTGTGGTTCTTCGGTGGATGTCGAGGGCATGCCCTCCTCGTGGAGCCGCCAAGGCAAAGGACGCGCTGGTGCGGGCACGCGGTTAATGGCGCAGATATCCTGATACCTAGTCATCCAGAGTTCGTCAGCCCGCTCCGCGAGCTGCTGGGGATCGTTGAAGTCCGCGCCGGCGAGCATTAGACAGACATCATCGGGCAACTGCTCCAGGAACGCTTGTTCGAACAACAGGCACGGCCGGTGGCCGTCCATGAGCGCGAGCATCCTGGCCATGAGGACGGCCGGCTGCCGATCACCCAAACAGTCCAAGTGAAGGATGTGGGCGGCACGGTCGGCTGCGTCCGAAGGTGTGCAAAAGGAGGGCCTTGAGGCCGTCATACTTCGCGTTTGCAGGTGGGTCCCAAAGATAAGGCAGTAGAAGGGAGGATGACTCCTGCGGCAGGGCTCCCACCACGTGGAAGTATCTTGTCTCGTCCGCGACGATGTGGTGCAGATGAAACTGCGCCTCAACGTGGGCGAACCACCCACGTTTTGATCGGGCCAAAACACGGGCAGCTTGAGGCTGATTGCGTTTTGCTGAGCATTGGGAGCGGCGGCGGGAAGATAATTATCCTGTATGTTGTCGTCCAACCTTCGGATGGACGCGTCGGGGTCACCAATTTGGCGGATGAGACGAGTCGATTTTTCAAACGAGTTTATTAACAAAACAAGTAAACTGACAAAGTATCTCAACACAATCAATAAACTGATCCAGCCACAACGGTGGTCCAGAGCGACTGAAGGGGCATCGCCCAGAAACCCCTCCCCAGAGTCACATATCCGAGGCACCCGACCGCAGGGTTCAACTACCTGCGAGCACCAGCAGGTGCCGCTACAATAGTATTCAATAGAAAATCGTGCTTTATTTGTCGTGTGCATAATTCAGTTTGCATATATTCCACATGCGAGCGCTGCAATCTTTGGCGCCATTATTCAGAGTTCAAAGCCCGGTCAGCCTGTGCTCTCGATGTAGTGGAGCAGTCCCTGTGAACTGATGTCCCACTCCTCTCCTCGCCTGGCCATCTGTGTGTCCCGGGGGCATCTCCTGCAGACGACCTTTAAGGCACTGGAGACATTACCCTGGTTCACCCTCCGACCGGTCCTTGCTCCTCACATCCGACCTCTCCAGCTCCCTCCCGGTTATGCCGACTGCCGATCCGCCAGGCTGACTCCGACTAGCCTTCAGGCGGGTTCCCGGTCCCACCGTCTGCCGAGCATTCAGGCGTGCGTCGCGGTCGCGGCACCACGGGGTGAGGGATGAGGGAAGATTATACTGGGATGAGAGAGGGTCGGACTTTACTGGTTGGTCTATTAACGTTTAGGGACTGAAAAGAGAGTGGGATTAGACTGAATTTTAAAATTTGCATGGAATAAAATCCTTGCTTGTCCCTCAATAACCAGAGATAGACCCCATCAGGCCCTGGGAACATCCACTTGATGCTCTTCATGAGACCCATACTCTTGATCTTAAAATGCCCTCGCAAAAGGGGCATCTCACTGATCTCACTGTCCTCCATGTCTTTCCCCTTAGTGAATACAGATGCAAAGTACTTGTTTAGTACCTCACCTGCATCCTCTGACCCCCAAACATAAATTCTGTCCTTTATCCTTGACATTTCAGGTCAGATCTGACTGAAGAAGAGTCCAGACCCAAAACGCCACCTGTCTAGTTCCCTCCACAGATGCAGCCTGACCCACTGAGATTTCAGCAGGTTTTTCTACTCAAGATTTTGCAGGACCTATAACAGTGCTGATTAGGACACAAGTTGAGTACAAGTTATTCATTCAAGTTGCCGCATGGGAATATAAGGAATAGGAGCAGGAGTAAGCTATTAGCACGCACAAATTTGCTTTGCCATTCAACAAGATTCTAGCTGATCTACCTCAAGCACGTAGCTTCCTGCCTTGTTACCACGTCCCTGATTCATTTAATTTCCAGGAATCTGGAATCAATGGTTTTAATACCATTGTTGACTTAAATTCTCTGCACCAGGGGGCAGTAAATGGTCAAAGATAAATCACTCTTTTGAGTGAAGGACTTCCCTCTCAATTCAGATCTGAATGGCAGATCCACTTATTCTGAGACCATGACCCTGGTTCTAAACTACTGTATTAAGCCTGCTAAGAATTTTGTACATTTCAATGAGATCTCCTAAACTTTAGAGAATAAAGACTGAGCCAACACAATCTCTTCTCTCCAGAGATGCTGCCTGACCCGCTGAATTATCAATCTCTTATTCGACAGACCAACCATGCCTGGGCATGCCTCTGTAGCAAAAATATAGTTTTTAGATAAGACCAAATTTGCACACAGTATCTGTATGAAGGAACTGCAGATGCTGGTTAAGACCAAAGATAGACAACATGCTGGAGTAACTCTCTGGAGAGAAGGAATGGGTGACGTTTTGGGTCGAGACCCTTCTTCAGACTGATGTCAGGGGGGAAGGAGGGAGATAGATAGATTGCACACACTACTTGGTTTCTGGCCTTACCAAAACTCCATGTAATTGACGGTGACACCATTTTTTTGTACTCAAATGGCTGCTAATTGACCTTCATTGCAAGAGGATTTATCAACCAAGGTAAATATTGGGAAGTCAAACCAGGGCAGGACCTTCACAGTGAATGGCAGGGCTCTGGGAAGTGTTGTGGACACAACTGGTAGATGGGGTGGTCAAGAAGGCTTTCAGCACATTGGCCGTCATCAGAGTATTGAGTTGGGAAGTTATGTAACAGTTATACAAGACATTGGTGTGGCCACATTTGGAATATTGTGTTCAGTTTTAGTCACCCTGTTATAGAAAAAATGTTGTTAAGCTGGAAAGGCTGCAGAGATGATTTGCAAGAATGTTACCAGGACTCGAGAGCCTGAACTATAGGGAGAGGTTGAGCAGGCTAGGACTTTATTCCTTGCAGCAGTAGGATGGGGGGTGATCATATAGAGGTGCAGTATATCATGAGAGGAACAGATGGGGTAAATGCAGAGTATTACGCAGAATAGGTGAATCAAGAACCAGGGGACATAGGTGTAAGGTGAGGGGAGAAAGACTTAAGAAGCACCCGAGAGGCAACTTATTGTTTAGGCAAAAGATGGTGGATATATAGAACGAGCTGCCAGAGGAGGTAATTGAAGCAGGTACTATCGTAATGTTTAAAAGATGTTTAAATAGGTACATGGATAGGATGGGTTTAGAAGGATATGCGTGTATCACAGGCAGGTGAGACTAGTGTAGATGGGCCTTGTTGGGCCAAAGGGCCTGTTTCCATGCTGTATGACTCTATGATTGCTGACTTGCACATTTGCTTTCAGTAAGTTATGTACAAGGCCACTCAGCTCCCCATAACATTTAACAGTTCACCTGACTTGCATCCTTTCACATAAACTCCAGCATTTCCCTATAATAGGTATCAGGCTGAGAGAATGGCCGTTCCCAACTCCCTATTGTAAATAGTGTGGTCACATTGGCTACTCTCTAGTTGGCAGCAATCGTTCCAGTATCTCTAGATAATCAGAGCATCTACAGTCTACTTTGTTCCAGATCCTTGGCTTCATCACCTTTCAACCTCGTTAACGTCTTTCAGTTATTTTTAAATGTTTTTATGATTCCCATTTTTACATCCCTTGGTTCACATTTTTCTTCTGGCAGAATGTTTGGTGTCTTTTGTGAAGATAAGCAGAAAGACTGTTTAATTCTTCAACCATTATTCTCAAAGCCTGGGGGGAGAATTAATTGCTGTATATAACATGTGATGCCATAGATAAAATAAAGATTTCCCTGAGCATAGAGGTTGTAAGGCATCGGATTAGATGGAAGATGAGGGGGAATGCTTTAATCCAGAGGGTAGTAATGATCTGTAATTTGATGCCAGAAAGAGTGGTAGCGACAGTCTTCATATTATCTGATGTTGGGAATCTGTATCAGCATTTCTGGGCACTGGGATTAAGCTGGTGGTTCCTCTTTAACTGACCTCTTCTGTCTTAAAATGTAATAATTCTGTGAATGAATTCTGAGAACTCAGATGAATTAATACTTATTTTTTGTTTTCTCCAGTGTGCAGGACCACCGGTTTTATCCCTTTACGGATTCGTAATTGACCCAATGAAATGATGACTAATTGCAACTGTTGACCCTCAGCACTTTATCCTCTGGTTCAGGGAAACTTCTGTTTAGAAACTAATCATGATTTTGTAGAGTAAATGTAATCTCTCCTTGTTTGATCAACTTCTCGCTCCAGCTCCCAGGTGGATGTCTATGATTAGAGCTGTTTTGTCATTTCAGCAGAGATACATTCCTGATAATTGATAGTTTTCAGGAACTGTCAGCAGTTTGTTTTATTTTGTGCAGCAGCTAAGATTCAAGAATCAGGAGGTGGTCCTTTCAGTCCTTTGAGCATCCTCTGCCGTTCGGTGATATAAGAGCTCACCTTTAATACGGTTCCACCCTTCTACTGTAACATCATAGGGTGTTGTGGCAGTCAGAGCTGTACACCTGACCGCTTTGGTGTGTTATTGATGTCACATTTACAGAGATATAGTGACAAGCTATTTGTTAGCATACTTTCCAGTTAAATCAGATCACACTATACAAGAGTACAGTCAAGTCATAAGTGATAGGAACAGAATTAGGCCATTTGGCCCATCTAGTCTATTCTGCCATTCAATCGTGGCTGATCTATCTCTCCCTCCTAACCCCATTCTCCTGCCTTCTCCCCATAACCTCTGACAACCGTACTAATCAAGAATCTATCTCTGCCTTAAATATATCCACTGAAATCGCCTCCACAGGCTTCTGTGGCAAAGAATTCCAGAGATTCACCACCCTTTGACTAAAGAAATTCCACCTCATCTCCTTCCTAAAAGAACGTCCTTCAATTCCGAGGCTATGACCTCTAGTCATAGACTCTCCCACTAGTGGAAATATCCTCTCCACATCCACTCTATCCAAGCCTTTCACTAATCTGCACGTTTCAATGACGTTCCCCCTCATTCTTCTGAACTCTGGTTTTGGTTGGTTTTGTCATGGTTACCGATACTCATAATTAAGTCAGGCGATGCGGAGAATTCTTCAAGAAGTTCAAACCTTTATTTGCAAATCAAGGCTGGGACAATCAAAGAGTCAATTGCTTGACTGCCCACCCACACAAAGAGTTGCTTCATTTTATGGCATGTTTAACTCTGTATGTCCCACCCCCGGTACATTTCCATACCCAATCACTTGCAGACATACCCTTATCAATAACCAATCACTTGCAGCCATTCCCTTATCATTAACCAATTACCTGCATTCACATTTCCCCTCCTACCCCAGTTATTTTCCATCTCTTAATCCATCCTTATTTAAACCACATCACTTCTCCTATCTTGGCCCCCCTTATCTCTTGCTCATCCAGCTAGGGTTTGTTACAGAGTTAGAAAGGTCATATATCTGTCACAATTGATTTACACTAATTGCTGCGAGAGAAGAACCCAAAGTTTACACAGGCTTACAAAAACAATCAGCCCTGAATACAGGGCACAAAGACTTTCACACAGAGCACAAAGTTAAAATACAAAGGATAAAAGTTAAGTATCTCAAGTATTACAAACACTAAGGATATTAAAAAATATAAAAGTTAAAATACTGATTTCTGTACTTCCGTATAATTCCCCCCTTTGAGACATAATCGGTCTCACAGAAAAAGAAAACCAAAAGCTGCACATATCGGCGCCGAATCAAACTACAACTAGCCCCCAAAATCAGGGTCCTCATATTTGTAATGTTCAGCCTCATGGTGTTCTTTCTCTGGGGTCCAGGGTCACTGAGCCAAAAACTCATCCCTATTATGATGGGGCGGGGAAAAAAGACCCAGCAATCCTTACAGACTATTGTTCAATATTCCTCTGGTGTGTTTTGCACGCCATTGTAGTATTCTCTCAGCGGGGTCTGCTTTTCTAGGAGACCAGATTCGCCTTTTTCCTGGAGCAACGGGAGCTGCTTTGCAGTGGCTCTTACTAGGAGAGACTTAATACAGCGTAAAACACAACATAGCACAACAGTAACCACCAGCAGCGCAGCTCCAATAGTCACGCCCAACTTAGCCAACCATGCTCCCCAACCGCCTAACATATTTTCTAGCCAATCAAAGAATTGATGCCCAAAACCCGCATTCTGCTTAAGCACTTTTCTCAGATTCTTCAACATCCATTGCTTTAGTGAAGGACCCCTCTGGTCTGGTGTTGTTAGGTATGAAGGTGCAGCAGTGTTCCCCAAACAGGACACACGCACCCCCTTTTTCTGCTAGCAACCAATCTAGGGCCTGCCTGTTCTGCCATGTCATCTTGCTGGTGGCATCAAGCTGGTCCCCTAGTGCCAATAGTGCGTCCTCAGTGTAATTAATAAATCTCTGCTGGTTATAATAAATATAGTTGTCTTTTTTGCAGGCGTGATCCAAATAAGTATTGACTCCAACCCGGCAACAATCTCACTCCTAGCTTTAAACTCATTGGGGATTCCTCTTGGTTGCCCTATTCCATCCAGGTAAACTCCTTCAGGAAGGGTTTCAAATGACCTCTTCCGATAGGTCTTTACAAATATTTCTTTTGGGCTTATGACGAGGACGGACTGTGCTGACATTACCCTAGCACACAAATCCGGTCCAGTTGGGTGGGAGTGTGTTCCTAGCCCTGCCCCCACACATCCAAAGTCTATCTGCTACTGCTACATCTGCTGTTAGAATAGTCCTGCAATCTGGTAGTGAAATAGGGCTGTTAGACCTGGGCATATTTTGGGCTAACTGACTTAGGTCTTTTTGATTGCATGTACATACTGTGCTACAGCTGCCTGGGAAATTTCCTACTGGATGTATGTCATTCACCGCAAGGTAGCACTCATACTGTTTAGCAGTTGTAATTTCTATCCCTAATGGTGGTTCAGGGTAGGGTTCTCTAACCTGTGTGAAATTCCATAATGTGAATTGGTCTGCCTGAACCATCCCTTGTGTTGATCCTGCTGCGTTTAGACACTGTACCAGACATAGAGAGATGTTTGGCCACTGTGTTATACTTTGCAAGAATTTTCACAATACATATAGTTATGAGGATCCGGTATAGCCAGTGTTTTTCCTGTGGCCTTGACGCATATTATGCATTGTGGTAATTTCAACGTCTGTACCGTGTATCGTGCCCACATACCAATCATTAGTGGCAGCTCTGGATCATACGGCCGAACTATCGCCGTTCCCTGCCCCAAGGTCTCTACGGCCTCGCACCTGTTCCCCTAACCCTGGTGAGGCGGCGGAGTTACCAGGCCATATCTGCCATGTTGGTACACACTGCCATATCTGCCATGTTGATGGTTTCCAGATCTGAGTGGGGAGGGACAGTATTGGCATCCCCCAGCCCGTCCCTACCCATACAATCAGGAGAACAGACCTCATTTACAACAGCCTCAGAGTCACTAATGTCTCCAAAAACCTCACTTACTATCTGGTTAAAGCTCTGCTCTTCCCTTATGTCTTCGTCCTCCTGTTCACTTACTTCAGGGTTATTATCGAGCCGTACCTGTGGGGCAGCCCTTGTGCAATGACTGAGATGGTACCATGTAGATCGACCTTCTACCTGAACAGCGATGGCCGAGGCCCTAGTTACCGTGAACGGTCCTTCCCTTCTTGGCTCATTCCACTTCCTTCGGAAGGCTCGTACACAAACCTTGTCTCCGGGTTTAATGGGTCCTTCCTCCTGGTCCACCTCCGGCTTCTTTTGCTTTTCCTTTGCATAAATAGACTTGTGTATTAACTGTTGCATATACTGCTTAAGTTCTACCATTAACTGCTCCAAACTTGTAGGGACCTCTCCATTTGGGCGCCGGCATGGGTCTGCCAGTGAGCATCTCGTGTGGTGTCAAATGAGTTATTCGATTAGTTTGCATGCGACAGCTCATCAGTGCAAATGGCAGGGCATCGATCCAATTCAACCTTGTAGTTGCACAAATCTTATTTAGCTCTGCCTTCAACGTCCCATTAATTCTTTCAACCATGCCCTGTGACTGAGGGTGGTACACACACCCAAACCTTTGCTTCACTCTCAGGGCCTGTAGCACCAACTTGACTATTTTCTGAATAAAAGCCGATCAGTTGTCGGAGCTAATTTCTGTAGGTATACCAAACCTTGGGATTACTTCATTCGTCAGAAACTTTACTACAGTCCCTGCACCTAAATCTTTGGAAGGTACTGCCTCCATCCACCTGCTAAATCTATCGATCACTACTAGCATGTACCTTTTCCCTCTTACTGTCTTTATCATATCCACATAGTCGATCACCAGGTGCCTAAATGACCCTTCGGGCACAGGTATGTGACCTATAGGCATTGTTATTCCCTTTCAAACATTGTTTTGAGCACATACCTCACACTGTGACAAAATGTGGTCTCCGAAGCCTGTAAATAGGTGACCAGAATCCATCCTTTTTTACCTTTCTTATTACTTCCCCCCTTGCGCAATGGTCTAACCCATGTGCTTCTGAAGTAAGAATGGTCAGCAATATTGTGGGTGCTACCAACAATCCTTCTTCAGTAATTCACATGCCCTCAAAGTTGTGCTTAGCTCCCCTTTTTGTCCACATTGTTTGCTCTGCTAAGGTTGCCTTCTTGCATTTCAATTATGTCCTCCTCTGTGGGTTCCAGATTCAAGCTTAGCTGAGGTGCAATAATGGCTGATCGGCATCCAGATGCTGTTCTGGTTGCTTCGTCTGCAGTGTGATATCCCTTTGTGATCATGTCGTTTCCCTTCTTATGTGCCTGGCATTTAACAATAGCTGGTGCCCTAGGCTTCATCATTGCCTTATCAGGTCTGAAATTTGTTGATAATGTTGTATGGGGTCTCCGTTGCTTTTCTTAAAGCCTCTCTGTTTCCATACAAGTGACAGACCCCGTGTGCATATGCTGAATCTGTATAAACATCAACTTTCTCACCTTCCATCATTTCACATGCTGCTATTAAAGCCTTAATTTCTGCCAACTGGGCTGAGCAAGGTTGCGGGCAAGCTTCCAATTTGATTGTCTTAAAGCCTGATTCGTCCTATTGCACCACTGCAAACCCTGCATGATTGCCATTATGACCCTATAACAAGAACCATCCACAAACAAGATCTTTTTAATAGTTTCTACATTCCATGTTCCTCTGACTGGCCAAGACTCATCACCCAAACGTTTGGTCATTTTATTACTCAACTCTCTATAATCTTTATTACTTTTAGGATTCAATTAACACATGTTGGACGGGCGTTCTCCCGTCTATTTTATCCAGATTATTCCCAATAGCCACGAGTCTCTTCTCTGCCCGGCTGCTTCTCAACCTTGCGGCAAGTCTCTTCTCTGCCCGACTACATCTCAACCTAGCCCTTACCAGCTACTCTCCTAGTAGCAAAATATCTCACCAACTATTTTTCTAGTAACAAATCATACACAAATGGTCTTACCTTCATTGTTTGTTTCTAAGAATTTCGGCAGGGAACCAGATCAACCTACTACGAAGGACCTCAGTGTTCCTGGAAGCTTCTTCGGGGGCTCAGTCTCAAATGGTCTGACTGGTGCACTTTTCTCTCCCCATCTGATCCCGGTGAACCTGCGGCCACTTACAGTCGTTGGTTGATGGTCCCAGCGAAATCCCAGCTGGCTTGCCAAATAATAATGTTTGCATCTTAAAAAACAGACAAAATACAATGAATTAAATTAAACCATACAAGCTTCTACTTTTTACGTCAGATTGGATTGGTTGGAGATTTTACTATCCAGAAGTATCCAGTGATACTTCTGGTTCTCCCAAAATACCACTCTAATTAATAAAGAATCCGGGGGTCTTTTATTCAAAAATAGTCACGTACGCAGAATATCAGGGGCATTAGGTAATGTCCCAAAATGCAACAGTACAGTCCTAACGTTGTTTTTCTGTGCCAGCTCATGGCTGTCCTGTTATCAGTTAGTTCTCCTTACCGGCCTCTCTTATCTGATTGAACTGTTCAACTAGAAAGCTGTCTGAAAAAACCCCAATGCAAAGCCATAAAATAGTAAGATTAAACGAGAACTTACCAGTTTGAAGTTTGATCTGTATTTTATGAGGAGTTACGATGAGGGATTACGTGAAGAGCCCGTCCAGCACGCATGCGCGACATTCTTCAAAGCAGCGGTGTGGAATCGCAGGAAACACAATAATTGAAATAAACATAGTAAAGAAAAGGAGAACTAAGATACCAGTTGATCTATAATTGAGGGTGGGAGCGGAGGGCACGTAATCCCTCATCGTAACTCCTCATAAAATACAGATCAAACTCAAACTGGTAAATACTCGTTTAATCTTACTATTTTACTTCGGAGTCACGTGAGTGACTACGTGAAGATTTTAAAGCTCTGTGATTTCAAACCGTGTAACAGTTCATACTTCACTCGCTGCCGAAGTCATTCAAGGGAGGAAGTATGTTATCGTAATCAACCATAATCTGTTTGTAAACAATAATGGTATCTATTAAACAATAACAAAAGACAAAATGCTCCCCCGGGCTTAAATTATATATTTTTGCAGATTCTAAAACTCTTTCTGCAAATAACACAGGTTCTGCTAGCGGCTTGTTGTAGAACGTTTGGAACGTTTTCTCCATGTTCATTCTTTTAGCCGCCGATGTGGATGCTGCCCTGGTGGAGTGAGATGTATATACATCAGTATCTACTCCAGCAGCTCCCAGTACCTGCTTGAGCCATCTTGAGATGGTTTGGCTCGACACCCAACCATGAGGTTTCTTGTGGCTGACCCATAAGGCTTTTTTTTTTTTTCTCCCTCGAGAATCTCTTGTTGTGTTGATGTAAGTGAATAAGTGAGTCATGACACACAACCGTAGGTCAGGTGGGTATACCCGGAAATCCATAACTAGGACTCAAGTTCCTGGCCTGCTCTGCTTTAGCAGCTCCTGAATGGTGAATGAGACCCGGTCTGGTGTTATAACCATGTTGTCTAGTCACAGTAAGTGGAGGGACTGGACTCTGTGCTGAGACTAGTGGCATCAGCATGACCGTTTTCAGGGTTAGCTTTTCCAGGGTGAGAGACCTGGCTGGGGACCATCCCCTTAGGTATGTCAGGACCACACTGACATCCCAGATTTGGTTATACCTAGGTCTAAGAGGGTTGGAGTTGACTATACTCCTCATGAGTTTGATCACCAGCGGGTGAGACCCTATGGCCTGTTGTCCTGGCACCTGTTTTAAGTAGGCTGACAGCGCACGTCTGGTAGTATTGATGGCGCTGTAGCTCAATCCTTCATTATGGTGAAGGCCCCCCAGGAACTCCAGTACATTGGTTATGGTTGCAGATGAGTACGTTGTCCCAGTAGTCGAGCAGTATCTTTCCCACTTCCTGATGCTCGATAGGTATTGTTTCCTGGCGGACATACGGTGTCATCATGTTGATGGTCCTGTCAGACAATCCCAGTCCCAGCAGTGGTGTTTCGATAATCTGCAACCCAGTAGGTTAATTTTTGTCATGGCATGGATGACTTATGCCTGATACAGGGTGCGTCAATAGGTCTGGGCTACTGGGAAAGGTCATAGGAGTTTCGATAACCATGTCGAGGACCACTGGGAACCATGGCTGTTCTAGGCCAGTTGGTACTATCAAAATACCTGAAGCTGAGTCCATCTGTATTTTGCGTAGTACCCTACACATTAAGGCAGAAGGGGGGAAAAGCATAGAAGAAATAGGTCCCCCAGTTCAGCGCGAATGCATGTATCGCTGCTGCCTCAGGGTGTGGTTCCCAAGGGACATACATTGGTACGTGGTGATTTAGTCTGGATGCAAAGAGATCGATATCTGGTGTGCCATATTGCTTTGTAATTTTAGCAAAAGCTCTAGGATTTAACATCCATTCGGTGTTTATCATTGAATTTGCGTGACCTGGCACTGTATTTAGCTTACCTGGTAGGTAAGTTGCTGATAGCCAAATATGTCTATCGACCCACCATTACCAGATTGTGTTGACCAAATTATCACATGATATCGATTTTATTCCGCCCATATGGTTAATATAGGCCATCACCGTGATATTATCAATTTGTAAACGAACATGCAAATGGTGCATATTCCTAGAATATGCTTTTAAACCATAAAACGCACCCAACATTCCAAATAATTTATGCCCAGTGTTTGTAGTAAAGATGATTCTAGGTTAGTCCATCTACCACCTGTGCTGGATATGGTATTAGTTGCTCCCCAGCCTTGAGCACTGGCATCTGTTTGTATAGTTAACGTTGGGTTATTGATGATGATAGGGCTGGAACTATGCCAAATGTGTTCTATCCACCATTGTAACTCTGATATTGCTTCAATGGATAGTTTCATGGTTCGGTCAAAGTGACCTGCATGTCGTTTCAACGCCACTACTTTTGCCCTTTGTAGGTGCTGATAGTGCAGGGGTCCAAATTGTGTAGCTGGAAATGCTGCTACCATTTTGCCAATTACTCTTGCCACTTGTCGGATGGTTGGTCGATTGCTTACCATTAAATTGTTGCACGTCTGTGCCAATTCTGCTGCTATACCTTTTGGCAACGTTACAGACATGTGGACTGAGTTTAATTGTGAATCCCAGATAGTCCATTGTTGTGGATGGCGTCAACTTAGATTTATTCTGGATGTATGACAAAACCCAGGGTTTCAAACAATTGTTTGGGAGCTAATACAGCTGATTTACCCAACTCCATAGTTTTGCCTACTATTAGGATATCATCAAGTTATGCCATGACAATATGTCTTTGTTTCCTTAATGTTGCCAAGGCTGGTTTTAATATCTTGGTAAATAGTCGCTTTATACTGCCATAGTTGCCCCATCCAGGTAAATTTCAGGTATCTACGATGACCCTTATGAATGGGTACTGAATAGTAGGCATCTTTTAAATCAATGCTTACCATAAAGATCCTTTGGAAATCAGTTGTTTGGCAGTTACAAATGTTTCCATTTGAAATGTACATACTTAACAAAGGTATTTAGTGAGGTTAAGTCAATGATGATGCGACATCCACCATCTTTTTTGCTTTTGGTAAATATATTTGAGACAAATTCCAAAGGTTCATGTTTGGATTTCTCAATGACACCCTTTGTAAGTAACCTCACCAGTTCTGCTTGAGCCTCTAGTTTCTCTTTGACTGAGAGGGTAAAGACCCTTTGGGGTACGTGCTGAACTGGTGGCATGTTTTCTTGAATGAACTCTATTTTGTATCCCCGAATACTGTTAAGTATATAACTATCATTCGTGAGACACCTCCATGCTTCAATGAACAGGTGTAATCTCCCCCCTGTTATGTACAGTTCCCCCACTTTTACATGCTGGTAGGAACCAGACCCACCTACCTCCATAGTTATGGTAGTGTTCCTTTCTTCCGTTTGTTCATCCGTCGTTGTACTGCTGGATGTACTGCTGATTGGGGGTGGCGCATTTTCCATGGGGTCCGCTCTGGGCCCTGGCCTAAAAAGGCTTTTGGGGATAGAATGCGGACCCCGAGCTTTCACCAGTTCCATAAATTTGACCTCGACTGGTGATGCGGTGGGGTACTGCCGTCTGGTTTTTGTGTGGGTCTGCTCGTTCCGGGGCCTGCCCTCATGAGGCCAAATGCTTTGGACTCTTCCTCCAGGTCTTTCACTTGTCCTTCCAAATAACAGGATCTGCGGCTCTGAGGCCGGTGTTTTACACAGTCCTGTAAACCTGGGATTGAGGGGCAGGTCTTATTCTCTCCTTGCAGAGGTTGTTTATCTCATATTGGGTGTTGCACAGCAGAGCCAGAGTGTCTTGCTGGTTTGTGGTCATATCCACCCCATCCACAGAACGAGCATAGGATGTTATCCCTGTTATCAGGAGCTTGAGGATGCGTTGTAATTTTAGCTCCTGGCTCCGGATCCTCTGTCCAACATACCCCCCCTGATTTTGTAGGGGTTGAGGGACAGGTGGGTAATGCTGGCCGCCAGATTTGGCTGCAACGGCCGCCCTGCTCGTGGTGTAACCACGTAGCGAATCTCCACACCCAGCAGCTCTTCCTGATCCTGTACCCCAAGCGTACTCCCGACATCTTCAGCCAATGACCCCTGTTGCTGACCAGCCCAGCCCTGGTCGCCAACGCTGCCCTCGGCTGAGGGGAAAGCGATGGCCAGTGCATTGTAGAGCACTGATGTGGGAGTGCCTGAGTTCACTTGGCGAGACTGCTCCAGCTCCCGAAGCAAGTCTCGCTGGAGCATTTGCTCCATGAGCCTTTCCATGCGGCTCAGGCAGCTAGCTCTGCCACTCTAAGGCGGAGAGTCCTCCTCATCGGGGTGAGACATAACCGGCCGGTATGTTTTTACCCTTGATTTGCCTCCAGCCTGCTGCTGTTCATCAGGCTACGCTAGCGGTACTGGGCTCGGCTCGGTCTCCATGAAGGTGGACCGCAGCATATGCGGTCCAGGTGCCTCCTCTCGCCCCCCCACTGATGGGACACCCCCGTTCTGTTGGATTCGAACGGGGGGTGGTTTTTTTCCTTTGCCGTGCTTTACTCATTTTTCCCAGTTTCCCTGGAATACAGAGCAGAGCAGAGCACAGCTTGCTGATTACGACCGCCAGAGTAAGACTTACCTGATGGTCCGCTGTTTAAACTTGTAGCGGGAGCGCCTGTACTCCCGGTCGTCGCTGTTGCACTGCGTGAATGCTAATGTCGCGCATGCGTGCTGGACGGGCTCTTCACGTAGTCACTCACGTGACTCCGAAGTAAAATCTGGTCATGTGTTCCAGCAAGCAATGCAATAGCAATTAAATTATTTTCAATTGTTCCAATCCATCTCCCCAATATTCACAATTTCAAATTCCCAGTATAAATATATACTAATAACAATTTCCCAAATTAACATATATTTTTTAATATATTGGCTTATCCAATCTCATTTTGGCTTATCTGATATTGGCTTATCTAATCTCATGGCCGGTGTGGCATCCAAGTCTCCTTTTGAACTCAATTCAAAAGATAAGAAATAGGAAGAAAACAAACATAAAACATCAATAAGACAAAACAACATACATTTTTTTTCATCTCCTCTGTTGAAAGTTAAGAGAAAATAAAGAATGAACAATTAATTTTCATAGTGTTAAAGAAGGAACTGCAGATGCTGGAAAATCGAAGGTACACAAAAATGCTGGAGAAACTCAGCGGGTGCAGCAGCATCTATGGCGCGAAGGTAATAGGCAACGTTTCGGCCCGAAACGTTGCCTATTTCCTTCGCGCCATAGATGCTGCTGCACCCGCTGAGTTTCTCCAGCATTTTTGTGTACCTAATTAATTTTCATAGATTGATAACGAATTTGAAGGGCCGAATGGCTTACACTTGCACCTATTTTTCATTTGCAAAGACAATAGACAATAGGTGCAGGAGTAGGCCATTCGGCCCTTCGAGCCAGCACCGTCATCCAATGTGATCATGGCTGATCATCCCCAATCAGTACCCCGTTCCTGCCTTCTCCCCATATCCCCTGACTGCTATTTTTAAGAGCCCTATCTAGCTCTCTCTTGAAAGCCTTCAGAGAACCCGCCTCCACTGCCCTCTGAGGCAGAGAATTCCACAGACTCACCACTCTCTGTGAGAAAAAGTGTTTCCTCGTCTCTGTTCTAAATGGCTTACTCTTTATTCTTAAACTGTAGCCCCTGGTTCTGGACTCCCCCAACATCAGGAACATGTTTCCTGCCTCTAGTGTGTCCAAACCCTTAACAATCTTATATGTTTCAATGAGATGCCCTCTCATCCTTCGAAACTCCAGAGTGTACAAGCCCAGCTGCTCCACTCAGCATATGACAGTCCTGCCATCCCGGGAATTAACCTTGTAAACCTCCGCTGCACTCCCTCAATAGCAAGAATGTCCTTCCTCAAATTAGGGGACCAAAACTGTACTCAATACTCCAGGTGTGGTCTCACTAGGGCTCTGTACAACTGCAGAAGGACCTCTTTGCTCCTATATTCGATTCCTCTTGTTATAAAGGCCAACATGCCATTTGCTTTCTTCACTGCCTGCTGTACCTACATGCTTACTTTCATAGACTGATATACAAGGACCTCCAGATCCTGTTGTACTTCCCCTTTTCCCATTTAGATAATCTGCCTTCCTGTTTTTGTAACCAAAGTGGATAACCTCACATTTATCCGCATTAAACTTCATCTGCCCACTCCCCCAACTTGTCCAAGTCACCCTGCACTCTCATAGCATCCTCCTCACAGTTCACACTGCCACCCAGCTTTGTGTCATCTGCAAATTTGCTAATGTTACTTTGAATCACTTCATCCAAATCATTGATGTATATTGTAAATAGCTGCGGTCCCAGCACCGAGCCTTGTGGTACCCTACTAGTCACTGCCTGCCATTATGAAAGAGACCCGTTAATCCCTACTCTTTGCTTCCTGTCTGCTAACCACTTCTCTATCCATGTCAGCACTCTACCCCCAATACCATGTGCCCTAATTTTGCCCACTAATCTCCTATGTGGGACCTTATCAAATGCCTTCTGAAAGTCAAGGTACACTACATCCACTGGCTCTCCCTTGTCCATTTTCCGAGTTACATCTTCAAAAAATTCCAGAAGGTTAGTCAAACATGATTTGCCCTTTGTAAATCCACGCTGACTCAGACCGATCCTGTTACTGCTAACCAAATGTTCGGCTCTCTCATCTTTTATAATTGACTCCAGCATCTTCCCCACCACCGATGTCAGGCTATCTGGTCTATAATTCCCTGTTTGCTCTCTTGCCTTTCTTAAAAAGTGGGATAACATTAGGTAACCTCCAATCCACAGGAACTGATCCTGAGTCAATAGAACATTGGAAATTTATCACCAATGCACCCACGATTTCTAGAGCCACTTCCTTAAGTACCCTGGGATGCAGACCATCAGGCCCTGGGGATTTATCAGCCTTCAGTCCCATCAGTCTATCCAACACCATTTCCTGCCTAATGTGGATTTCCTTCAGTTCCTCCATCACCCCAGATCCCCACTACTATATCAGGAAGATTGTTTGTGTCCTCCTTAGTGAAGACAGATCCAAAGTACCTGTTCAACTCATTTGCCATTTCCTTGTTCCCCATAATAAATTCATCTTTTTCGGTCTTCAAGGGTCAAACTTTGGTCTTAACTAATTTTTTCCTCTTCACATACCTAAAGATGCTTTTACTATCCTGCTTAAATTCCTGGCTAGCTTACCTTCGTACCTCATCTTTTCTCCCTGTATTGTCTTTTTGGTTATCTTCTGTTCTTTAAACATTACCCAATCATATTTGCTACGTTGTACTTCTTCGCTTTAATTTTTATACTGTCCCTGACGTCCCTTGTCAGCCATGGTCGTCCCTTTCTCCCCTTGGAATCTTTCTTCCTCCTAGGAATGAACTAATCCTGCACGTTCTGTATTATTCCTAGAAACACCTGCCATTTTTGTATCTTTCCAGTCAACTTTGGCCAGCTCCTCCCTCATGGCCCCATAGTCCCCTTTATTCAACTGCAACACTGAGACTCCCGATCTACCCTTCTCCCTCTCCAATTGTAGATTAAACCTGACCATGTTATGGTCACTGCCTCCTAATGGCTCATTAACCTCGAGGTCCTTTATCAAATCCGGTTCATTACATAACATTAAATCCAGAATTGCCTTCTCCCTGGTAGGCTCCAATACAAGCTGTTCTAAGAATCCATCACAAAGGCACTCTACAAAGTCCCTTTCTTGGGGTCCAGTACCAACCTGATTTTCCCAGACTACCTGCATGTTGAAATCTCCCATAACAACCACAGCATTGCTTTTGCTACATGCCAATTTTAACTCCCGATTCAACTTGCGCCCTATGTCCAGGCTACTGCTTGGGGGCCTGTAGATTAGTCCCAAACCAAATTCCTCCATTTTTAAACTATTTTCCCCCTCTGACTCACTTCTAACTCTCCTCCCACTCGGGCTACAGCCAATCTGCTTTTCCTGCTTCTCTTTGCTGCTGTCTCTTCACAATCCACGGAAGCTCTAAGTGGATCCACGGAAGCTCAAAGAACAAAGGAAAAGAAAATAACTGTGTGTGGCTCCACCCCAATACAGTTGCAATTTCTTAAAGAGACACACACTACCTCTTAAAACACATGAGACTCTACAAAGATTTATCACGTAAAAGAGCAAGCTCAATGATCCTATTTCATCTGAAGTGTAGGATTGTAGATTGAGTGCATGTGAACCAATCACACACAAGCCAGCACCACTATCTCCACCCCTTCACAACACCCATACTAACACTCTTACTAACGCCCCACCCCGGCACTTGGGTTCGAGCAGCTAGGGTGTACTGATGACCAGTTATCCTAGTGCTGCTAAGTGATTATTAAAGACGTGTTTAAACCACGCAATGACTTTGGCTCTTGTTTACATGGTGTCAGAAGTGGGTTAACTTTTTTTCTCTCCTGCTCAACTTTGCGGGTCCAGCTGCCCTTCGGCGGTCAAGAACATTCCGCTATGCTCCAGCGGTCCACGATGTTAACAGTCAGGTAATAACCCCAGCAGAATCTCCTGACGAACCAATGTCCTGCTACGTAAACTGAGCCAGATCTGTGACCTGCCCTCAAACCACATTTTGGATAGGGCAAGGTTCTTCTCTCGTCGTCAGCTCCCTGGCGAACGGGCAGACTCGTTTATTTCTGATTTGGTGTGTTTAGCCCAACGTGGTCGGTTCGAACTAATTCCTATTGATCAGCTAACTGATCAGCTAACGGGGGACATACTAGTGAATGGCATGAGCGATTTAAAGCTCAGATCAGAGCTTCTGAGACGGACAGATTTGACGCTTGATGAAGCTGTGCACACATGCAGAACTGCTGAATTCATCGACCCATAGAAGGCTCGCATGAAACAAAAACAATCAATGAGATGGGCTTCACTAGGCAGCGAACAAACACAGATAACAGGCGATTTACGACCCAAGCTAGTCAGGCGGTTCGCAGCGGTCCGCAGCAGAGATGTCCTAACTGCACTTACACAACAGACAGTCAGCCTGCCCCGCCCTCGGGAAAACATGCAATTACTGCAAAAAGTTGAACCACTTTGCTTCAGTGTGTAGGGCCTCAATCCGGGCTAGGGGCGGGAATTCGCCAAGCTCCAAGTCTACTCTCAATTTTTTGCGACTAGACAGCAACAATGTTACTCCCAACAATTACCAGCTCACAGCTGTTCCAGCCCACAGCCCAATTAATTCTCAAGATGATTCCACTGTTTACCCAATTTACTCTCTGCAGCAATTAGCCACGAAGAATCCAGAACCGACCATGATGATATCTGTAAACATTGTGGTCTTTGGCGTGAAATTAGATACGGGGTCCAAAGTAAACACAATGTCAATCAATCTTTTCAACAAGATTAGAACTAACGAGCCTCTTATCAAGGACAGGTCCACTTTACATGCTTTCGGAGGAGAGGTATTGGTTCCTCTGGGGAAAACCAACTTGAGATGTGTACTGAAAAGATCCACGAGGGTTTTAACCTTTTATATCCTGAACTTTGACTCAGCTACCCTGCTAGGTAATCGTGCTGTCAAGAGCTGGGGCTGATTCCTTTGACAAAACCGTCCATAAGCTACAAATTTCGTTTGACCCGCTGAGTGAATTCCCCGATCTTTTCGACAACAACCTAGGCAGGTTGCCCGTGACTTACCGGATTACTACTGACCCCGATGTGACACCCGTCATCCGAGCCCCACACCGATTGTCATTTGCCATGACTGACAGGGTTCACTCTATGCTGAAGGACATGACCTCCATGGGCGTAATTGAAGCATTCAGCGACCCCACCGACTGGGTCTCGACCATGATTGCCACATTCAAGAAGGGAAAGAACGAAATCCGTCTGTGCATCAACCCGAAAGACCTGAACACTGCCATTAAGCGCCCACACCATCCCATGAAGACCGTGGAGGATGTTGCGGCAAAGGTCGGAATGGCCACCCGATTTTCTGTTCTCGATGCTAAGAACTCTTTCTGGCAGATACCGCTGGACAAGAAGTCATCAAGCCTCACTACATTTGCCACCCCATTCGGCAGATATAAGTTCCTGAGAATGCCGTTTGGAATCAACTCTGCAAGTGAAGTCTTCCAGAGAGCCATGGAGCATATATTCGAGGGCCTGCCGTGTGCCATTATTGTCGATGATATCCTCGTATATGGCAAAGACGCAGCGGAACACGATCACAATCTCAGGCTCATCTTGGAGTGCGCTCGCAAGATAAACCTCAAGCTCAATCCTGACAAGTGTAAGTTCCGGGTTCCAGCGGTTTCCTACGTTGGCCACATCTTTACTCCTGATGGCCTTAAACCCGATCCGAAGAAAGCTGCTGCCATCACAGAGATGCCTGCCCCCACAGATGTAAAAGGCCTGCAACTTTTTCTGGGCATGGTAAACTATCTCGGAAAGTTTATACCGAACCTCAGCGAAATAAGCTCCACACTGCGGCAGCTGACCAAAAAGGACACGGCATGGTCATGGTTCCCGCAACATCAGGCTGCCTTTGATATTCTAAAATCTAAACTGACCAGTGCACCGACTCTGACTTTTTTCAACCTGAACCATCCTGTGACGATCACATGTGATGCCTCGAAATTTGGGCTCAGCGCAGCCTGCTTGCAACCATCTGCTGACGGCACTCTACTACCTGTCGCGTATGCCTCTCGCACCATGACCGACACGGAGCATCACTACGCGCAAATCGAAAAGGAACTGCTGGCTGTCGTTTTTGCCTGCACCAAATTCCGTGATTTCGTCCTTGGCAACACATTCACGGTCGAGACGGACCATCAACCGCTGGTGACAATCTTGAACAAGCCCATCCATGCTGCGCCAGCTCGCTTGCAGTGCATGATGCTGCAGCTGCAGCACTATGACTTCGCCATTACCTACAATAAGGGTAAGGACAAGCACGTTGCTGACACTCTCTCCCGTGCACCTCGGGCATCTTGCGAACAACACCCCCATGAACAGGAGGATTTCATGGTCGTCGGTGTCGACCTCGTCCCCAGTAAGCAACTGCGCGCCCTGGCCGCGCACACTGCCACTGACGTTATGCTTCAAACCCTTGACGAACTTGACGAACTGACCTCCCTCACGTCTGAGATGGTCATCAAGAAGCTGAAGAGATTCTTCTCCGCCTATGACATTCCTGTTTGCCTGAGAACCGACAACGGTCGGCAGTTCACCAGCCACATGTTCCAGCTTTTGGCAGACCGATGAACTTCCAGCACATCACGAGCAGTCCCGAATATCCACAGAGTAATGGAGTCGCTGAACGCGCTGTCAGAAGTGCCAAGCACTTGCTGGACGGAGCACGCATCTCCAAGTCGGACGTCTATCTCGATCTCCTGAATCTTAGAAACATTGCCAGGGATGGTACCCTGGGATCGCCGGCACAGCGCCTGATGTCAAGATTGACGAGGTCTCCGGTCCCGCACAACAGCAGCTGGTTCCTCGTGCGTTGGAGTCTGCCACTATCGAAAAAACGTCTCCAAGAGAGGCAGACCATCCAGAAACGATCATACGACAGTTCCAGCAGACCACTCAAGCCTCTACTGCCGGGCCAGGTCGTCCGTCTATGAACTTTGACTGGACATTCCCGTCTGGGCACTGTTGTCAGTACGACTAACGAGCCACGATCCTACATGGTGGACTGTGAGGGAGCGGTTTACCGGAGAAGTCAACAACACCTGCTTGCTGTGAGGGAGCCCCGCCCACCGCCTGCTGGTCCCTATGCTCGGCCGCTCCAGTTCCAGACGCCTTCTGCGATGTCTCCCACCCGTCCCCGCATGCCTTACACCCCTCCTCGTCCCTCGGTCTCCACTAACCACGGGTCTCACCTACCGCATGTCTTCCTTTTCAGTCCCCACAAACTTCTCCCACGCCATTCTCACCTCCTGGATCTCCGTCCCATCTTTCGGAGAGGAGGGGAGGGTTGGGTCCGCACGCGCTCGGGACCACCAGACAGATATGGCGCGCGTTAGCAGACCACCAGACAGATATGGCGAGTATGTTTAACTCCATGGCATGGGTGCTCTTTCCACACTTAATCCCAAGGGGAAGGATGTAGATTGAGTGCATGTGAACCAATCACACACAAGCCAGCACCACTAACTCTGCAACTGCAACTTTATTTATATAGCACATTTCATACACGAGGCAGACTCAAAGTGCTTCACATAAAAACATGTCATACAATAAAATGAAATAATAAAATGAAATAAAATAGAAGAATTAAAAGAAAATAAAAGCAAAGTTAAAAATGCATTATAGAAAAGTGCAAAAGTTAAAAGTTAAGATTTAGCTGAAAGCTAAAGTAAACATAAAAGTTTTCAGTCTTGTTTTAAAAGTGGTGAAAGTAGGGGCAAGTCTTAAATCTTCAGGAAGTTTATTCCAGCTATTTGTTGCATAGTAACTAAATCCTGCTTTCCCATGTTTTGTATTTACTCTGGGAATCACTAACAGATCACTAACACTCCACCCTTTCACAATACCCATACTAACACTCTTACTAACGCCCCACCCCGGCACTTGGGTTCGAGCAGCTAGGGTGTACTGACGACCAGTTATCCTAGTGCTGCTAAGTGATTATTAAAGACGTGTTTAAACCACGAAATGAGTTTGGCTCTTGTTTACAATGTAATCAGAATTCATCCAAAATCTGTTCCACAAACAAGTAACAGTCTTCTCATTCTCACTTCAAAGAAATCATGCAACTCTTAATACTTAGATACACCCAAATACTTTCATACATTGTTCATAAATTCAACACATACTGAAGAACACTCGCGATCCAAAACACATATTTAGACATCCCTGTATCCCTCTCGACCCTCTCTCTCCCTCCGTTATTGATACTCCCCCCTCTTAGACACTGCTCATTTTTAGAAGCTTCAAAGTGTAATCTACATTCCACATTCCCTTTCCTCCTTTCCAACGTACACAAATTTTATCCGAGAGCAGTGCGCCAGAGGCCCCTCAAAGGGTCATGACACAGCCCTCTCGTTTCCATAGTTGTTTCTCATATACAAAGGCGTCCCTTTGTAATTTCTAAACCTCCCTTTGTCTGACAAGACCGTTCTGTTTACTAGAATCTTTGGTTCTGTGGGGACCAGTGTGAAGAATTTGTAAACTGCCGTGCAGGCAGTACTGTCAGCTAGGGCATTCCCCTGGGAGACTGCTTTGTAGTGGCCACTCAAACAGGCATTGTACATAATAATGGCCAGGTGGACTGGGAGGACTGAGGCTTGCAGTATGGTATCGTTGTCTTTAATTTGTCAAAGCGTTGTCTTTGTTGTGAAAGTCTTCTTGTCAAGTCAAGTCAAGTCAAGTTTATTCGTCACATACACATACGAGATGTGCAGTGAAATCAAAAGTGGCAATGCTTGCGAATTGTGCAAAAAAACTACAAAACAGAATGGAACAGAATCACATATTCACATATTACATATTTGTGGGAGGAAAAAAAAGAAAAAACAGCAATTTTAAAAAGACACCACACAACAGTAAATTGGTACAGTAAAGTTAGTCCCTGGTGAGATAGGAGTTTACAGTCCTAATGGCCTCTGGGAAGAAACTCCTTCTCATCCTCTCCATTTTCACAGCATGCCACAGAGGCGTTTGCCTGACCGTAGCAGCTGGAACAGTCTGTTGCTGGGGTGGAAGGGGTCTCCCATGATCTTGTTGGCTCTGGAGTTGCAACTTCTGATGTATAGTTCCTGCAGGGGGATGAGTGTGGTTCCCATAGTGCATTCAGCCGAATGCACTACTCTCTGCAGAGCCTTCTTGTCCTGGGCAGAGCAGTTCCCAAACCAAATTGTGATGTTTCCGGACAAGATGCTTTCCACAGCCGCTGAGTAGAAGCACTGGAGGATCCTCAGAGACACTCTGAATTTCCTCAATTGCCTGAGGTGGTAAAGGCGCTGCCTTGCCTTACACACAAGTGCTGCAGCGTGTGATGTCCATGTCAGATCCTCTGAGATGTGGACTCCCAGCTATTTAAAGCAGCTCACCCTATCCACAGCATCCCCATTTATCTTCAATGGTGTGTACGTCCTCGGATGTTGTGCCGTCCCAAAGTCCACGATCAGCTCCTTCGTTTTTTTGACATTCAAGAGGAGGCTGTTGTCCTGACACCAGAGTGCCAGATCAGCCACCTCCTCCCGGTAGGCCTTCTCATCGTTATCTGATATCAGGCCCACCACCACAGTGTCATCAGCAAACTTGATTATCGAGTTGGAGCGGAACCTGGCCACACAGTCATGTGTGTACAGGAGTACAGTATGGGGCTGAGGACGCAAACCTGGGGGGATCCTGTGCTCAGGGTGAGGGACTTTGATGTATTTCCTCCCATCCTGGGGCCTGGCGGTGAGAAAGTCCAGGACCCAGGCACACAGGGGGGTGTTGAGCCCCAATTCCACCAGCTTCTCAGCAAGCCTGGTGGGGACTATCGTGTTGAAGGCTGAACTGAAGTCTATGAACAGCATCCTCACATAGCCCCCCTTCTGGTTGTCAAGGTGAGCGAGAGCGGTGTGCAGAACCTGGGAGACTTGTTGGAATGAGAGAGTTAAAATGAAAAGGATTAATCTGATGGGAATGGGCGGGCATAATTCACAGTGGGATGGTCCAATTCCCTGTCAGTCAGGATCCTGGGTGCTGTTTTTGGACATTGATCCTGATTGTGATTAGACCCCACACCCATCTATCTCCACAAACAAAGCCACAATATCTCTTCTTTGTTTTTCTGCAGCAGAGGCAAGCTCGCTGCTCTACCAAAAGTTATTCAAATTTCAAAGACAAGTTTGTTTTAAACAAAAGTACAGGCTGTTGGCTGGGATTTAAATGTCTTGAGCAGCCTCGATTCTCATGCTTTTTTTTCTTCTTTGTTTTGTCTGCTGTTTCTCTCTCTGGTGCTCTGCGTTTTTTAACGCTCTCACTGCTGGACTCAATACTGCTCCTTCTTCCTCTTCTGCCTCCGCCCTTTCCCTTCTTCTTTCTCATCTGCCTTTTAAGTCTCCGAGTCACTATAAGTATCATTTTCGTCTGGGGGTGCCCTTCCCTGTAGGGGTGCTGGAGCCTCCCTCCCCCCCTCCACAGCATCTTATATGGGGGAGGTGGTCTACACTATTCCCGACTTTGTTCTTCATTCCCCACCAAATTTGTTCCTTCATCCCCCCTCTTCTATAAACAGGGTCGCCATGCCAGAAAAGGGGTCTCCAGAGAAATTACCGGTACTGGGTTTGTTCTCAACTACTAAATGCTTGTTTTCTGAACTCTTATCAGCGCTTTCTTTCTCTGTCTTGGCCCTTAACAATTTGCAATTTTATGTTACCTAATTAGTCCCTATTCTCCCTGACTTTACCTCTTCTGCCCGTACAGACCCCTATTTACCTAGGGCGGTATCCACAGAATGCCTTGTCCATTCAGTCCCCTTACGCTTCTTAGCGCAGTATCCACAAGGTCTCAGTATTATCCTGCCCGTACAGACCCCTATTTACCTAGGGCGGTATCCACAGAATGCCTTGTCCATTCAGTCCCCTTACTCATCTTAGGGCGGTATCCACAAGGGCTCAGTATTATTCTGCCTCTACAGACCCCTATTTACCTAGGGCGGTATCCGCAGGATGCCTTGTCCATTCAGTCCCCTTACTCTTCTTAGGGTGGTATCCACAAGGTCTCATTCTTATCATACAGAATCTATTTTCTCAGATCAATTATTTTCTACTTACCCTACTGCGCAGTCTTCTCGAGTAATCCTCCGGGTCTTCTCTTAGAATAATTTAGTGACAGATTCTTTGGATCGGAGAGGCCCTCTGACCGCCTAGACGCTTCTGTATCCTCAGTGGCTTCCCATTTACAACGGGTTGTTAGTCCAAATGAAGCGGAAAACCGCTATCTTTTTGCGGGTGGCCACCCTTGTCCTGTTGTCCCCGGCAGCTCCTGAGGGGCTGGGAAGTGCCCTTGGTTGGTCATTCTTTACCGAATGGGCCTCTTTCCAACCCTGCTCGCAACGCCAGTTTACCGATCCAACGCAAGGTTACCGATACTCAAAATTAAGTCAGGCGATGTGGAGAATTCTTCAAGAAGTTCAAACCTTCATTTGCAAATCAAGGCTGGGACAATCAAACAGTCAATTGCTTGACTGCCCACCCACACAAAGAGTTGCTTCTTTTTATGGCATGTTTAACTCTGTATGTCACACCCCCGATACATTTCCATACCTAATCACTTACAGACATTCTCTTATCAATAGTGAATCACTTGCAGCCATTCCCTTACCATTAACCAATTACCTGCATTCACATTTCCCCTCTTAACCCAGTTATTTTCCATCTCTTAATCCATCCTTATTTTAACCACATCACTTCTACCTTGGCCCCCCTTTTCTCTTGCTCATCCAGCTAGGGTTTGATACAGAGTTACAAAGGTCATATACCTGTCACAATTGATTTACACTAATTGCTGCGAGAGAAGAACCCAAAGTTTACACAGGCTTACAAAAACAATCAGCCCTGAATACAGGGCACACAGGCTTTCACACAGAGCACAAAGTTAAAATACCAAGGATAAAAGTTAAGTATCTCAAGTATTACAAACACTAAGGTTATTAAAAAATATAAAAGTTAAAATACTGATTTCTGTACTTCCATATAATTACTGCGCAAACACCTCATCAGTGGTTCTCTCGCTCAGGTCGGAGTGAGTAGAGTAGGGATTAAATTTTGAAGTGGGCTTCTTTGACCAAGTTGAGGAGATCTCGTTGCTCAATCCCCTTTTTAAATGACTTAACATCGGGAGCAGCATGTGTGTTGGGTGGTAACATATTCCATTCCCTTATCGTCCTTGGGTAAAGGGAATATTGGTCGCAAAGTTTATTGAAATTTAGCCAGTTGATGCTGTAGGGACCGTTATTTTGTCTTGTTTCATGGCAGTTGGTGCTCTGGGATGACGGGAGATTTGATGGTGTGATTTTGTGAATCTCCTTGTAAATTGCAATAAGTCTTAGCTTGATTCTGCGGAGCTCTAGGGTATCCCATCCGAGAGAAGTCAGCATATTATTCAGGCTTGAAATGCGCTTGTATTCATTACATACAAAGCGGGCTGCTCGGCGTTGTACTTTCTCCAGGGTGATCTTGTTGTTGTTGTTGTTGAAAGGATCCCATACGGCTCCACAATACTCCAATTTGGGCCTGACCAAGGACTTGTAGGCATTCTCTTTGACGGATGTACTACATGTGTGAAAATTTATTTTAAGAAGGCCGAGAGTTCTATTGCTTTGTTGGACACTTGACTACTTGGCGTCGCCCAACTTAAATCTTTGCTTAATTCGACTCATACATATGGGTGATCTTCTTCTTCTTGCGTATGGCGTACACAGTCTAAAGTTGTTGGACAACTTGTTCTATTTGATCTTATTTGAATGTGCATGCCGGGTTAATTGCATTCATCGAAACAGGGCGGACCATGTGAAGGTTCCAATCTTCCACCCCGATATGGGTGATGGTCGACAGCAAGCATGTTGTATTCCGATAAAAGTGGTTTAGTCTTGTGTGAGACATGCATGGTATGGCATTTGGTTGTATTGAATGACATCTGCCAGGATTTCCCCCACTCACAGAGAGCATCCAGATCCTTCTGTAAGGACAAGCTGTCTTCTGGTGGTTTAATCTCTCTATAAATGATGGCATCATCTGCGAAGAGTCGAACTCTGGACAAAACTGCATTTGGAATGTCATTGATATACAGTAGGAAGAGCAATGGACCCATGACAGTCCCCTGTGGTACACCTGATGTCACAGAAGTTTCAATAGACGTCTCTCCCTCCAAGAGAACTTGCTGGTGTCTCCTTGTCAAAAAGATCTCAATCCATTTTAAGAGGTTGCCGTCTATTCCTACATGGTTGAGTTTGTACAGGAGCTGCTTGTGGGGAACCTTATAAAAGCCTTACTGAAGTCTAATATAATCAGGTCAGTCTGACCCTTGTTATCGAGTGACCTGGCTAGATCATCAATGAATCCCGCCAGTTGGGATTCACATGATTGACCCTAAAGCCATGCGGTGGTTCGTTAGTACCTTGTGGAAGTCAATATGGTCCATAATATGTTGCTGGATTATATGTTGGAGAATCTTGCATGATATGGAGGTCTGTGAAACTGGCCGATAATTTGCAGGATTTATCCTATCTCCTTTTTTATAGATGGGAACATTGTTAGCATTCAGCCAATCTTCTGGGAGTTCTCCACTATCCACAGACTTCTGAAAAATCTTTTGGAAGACTGGAGCTAAGCTTGTTGCACAATTCTTTAAAACTCTGGCTGGTATCTTGTCTGGACCTGATGCCTTTTTTGTTTTATTTCTTCCAATAATTTCTACACCCCGTTCGTTGTTGCCTTAAGATCTGCAATTTGGAGTTTGTTGTGAGTTCAATGACGGGAATTCACTAGGTTTTCTTCAGTAAAAAACAAACAAAACTGCTTGTCTGCTGCCAAAGCGGCCTTGTCTGTGGCCTTGTCCACCTCATTGATGTAAGGCTTGAGATTCCAAATACTTCCTGGCTCATTTTCTTGATGTAATTCCAGAAAGGCTTCGTGTCTTCTGATTTTAAACTTTCTCCTATCACATCATGGATGCATTCTTGATGCACTTTCTTGATTTGTCTGTCAATTGAACGCCGAAAATTCTTGAAATCTGAAATGTTGACCCAGATTTTCTTGCTCTGTTTTTTCCTAATTGCTGAATTTACCCACGGTAAATTATATCTGGTGGAACACATTTTTGATTGAATAAAACAGTCCATGGCCCTGACAAGAACTTGTTTAAAATATAACCACATGTCTGTTGCTGCCACATAATCTCCTGTTAATTTCTCATTAAATTCTGATATGTTCATCTATAGAAGAGAAATCTGCCTTTTTTGAAGTGGAAAATCTTCCTTCTCGGTGGTCTAACTGCTTTGGCTGTCATCTTGGATTGGACAATAACAGCATCATGGTCGCTTATGCCTGATGTCACATCACAGCTTTCTACAAACGAGGGATGGCTGACAAAACACGTCAAGTATATTTCTGACTCATCAACAATTTGAGTGAGGTTGAAATCATTGGCCAAATCCAACATGTGTTCATCCCAGTTTGGCAAAAGAATAAATCAGGGAAGGTAGTGCATCCGTGGATAACAAGGGAAATCAGGGATAGTATCAAAACAAAAGAGGAAGCCTACGAATTAGCCAGAACAAGCAGCCTACCAGAGGACTGGGAGAAATTCAGAGTCCAGCAGAGGAGGACAAAAGGCTTAATTAGGAAAGGGAAAATAGATTATGAAAGAAAACTGGCAGGGAACATAAAAACTGACCGCAAAAGTTGTTATAGATATGTCAAGAGGAAAAGATTAGTTAAAACAAATGTCAGAAACAGGGTATTGATCATGGGGAACAAGGACATGCCAGACCAATTGAATAATTACTTTGGTTCCGTCTTCACTAAGGAAGACATAAATAATCTGCCGGAAATAGCAAGGGACCGGGGGTTAAATGAGATGGAGGAACTGAGTGAAATCCAGGTTAGCCAGGAAGTGGTGTTAGGTAAATTGAATGGATTAAAGGCCGATAAATCTCCAAGGCCGGATAAGTTGCATCCCAGAGTATTTATGGAAGTAGCTGCAGAAATAGTGGATGCATTAGTGATAATTTTTCAAAACTCTTTAGATTCTGGAGTAGTTCCTGAGGACTGGAGGTTAGCTAATGTAACCCCACTTTCTAAAAAGTGAGGGAGAGAGAAAACGGGGAATTACAGACCAGTTTGTCTAACATCGGTGGTGGGGAAAATTCTGGAGTCAGTTATTAAAGATGGGATAGCAGCATATTTGGAAAGTGGTGAGTTCATTGGACAAAGTCAGCATGGACTTATGAAAGGTAAAACATGTCTGACGAATCTTATAGAATTTTTCGAGGATGTAACTAGTAGAGTGGATAAGGGGGAATATCTGTTATATCTGTTAATATGTGTTATATCTGGACTTTCAGAAGGCTTTCGACAAGGTCCCACATAAGAGATTAGCATACAAACTTAAAGCACATGGTATTGGGGGTTCAGTATTGATGTGGATAGAGAACTGGCTGGCAGACAGGAAGCAAAGAGTAGGAGTAAACGGGTCGTTTTCAGAATGGCAGGCAGTGACTAGTGGGGTACCGCAAGGCTCAGTGCTGGGACCCCAGCTATTTACAATATATATTAATGATCTGGATGAGGGAATTGAATGCAACATCTCCAAGTTTGCGGATGGCACGAAGCTGGGGTGCAGTGTTAGCTGTGGGGAGGATGCTAGGAGGCTGCAAGGTGACTTGGATAGGTTGGGTGAGTGGGCAAAGGCATGGCAGATGCAGTATAATGTGGATAAATGTGAGGTTATCCACGTTGGTGGCAAAAACAGGAAAGTAGACTATTATCTGAATGGTGGCCGATTAGGAAAAGGGGAGATGCAACGAGACCTGGGTGTCATGGTACACCAGTCATTGAAAGTAGGAATGCAGGTGCAGCAGGCAGTGAAGAAAGCAAATGGTATGTTAGCATTCATAGCAAAAGGATTTGAGTATAAGAGCAGGGAGGTTCTAATGCAGTTGTACAGGGTCTTGGTGAGACCACACCTGGAGTATTGCGTACAGTTTTGGTCTCGTAATCTGAGGAAAGACATTCTTGCCATAGAGGGAGTACAGAGAAGGTTCACCAGACTGATTCCTGGGATGGCAGGACTTTCATATGAGGAAAGACTGGATAGACTCGGCTTGTACACGTTGGAATTCAGAAGACTGAGGGGGGATCTTATAGAAACTTACAAAATTCTTAAGGGGTTGGACAGGCTAGATGCAGGAAGATTATTCCCGATGTTGGGGAAGTCCAGAACTAGGGGTCACAGTTTAAGGATAAGAGGGAAGACTTTTAGGAACGAGATGAGGAAATCATTTTTTACACAGAGAGTGGTGAATCTGTGGAATTCTCTGACACAGAAGGTAGTTGAGGCCAGTTCATTGGCTATATTTAAGAGGGAGTTAGATGTGGCCCTTGTGGCTGAAGGGATCAGGGGGTATGGAGAGAAGGCAGGGATGGGATACTGAGTTGGATGATCAGCCATGATCATATCAAATGGCGGTGCAGGCTCGAAGGGCCGAATGGCCTACTCCTGCACCTATTTTCTATGTTTCTATGTTTCTATGTAACATATAGGCTGTGGGCTGAGCATCGAAAATGTGTCTAGAATTGAACTTTCGTGATCCATGTCTCGGAACTACTTGAAATTTTGCACAGATTTAGATAAAATATAATTGAGAAGGAAGTCATAACTCGTCAGTGCCAAAAGTTGCACATTAATTAATTAATCTAATTAGAAAATTAGATCAAAAAAGTAAGTGCCATCTAGTGTTCAATGCTCATATTACTTAATGGGGAGCCTAATTCCGTTCTGCTGCCTATCTAAACTATATATTATTATACCATATATATATATGACGTGAATATGACTGTATAAAAATAATATAATGAATATTATTGTGAGTGTGTATTTTGAATGAGACTGCCGCAGAGGTCTGGCTCCTGAACCCGCCTAATTAATGGGTGAGGGCAGTTCCCGTGGGTTCCCCTGTTTATGAACCCCACTGACTGCCAGTGTGCAGAGTGGGACTAGTGTAGTGCCAGGCTGGGGGAAGGCTAAGGCATCTTCCACTGACAGGTAATTGCCTAACCCTAACTTGCCCCCCTTCCAGAGCTACCCACGGCTGGAGCTGGAGCCGCTTTGGGACTGGCTGCGGGCTCCGTAAGTGTGGCCCCGCAGTGCATCCACCTCGGCCAGCATGCCCTTCTGGATCATCATGGTGATGATGGTGGGGAGCAGCACTGCCCTGCACGCCGCCCGGGCCACCTTCAGCACCCCCATAGCGCCGGCTCTGTCAGCCCGCCCGCACGCTCGCTGCAACACCGGCTGTCCGACAGCCCAACCGATCCCTCGCAGCATCCACCGGCCTACCGACAGCCCGACTGATTCTTCACAGCATCCACTAGCCTACCGACAGCCCAACCGATCCCTCGCAGCATCCACCGGCCTACCGACAGCCCGACTGATTCTTCACAGCATCCACCGGCCTACCGACAGCCCGACTGATTCTTCACAGCATCCACCGGCCTACCGACAGCCCGACTGATTCTTCACAGCATCCACCGGCCTACCGACAGCCCGACCGACCCCTCGCAGCATCCACCGGCCTACCGACAGCCCGACTGATTCTTCACAGCATCCACCGGCCTACCGACAGCCCGACCGACCCCTCGCAGCATCCACCGGCCTACCGACAGCCCGACTGATTCTTCACAACATCCACTAGCCTACCGACAGCCCGACCGATCCTTCACAACATCCACCGGCCTACCGACAGCCCGACTGATTCTTCACAACATCCACCGGCCTACCGACAGCCCGACTGATTCTTCACAGCATCCACCAGCCTACCGACAGCCCGACCGATCCTTCACAGCATCCACTAGCCTACCGACAGCCCGACTGATCCCTCACAGCATCCACCGGCCTACCGACAGCCCGACTGACAGACTGATCGACTGACTGACGGACGGACAGACCGACCCTAATCCTAACCCTCACTCTACATTTGTTATTTATAATTTTTATTTAACAGTTCGCATCATAACTTTACAAAGATAAATCAATTGTAAAACAAAATTATCAGCAAGGTTAGCATTACCTTTATTCCTTGGAAACCTTGCTATTCTTTTGATGTAATTAGGAGGCAGCCATGATCCCAGCGTGCTCGCAGCCTAGCTACCATGAAACAAAGAGCGGGATTGGTCAATTGGCGTCCGACCTCAATGTCAAACGTGCATTAATTGGACAATTACTACTCGGAAAATTTGAGGTTTTTCACATATTTAAAAAATATGTGCAGATTTTGTTCTTGATGAATTTCAGGTATGATTTCTATAATATTTTTACACAATATGTTAAAAATGCAGGTATTTACGTGATTTGGGTCACGAACTTAAACGAAAAAGCACCTCGGCCCACAGCCTAATTTTCTTGTTGCATGTAATATTTCTACCCCAGTACGAAGAGAATTGTTGGACCAGTCTATATCAGGGAGATTAAAATCACCCAGTAGCCATACAGAAGCAGACTTCGGAAGCTTGGATAAAGAAGCTTCAAGTTCTCTTAAATGTTCCTGTCCTGACGATGGAGGGCGGTAAAATGCCCCAATGTAAGTAGGATTTAGCCCCTTTATGTGAATGCTAACCCACAGCACCTCGCAGTTTGCATCAAGATCTTTCTCTTCAGTAGCAATATACAAGTTCCTAATAGGGATGGGATCATGTATCCGGCTAAAATGAGGATCACCTATAATGGTATTGAACATATGTTCATCGAACCAGAAGCAGCTTACAAACATGCTCAAGACATTTTAAAAGTGATAGCTGATTAAGTACATCATCACGTCTCCAAGACAAGGCTTTTATTCCACAGATATCGACAGAGGGGAAGCTGATAAAGATGACTTTTTAAAAAAAGACTAAGATGGCGGAGCTTCTCCATGTGCTGGTGTCTAGACATTTTATCTTTCAATGACATTCTTTGTTCCAACTCGAGCGAAAGATGGAATAACAAGGGCGTGGCTGAATGGGGAACGTAATACAAACGGACTTAAAAATAAATTTCCTGAATTAAAGTCTTTTAAAATTGTAACCCTATACTAATCCTATACTAACACAGAAACTACTGAATTAACATAGTAATAGTAATTAAATCTAATGCGAATTAACATAGTAATAGTAATAGTAATTGAACTGTTAAAATGGTAAAATGTAATAATCCATTATATTGATTGATCCCCCCGGGGAGGGGAAGGGGGGGCTAAATATAAGGAAATAGATTAATAACAGACTAAAAAAAAACGAATTTAGATAATATAATAGGCTTCAGTTCAAGTTATACTTGGGAGGAGGTGAGGAGATTCAGAACCTTGGCAAACAGCCAGGAGTCTGACTCTGGTTAACCCCTTCCAACAAGCAGTTGATTAGTACTGAAGCGGAAGCAAATGTAAAACTGTTAGCATAGGTAAATGGTAGATAAGTTGAAGATTTGATTAGATAAGACTTAATTATATATATATATATATATGGTAATGGTGATATATATAACTCGGCTTTGAATTGGCCCCAGCTCCCTTTTGCAAGATTATTCAAGGGGGCGGAGCTAAATGTAGATTAACAACAACGGAAGTCAATAAATGTGTAACTACCACCATTAGGTGGATAATTTGTTACAGTGTCGTTATTTTTAGACACTGTAATATTACTTTTTTTAATTTTTATTTGTGTTACAATAATTCACATTTTTTTGTTTTTTTGTTCAAGGACAATTTTAAAAGGGATGTACCAACAGAATTTAATAGTGCAAATGCTCCCCCGACATCCAGAGACCATATGACTCAAACGTATTAAAATAATTAAAAATGCAAGACGATAAACAAAAGAAATTTGGAGGAATCACATTTTGCAGTTGGAACATAAGGGGTGCTAATGAACCTATTAAAAGCGGTAAGATTTTCGCACAACTGAAGTCGCTCAATTCGGACATAATCTTTGATACCACTCTACGCCAACACCGCACGCAGAAACGCCCAGATTTTTTCCATTTCGGTAGAGATTTCATCTTTCTTTACGATTAGACACGCCTGATTACATTTCGTCGTTTTTATGTACACATTTTTTAATAAAATCCATCACCCCCCCAGCACACTCACTCATTTTGTCTCCTCCTGCTGGTCAGCCACCATAACGGCTGCTGTCTACCGCCTCTGCTCCGAAAACGACGCCATCTTTTTTTCGCTATTTATTTTCAACCCGGGGTATGAATCACGTTCGGACTCTAAAACCCCGGGTTCTGAAGCACATTCAGTGTCCAGGGGTCTGAAGCACGTTCTGGATTTTCACCCCGGGGTCTGAAACATGTTCTGGTTTTTTCCCACTAATGATTTTCACCCCGGGGTCTGAAGCACGTTCGGGATCTCACACCCCGGGGTCTTAAGCACGTTCGGTGTCCAGACCAACGGGTCTGCACTTGGTCTAGTCTATATTTAAAACTCTGTGTGTGTGTGTGTCTGCTTGACTTGTGCCAGCGCCAGCCTTTGATATCGCGGTATCAAAGGCTGGCTACGCCAACACCGCACGAAGAAACGCCGAGATTTTTTCCATTTCTGTAGAGATTTCACTTTTCTTTACGAGTAGCCGCTCCTGATTAAATTTCGTCGTGTTTATGTACACACTTTTAATACAATCCTTCCCCCCCCTACTCCCAAAATTTCAAAATGTTTAAAAAAACAGCTCT
>CM075978.1:151767671-151866504 GCA_038087875.1 Malacoraja senta | reverse complement strand
ATAGCCTAAGTGTCCAAATAACATTCACACAATAATTCACAATATAACATAATTTTTAAATCTAATTTTCATGAATTTACAGGCCAAATGGAAGGAATTGAATGTTTAATACCTGTAAATTAATGGGCATTTAATTCATCTTGCGAGTGAGAATTTCTGGAACGCGATCTTTTGGAACGTTCATTTGCGGTGAATTTAACCCCGTATTGGCATGAAAATACTGCCGTTAATTCGGGGAATAAAATCACCGTGTCGCATGACAAAATGTGAATTAAAGGCTTCTTAAGAAGCACTTTTATACATTTAAAGAAAGCACTTTCGTTTACCTGTCCATTGTGTGAAATCCGTCCCCGTTATTGGCGTTGACGCTTCAGGAGCTGCTTTTAAAATGACTGTAGCGCTGACATTGACGATTTAATTTAAAAAAAAAATTCCCAAAAAGCCGGTAGGAACGATTTTGTCAGCGAAGTTTTGTACTCCAACAAAATATTTCCAGGACAGGGGAGGATAAACCGCGTTTTAACCCCGCCCCCCCCTTAAAGGCGCCAAAATCGCGCACACGGCCAGTGGCAGAATTACAGCGCGACTGAAGGTAAGTTTTGTAACATACCTAAATCATGTATTTTACAGAGGTGGCCCGGCACCAACTTACCCTGACTCTCCCGCAGCTCTGGACCTTCACACTCACCCACTCACCCACTTACCCACTCACACACACACTCACTCACTCACCCACTCACCCACTCACCCACTCACTCACCCACTCACACACCCACCCACACACTTACTCACTCACTCACCCACTCACACCCACCCACTCACTCACCCACTCACTCACCCACCCACTCACCCACTCACTCACACACCCACACACTTACTCACCCACTCACTCACTCACCCACTCACTCACACACACACTTACTCACTCACTCACCCACTCACTCACTCACCCACCCACTCACCCACTCACCCACTCACACCCACCCACACACTCACCCACTCACACACACACTCACCCACACACTTACTCACTCACTCACCCACTCACCCACACATGTAAGGAACCACAACTGTACTTCATTCGATGCCAGATGCCCTGAACAAACGCTTCCTCGCTTATCTGGACTCTACCAAGGATCACAAGCTTGCCCGCTTCCACTAACACTTCTTGACTCGACCGCCCGTGCGCAGGCCCAGAGCCCCACCGCGGCGCCGCCCACCCGACCACCACGAGGCCGAGATGGCCACCACGAGGAGCAGCAACAACTTCCACCACGTATCCGACCCTCACCGTCTTCCCAGCCAAACCCGGACCACCGAAACTGCTGCGGCTGCCGCCTCTCACCGCCTCCCTGGGGCCACCACTGTGGTCACTAAATCTCACTACCTTCCCGAGGCCACTGCCGCTGTCACTGACCTTCACTGTCTTCCCGGGGCCACCGATGCTGCTGCCGCCAACCCGTATCTCTACTCCAGCCCCCCACGGGCCTCCAGCGGTGACTCCGCCGACCCTCGCCTCTCCACCGGTCACCAGCGGGCCAGAGCCGTCACCTCACCAGAGTTCTGCTCAGCACTAGCCCCACAACCTCCACGATGCAGACAGCACGTGGTCTCACTCTGCTGGGTCCTAGTGCTCCCCCCCCCCCTCCCACAGGGGACCGCATTAGTGATGGGTTTTCCCCATCCCCCTCTTTTAACCAGGTTACCCCGACCACACACCCGCTAGTTAAATATCCAGGATGTTTATTTTGGCTTTTGTTTTTACAGAGGTGCCAGAGCGACACTCCAGTGAGATCCGGCAGCACTGCACCCCTGCCCATACACCATTAAGGATCTGGACCCGAAACATCACCCATTCCTTCTCTCCAGAGATGCTGCCTGTCCCCGCTGAGTTACTCCAGCATTTTATGTCCACCATGACCTCTCCAAGGTTGACAGAAATGCTGGAGAAACTCAGCGGGTGAGGTAGCATCTATGAAGCGAAGGAATAGGGGACGTTTCGGGTCGAGACCCTTCCTCAGACTGATGTGGAGTTGGGGAGGCGGGAAGAAGATAGGAAGAGGCGGAGACAGTAGGCTGTGGGAGAGCTGGGAATGGGAGGGGAAGGAGGGAGAAAGCAAGGACTACCTGAAATTGGAGAAGTCAATGTTCATACCGCTGGGGTGTAAACTACCCAAGCGAAATATGAGGTACTGTTCCTCCAATTTGCGGTGGGACTCAATCTGGCCATGGAGGAGGCCCAGGACAGAAAGGTCGGATTCGGAATGGGAGGGGGAGTTGAAGTGCTGAGCCAACCGGAGATCAAATACGAACTAAGCGCAGGTATTCGGCGAAATGATCGCCAAGCCTGCGCTTGGTCTCACTGATGTAGAACAGCTGACACCTAGAGCAGTGGTTGCAATAGATGAGGTTGGAGGAGGTGTAGGTGAACCTCTGCCTCACCTGGAAAGACTGCTTGGGTCCTTGAATGGAGTCAAGGGGGGAGGTAAAGCAACAAGTATAGCATTTCCTGCGGTTGCAAGGGAAAGTGCCAGGAGAGGGGGTGGTTCGGGTGGGAAGGGACGAATTAACCAGGGAGTTACGGAGGGAGTGGTCTCTGCGGAAAGCAGAAAGGGGAGGAGATGGGAAGATGTGGCCAGTGGTGGGGTCCCGTTGGAGGTGGCGAAAATGTCGGAGGATTATCTCCATGTCATCCAGAGATGTTGCCTGGCCCCCGGGCGGGGCTTCAGTCACACACACACACACACACCCTCAATGGGCGTGGCTTCCTCCCCACACGCCCTCAACGGGCGGGGCCTACGCTGGCCACCGGGTGGGGGGCTGCAACAGACGCGCCCGTTGGACGGTACGGGCGGATTCCCTCAATGGGCGGGGCTACCACAGGCCCGATTTCCGGGGCGTGACCTAACTGGATTGACCCGTTCATGGGGCGTGGTCCCACCAGGCCCCGCCCCTCGCCGCCATGTTCCGGACACGCGCGCTCTCGAGCATCCAGCTACTGCGCGGCGAGCTCTTCCCGTGCGCGCGCCCGGGGCTGATGCTCGCGCTGTGTCCGTGCGCGCGCCCGGGGCTGTTGCACGCGCTGGGCGGCACGGCGCGGCGCTACCGCGTGGAGCAGCGGAGTTACTGGCAGGCACTGCGGCGGCGGCTGCTCGGCCCGCCGGAACCGCCCTACCGCCGGCCGTGCCTGGTGGGGACGCCGGTGCTGCGCGCCGTGGCGGCGGCCGTGCCCGCGGACCAGGTGCGCGGCCCCGAGGTGCAGCGGCTCGTGCACGCGCTGGTGGCCGCGCTGCGTCGGGCTGACGCGGTGGGGCTGAGCGCGCCCCAGCTCGGGGTCGCGCTGCGCGTGCTCGTGCTGGAGGTGCCCGAGCGCGTGCTCGAGGCCGAGGATGCGCGCGTCCGCGAGGCGCGCGACATGGTGGCCGTGCCCCTGCGCGTCATCGTCAACCCGCGGATCCGCGTGGTCGACCCGCGCCCCGTCCTCCTGCCCGAGGCCTGTCACAGCCTCCCCGGCATCGCCGCCTGCGTGGCCCGGCACCGAGCCGTGGAGGTGACAGGTGGGCCGGGGATAGCGGGGGTTGGGCCGGGCCGGGGATAGTGGGGGTTGGGCCGGGGATAGTGGGGGTTGGGCCGGGCCGGGGATAGTGGGGGTTGGGCCGGGGATAGCGGGGGTTGGGCCGGGGATAGTGGGGGTTGGGCCGGGCCGGGGATAGTGGGGGTTGGGCCGGGGATAGTGGGGGTTGGGCCGGGGATAGTGGGGGTTGGGCCGGGGATAGTGGGGGTTGGGCCGGGCCGGAGATAGTGGGGGTTGGGCCGGGCCGGGGATAGCGGGGGTTGGGCCGGGCCGGGGATAGTGGGGGTTGGGCCGGGGATAGTGGGGGTTGGGCCGGGGATAGTGGGGGTTGGGCCGGGGATAGTGGGGGTTGGGCCGGGGATAGCGGGGGTTGGGCCGGGCCGGGGATAGTGGGGGTTGGGCCGGGGATAGTGGGGGTTGGGCCGGGGATAGCGGGGGTTGGGCCGGGCCGGGGATAGTGGGGGTTGGGCCGGGGATAGTGGGGGTTGGGCCGGGGATAGTGGGGGTTGGGCCGGGGATAGTGGGGGTTGGGCCGGGCCGGGGATAGTGGGGGTTGGGCCGGGGATAGTGGGGGTTGGGCCGGGGATAGCGGGGGTTGGGCCGGGCCGGGGATAGTGGGGGTTGGGCCGGGGATAGTGGGGTTGGGCCGGGGATAGTGGGGGTTGGGCCGGGGATAGTGGGGGTTGGGCCGGGGATAGCGGGGGTTGGGCCGGGCCGGGGATAGTGGGGGTTGGGCCGGGGATAGTGGGGGTTGGGCCGGGGATAGTGGGGGTTGGGCCGGGGATAGCGGGGGTTGGGCCGGGCCGGGGATAGTGGGGGTTGGGCCGGGGATAGCGGGGGTTGGGCCGGGCCGGGGATAGCGGGGGTTGGGCCGGGCCGGGGATACCGGGGGTTGGGCCGGGCCGGGCATAGTGGGGGTTGGGCTGGGGATAGCGGGGGTTGGGCCGGGCCGGGGATAGTGGGGGTTGGGCCGGGGATAGCGGGGGTTCCAAGCGCCCCCCTCTCTCTTTGACCCCGTCTGTGTTGCAGGTCTGGACAAGCGGAGGTAGAAGTTTGAAGGGGGATGGGTGTCCCGGGCCCCTTCCTCTGACCCACCGCCTTGTGTTGCAGGTCTGGGACGAGCAGGAGAGGGGGGTGGGGGGAGAGGAAAGGTTTGAAGAGGTCCGGTGGGGTACTAGGGGTTTGGAGTCAGGTGTCCAGGGGCTAATTCCTCTGACCCCCCTCCCCCGGTATGTTGTGGGGGTGGGTTTATAGTGGTCTCTGTGGGTCCCACTCCCACCTCTCTGTACCCCTGTAGTGTTGCAGGGCTGGACAGGTGGTGGGTTATGGTGGTCTCCATGGGTCCCACACTCTCTAACCCCCTGTTGTGTTGCAGGGCTGGATGAGCAGGGGCAGCCGCTGCGCTGGACAGTATCAGGCTGGACAGCGCGGATCCTGCAACATGAGGTGGACCACCTGGATGGGCGGCTCTTCATCGACCTGATGGACAGCAGAACCTTCCAAAACCTGCGCTGGCAGGAGGCGCTGGAGTGAGCGTCATGGTGATGCCGCCCAGCAGAGATGCAGGAACCGACACAGCAAGATCCCACTGGCAGTGGCTCCCCTATCACCGAGGACAAGCAGCCCCTGAACCCTGCGTGGCCACATTGGGATATGAGTGGTCAGCCAGGCAGATTTTACAAATCCACCCAAATGTGGGAAACTGAATAAAATTCACCAGAAGCTGGTGAATTCTCACGGCATCCTCACCTTACTCGGAAACCACGTAAATTCCTGATGCCTCCCCCTTTTCTAGGCACAAATCCCCCCTCCCCTTGCCGTAACACAGGGACGGCCGTGAGTTGCCCAGCCCCGAGAGGCGACGTCAGTGTTGGTGTTTCTGTGCTGTGTAACCAAGCTTCATCAGAAAACATTCACTTCTGCTATCATATGACACACACATAGCCTTCCATAACCGCAGCAAGCTTTTGTTGCCAGTTCTGGATAACACTTTTTATTTGTGACATTAAATTATGTGTCTTTTATAAGGAACGTCTTATGCATTCAGACAAAAAGCTATATCACATTTATCTTTTTATCATTTTTGTTAACTGATTGGAGGTGTACCTGCCCACGCCTGGGCATGACCCCATGATTAGTGGTGTTTCTGATTATCTTCCCACGCCTGCTTATTACCCCATACAGCTATCGTTGGAGTTCTCTACCTTGGTGTATTGAAAGTGGTCGGTCATGTGAAATCAATGGATTTTTAGAGATTTAAATGGCCATTAGGATCAGGCACGAGAGTATTTGAGATACAGGTTTACACATGATCTTCAGTCCACCAGGCTCGAGGGGAAGTGTGGGCAACTGTACATTTAAAGAGTACTCAATAGCTGATGAGATTCGAGGAGTTTCAGGACAGCACCACTCCCAGCTCTCTGGTCTTTCCATGTAAATGTCCCCTAATCTCTGCTGAAATTCCATGTAAATGTCCCCTAATCCTTACTAAACCGATTACAGAGAAGATCACAACTTTCCACCTGATGCCGAACTTTTCTTTGGTATTCATGAAGGAGAAGGATATGGAATTATGTGAGGTAAGGGAAACAAGCAGAGTAGCAATGGAAACTGAGATTCAAAGAAGAGGAGGTGCTGACACTTTTGAAAAATATGAAAACGGATAAGTCTCCAGGTCCTGACAGGATATTCCCTAGGACATTGAGGGAAGTTAGTGTAGAAATAGCAGGGGCTATGACAGAAATATTTCAAATGTCATTAGAAACGGGAATAGTGCCGGAGGATTGGCGTACTGCGCATGTTCCGTTGTTTAAAAAGGGTTCGAAGAGTAAACCTAGCAATTATAGACCTGTTAGCTTGACGTCAGTGGTGGGCAAATTAATGGAAAGGATACTTAAAGATAATATATATAAGCATCTGGATAAGCAGGGTCTGATTAGGAACAGTCAACATGGATTTGTGCCAGGAAGGTCATGCTTGACTAATCTTGAATTCTTCGAAGAGGTTACTAGGGAAATTGATGAGGGTAAAGCAGTGGATGTTGTCTATATGGACTTCAGTAAGGCCTTTGACAAGGTTCCTCATGGAAGGTTGGTTAAGAAGATTCAATTGTTGGGTATTAATGGTGGAGTAGCAAGATGGATTCAACAGTGGTTGAATGGGAGATGCCAGAGAGTAATGGTGGATGGCTGTTTGTCAGGTTGGAGGCCGGTGACTAGTGGGGTGCCTCAGGGGTCTGTGTTGGGTCCACTGTTGTTTGTCATGTACATCAATGATCTGGATGATGGTGTGGAAAATTGGATTAGTAAGTATGCAGATGATACTAAGATAGGTGGTGTGGATAATGAAGTAGATTTTCAAAGTCTACAGAGAGATTTAGGCCATTTGGAAGAGTGGGCTGAAAGATGGCAGATGGAGTTTAATGCTGACAAATGTGAGGTGCTACATCTCGGCAGGACAAATCAAAATAGGACGTACACGGTAAACATAGAAACATAGAAACATAGAAAGTAGGTGCGAGAGTAGACCACCAGGCCCATCGAGCCCGCACCGCCATTCGCTCATGGCTGAACACTAAACAGACACCCTTACCCACAAACAGTAGACACAAGACACAGAACACAAGACACTACCCTCCCCTTTATATCGCTATCACCCCTCTCCACCCCAAGAACCGCGTGATCTCCTGGGGGAGGCAAAAAAACGGATAAAAACCCAGGTCCAATTCGGGAAAAAAATCTGGGAAATGGTAGCGAATTGAGGAATGCAGTTGAACAGAGGGATCTAGGAATAACTGCATAGTTCCCTGAAGGTGGAATCTCATGTAGATAGGGTGGTAAAGAAAGCTTTTGGTGTGCTGGCCTTTATAAATCAGAGCATTGAATATAGAAGTTGGGATGTAATGTTAAAATTGTACAAGGCATTGGTGAGGCCAATTCTGGAGTATGGAGTACAATTTTGGTCGCCTAATTATAGGAAGGATGTCAACAAAATAGAGAGAGTACAGAGGAGATTTACTAGAATGTTGCCTGGGTTTCAGCAACTAAGTTACAGAGAAAGGTTGAACAAGTTAGGTCTTTATTCTTTGGAGCGCAGAAGGTTAAGAGGGGACTTGATAGAGGTCTTTAAAATTATGAGCGGGTTAGACAGAATGGACGTGGATAAGCTTTTCCCATTGAGAGTAGGGAAGATTCAAACAAGGGGACATGACTTGAGAATTAAGGGACAGAAGTTTAGGGGGAACTTCTTTACTCAGAGAGTGGTAGCTGTGTGGAATGAGCTTCCAGTGGAAGTGGTGGAGGCAGGTTCGATGTTATCCTTTAAAAATAGATTGGTTGGGTATATGGACGGGAAAGGAATGGAGGGTTATGGTCTGAGTGCAGGTAGATGGGACTAGGGGGAAGTATTTTTTTTTTATTTTTTTTTAAATGTTCGGCACGGACTTGAAGGGCCGAGATGGCCTGTTTCCGTGCTGTTATGGTTATATGGTTATAACGTTTAGTGTAACCACAGTTCAGGCACAAGTCAGATCCAAGTAGGATCTGGACTCTGCCCAGCATTGGTGACGTTTTCAACCTTACTCATGGTTCTCACAGTCAGACTGTTTACAGTTGATCTGAAATGGCTTCAATATTTCTGGGGGAGACTGAGCGAGTGATTTCCTGATACACGTGCCGTAGTAGACTCACTTCCTCCTCAGTGAGAAATTGTCTGTCAGAGAATGACTAATAATCCCTCGCCTCAAAAATCCCAGTAAGTGGCTGCTGAAACACAGGGAGCAGGAATAAAGATCTGTGAATCCCAGATTGAATAGGGAGCAGCAAGAAATCATTTTATTTTAAGGCTCTCAATCACTGAATAAAAGGAAATCTCAGAACCTTTACAGAGATGGGAACAAGTAGGGGTTTCTGAGCTCTGATGATGTGACGATCAAACTGGAGTTTGCTGCATGAAGCCAATGGATAGCAAAGTGTCTTCAGTAAAACAAACCAAAGTCAGCCGGTGAAATGGCAGCAATTGCAGGACTCCCTCCCACTGTGGCAATAGCACCTGAAGCTAGTTTCACTCTTGGACAGACAATTCCACTCGATTTGGACGATCCAGTTTCAGAGAAGATTCAGCCTTCTTGCCCAAAATCCTCTGTAAATTTCTTCACCTTGTGAAGATCGTCAGCATTGACAGTGGGCCGAGTGGTGGCCAGTGAACGGAGCATATCGACCTGCACGAAGAAACCAGAGGTGGGATTAGAACCACAGCGCAGTACCACCACAGGGAAAGCCTGACCCTGACATGATTTACACTCCAAGACCAGTTGCTGGAGGCTTTGGTCAGCTCCAACCGCTGCTGTAACGGGAGGCAGTGAGGGAGCCTGGACAGACGGTAGCCACTCACCACTGGACCAGAGGTGGTCGGTGAAGAGAGGCACCAAGCTCCAGGGAGGGGAAGTGTCAGCGGAAGGGCTCCTGACCTCTGGAGGAGGGATGTGCAGCCTCAGATTACAGGAGAATTGGTGGGCAAGACATCATACTGGGACAAGCAGGGAGGCACATGGTCAAAGGGAACATAATGATCTGAATAACACACAACCTTGATCCCAGTCCAACCTCTCGCACTCCCCTGAGGTCTGACTGCTGTTTTGGCCTAAATGTTAAGCGGAGGACCAGAGACTGAGAAAGAGCAGCCTCCATCACTCCACCCCTTCATGTATTCTAGTCATTGCATCATTACAGCACAGAAGGACAGAGAGAAGCAGCTTTACCATGCAAACTATGGGCTCCAGTAGCTTGTCACTGGGAACATCCACCCAGGTCAACTCAATGGCAGCCGGGTCCCCTGGCGAACAGGGCGTCAGAAGGTCATCCACCATCACATTTGGGTTAGTCCTGGATGGACCTTGCATCTGATGAGAAGAGATTGGAAAGTGAACACTACTTCGACCTGAGAGCAAAGCAGTGTGATTATTTCTAAATAAGCAGCTGGTGAAAGACCAGGCCCACCAAACTCACACTCTGTGGCATTCTCTGAAATCAGAACCGACTGAGGAGTGAAACATGGTGATCAGTCCTCAACTCTGCTGTTGTAGGTTCACCTGCAGCTTTGTGCTTTCCTATCAATTTTGTTTTAACAATAACTTCAACAATATACTCTTTCTTGACAAACAATGCAAAAAGCGCTGTCAGTAGCTTACTCATTCCACGTGGTTCCACCAGCAGATAATTAGTCGAGGAGGAGACATCGCAATAAGCCATAACCGGCACAAAACACCACAGAAACAGGCACTTCAGCCCACAATGCCGTCAAACACATTGCCCAGTTAATCTCCGCCTGCAGGAGATCATTCCTGCAATCCCTTCATATCCATGTGCCCATAAAAGCCTCTTAAATGCCACCTCTTAAATATCATGTCTGCCTCCGCCACCACCCATGGCAGCATGTTCAGGTATCCACGCCTCTAAAAAAAACTGCCCCATACATCATTTCAATTTTGCTGTTCTGTCTTTATAGCTGTCTGGTATTTGATGTCTCCATCCTGGGAAAAAGGTTTTGACTCTCATAATTTTATAAACTTCTAACAGGTCACCCCCTCAACCTCTGATGCTCCAAAAATAATATTCGATAGTCATAGAGTGATACAGTGTGGAAATAGGCCTTTTGGCCCAACTTGCCCACACCGCCAACATGTCCCAGCTACACTAGTCCCACCTGCCCGCATTTGGTCCATATCCCTCCAAACCTGTCCTATCTATGTATCTATCTAAATCTCTTAAATATTAGGATAGTCGCTGCCTCTACTATCTCCTCTGGCAGCTTGTTCCATACACCCACCACACTTTGTATGAAAATGTTACCCCTTTTCACTTTAAACCTATGTCCTCAGGTCCTCGATTCCCCTACTCTGGACAAGAGACTGTGCATCTACCTGATCTATTCCTCTCATGATCTTATACACCTCTATAAGATCACCCCTCATCCTCCTGCGCTCCATAAAATAGAGTCCCAGCCTACTCAACCTCTCCCTATAGCTCAGGCGCTCTAGTCCTGGCCACATCCTTGTAAATCTGCACCCTTTCCAGCTTGTCAACATCTTTCCTATAACATGGTGTCCAGAACTGAGCACAATATTCTAAATGCAGCCTCACCAATGTCTTATACAACTGCAACATGACCTCTCAACTTCTATACTCAATACTCTGACTGATGAAGGCCAATGTACTAAAAGCCTTTTTGACCACCTTATCTACCTGCGACTCTACCTTCAAGGAACCATGCACCTGTACTCCTATATCCCTCTCTGCTCTACAACTCTCCCCAGTGCCCTCACATTTCTCTGTTTAAATTCCATCAACCATTCCTCAGCCCACCTGGCCAATCGATCAAGATCCTATTGTCTAACCGCTCCTTCTAGTCAATGCCTCTAATACGGGAACCTTTCCTGCATCGTTACCTTTCCTGCACCCTATCCAAAGCTTCTGCACCCTCTCTTACCTTTTTAAAATGGGTGGCTGACTGCACTTTGCGCACTGGCTGCATTAGTGCATCGCGTACAATGACGCCGATGTCCGCTCCAGAGTATCCTTCTGTCTTCCTGCCAAGTTCCCTGAAGTCAGCCTCTGCGAGGCAATGTGGGGTTGTGCCTAGATGTATTTTAAACATGTGCACTCTGGCTGGCTCCTCTGGCAATGGGATATAAATCCGCTTCTCAAATCTTGACAGAATAAATAAAAGAAGACATTTGTAAATGCATTCACATATTGATTGAAACTTTGGCTTCAGATGCTAAGCTGATGCTGACCTCCTGCGAATGGCAGAATCCAGCACCCAGGGGATATTAGTCGCTCCCAGAACCAAGATTCCATCACTGCTATTCCCAACACCTGAAGAAGTGAAACAAATTATTTGTGAACAAAACAAATAAATGCAGAGTAACCAGGTCAGTTTTAACACAGGCTCCCATTCCAATGGATTAATGTGTTTACAAGCTAGGAAGCAACAATTCATAGCCTAAATCCAAGGTGCTTGAAGAAGCTGATCCCAGATCCAGTGGGTCCAACAGATCAGAAATGTTGAGAAACCAAACACTGGCACAAGCAGACATCAATCACGTGAATTACAAGCAAGACAAGGTTACTCCATCTGATCGACCAGAAGGTCAACTGCATTTAGACCAACCCCTTTAACCTTTCAAACTGCAACCGTTTGCCCTCGTGCTTATGAAGAATGTTCTTGTCTGTCTTGAAAATATTCAAAGACTTCCTCTACCGTCCTTTAAGCAAGTTACAACGACACACAAGATCCAACAGCCACATCTGAATCAAATGGGCCAATAGACAATAGATGCAGGAGTAGGCCATTCGGCCCTTCGAGCCATTTAATGTGATCATGGCTGATCATCCCCAATCAGTACCCCGTTCCTGCCTTCTCCCCATATCCCCTGACTCTGCTATCTTTAAGAGCCCTATCTAGTTCTCTCTTGAAAGTATCCAGACAACCGGCCTCCACCGCCCTCTGAGGCAGAGAATTCCACAGACCCTCAACTCTCTGTGAGAAAAAGTGTTTCCTCATCTCCGGTTAAAATGGCTTACCCCTTATTCTTAAACTGTGGCCCCTGGTTCTGGACTCCCCCAACATCGGGAACATGTTTCCTGCCTCTAGCGTGTCCAAACCATTAATAATCTTATATGTTTCAATAAGATTCCCTCTCATCCTTCTAAACTCCAGAGTATACAAGCCCAGCCACTCCATTCTCTCAGCATATGACAGTCCCGCCATCCCGGGAATTAACCTTGTAAATCTACGCTGCACTCCCTCAATAGCATCGCTAATTTTTCAACCATTACCCCAAAAGGTAAAACATTCTCTCCACACGTTTCAATTAAGTCACCTCTTTCTCTTCTAAACACCAGCAGATACCGAGCATAGAACAGTGCAGCACAGTGGCTCACAATGTTTGTGCCGGACATGATGCCAAATAAAACGGATCTCATCTGCTTGTACATAATTTATATCTCCCTATCCCTTGCACTTCCATGTGCCTACCTAAACGCTTCTTAAACACCACTATTGTATCTACCTCCACCACCACCTTTGGCAATGCGTGCCAGGCACCCACCACCCTTGCCCCACACACCTCCATTAAATGTTCCCCCTCTCACCTTATAGCAATGCCCTCCAGTGTTGGACATTCCCACCCTATGGGAAAAGTTCTGATTGAATTGTTAAATGAAGAATTCTGCACACACAGATCCAGATGTGATCGCACCAGTGCTTTATACAACTGAAGCATTACCTTATTTTTGCATTAAATTCCCTAACAATAAACATCTGTCCTTGGATTTTCAACATCTGCAATTATTTCACTGATCTCATTCCCTTAACTTCCAATTCTCCTGAGCTCCATGGTTGAAAATCTACCCTCAGTTGAGAACTGGGTAAAACTGTTGAAGGGTACATGAACCCAAAGCAGGAAATGCCAATCCCCAATAGATCTGCCAGCAAGAACAGCGAATGGCCTTGTAGTAGCGCCACATTTCTTCACAGATCCTCGTGCATCTAGTACATGAGTTATGTGCATTCAAACAGCACACGATTTGGGAATCACCTAACAACCTGGCAGCAACCTGTGACTATTGCACTGTTAAATAAACTCTCCAAATAGTCAATACACCTTTAATAAACAGCCTTCAATGTATTCTACCACCTTGGAAGAACCATCGTTACAGATTTTAAAACTCATCATTTACTTTCCTTTGCTTGTATATCCACAATTGGTGCAAGAAAAACAAAAGATTCAAGTCTAATGAAAAAAGCTCCATCACTTGACACGTTCCTATTTAAAACTTGCTAACTTTGTCAATATTTCCAAATGTGGGATTTTTGACCCCTCTACAGAAATACAAGTACTATCAGTGAACTTGCCCAGAAACAAGTAAATAAAACATGTGGATATAAAGTTCAGGCCAGGCGTGAAACAGGCTCTACCATACCTTGCATCTGGACCAGAAATTCTGTTTTGATGCGCCGGGCGGCTTCACTCTCATTCTCATTCCTGGATCCACAAAGGGAATCGACCTCATCAATAAATATGATGGAAGGCCGGTGCTGTCGTGCCAACTCAAATAGATTTTTCACAAGTCTAAGGGGAGATAGGGAAACAAACATCACACAAAACTCCAGAGCGCCTTTCAAGGATAATGGGATTTTAAAATGATTTCAGGAAAGGCAAGGGAGATTGGCCTGGCCTGGACTGAAACCGTCCATGTCTTCCATGTGCTGAACATGTTTTAGACTCCTTGAATGAATTTGAAAAGGAAGTTCAAATTTGTAATCAGCTCGTCAATCAGCTACATCCTGCTATTGAAAAGTTGCTATTAAGTTGGATAGAGAGCAGAGAAAATATGAGAAAGAATGTTGACAGGATTGGGCAAGCTAGGACTTTATTCCTTGGAGTGCAGGAGGCCGAGGGGTGATCTTATAGAGGTGGATGAAATCATGAGTAGAATAGATAGGGTATACACGGTGTCTTTTTCTAGGGTCGAGGAAATCAAGAACTGGAGGATATTGGTGTAAGGTGAGGGGAAAGATTTAATAGGAACTTGAGGGGCAACTTTCTCAGAAGTAAGCTGGTGGGCATTTTGAATGAGTTGCAGAGGAAGTAGTTGAGGCAGGCACTACAACAACATTTAAAAGACATTTGGACAGGTACGTGGATAGGAAACATTTAGAGTCGTGGTGGGGAACGTGCGGCCTTCTAGGCCATTAAGTGCGGCCTTTTAAATGAATCCAAATTTTGTAGAACAAATCCTTTTATTTTTATTAATATGTTTTTGTTCGTCTTTTAGTATTTTTATTTTAATCTTAAAATGAAACTATTTAAAATACCAAAGGCTAAAAGAAGATTCAACGAAATAATCCTCCCCGATTGACGGCCACAATTAAAACATTAGTAAGTCATGAGGGCTATTTTAACACCTGTTATGCTCATGATTTAGTTCTATTGCGACTCTAGAATGTACGTTAACCTCCCTGCCTGACTGGCGCCACCACCGCCTGAGGCTGGTTGACAAGAGGGAAAATGTCGGGGAGAGTCCGCTGGCCGTCCAGTCTTCAGTATTATCAACTTTTGATAGCGATGTATGTGGCTTTCCGTTTGAAATTGAATTTGAGAATAGTTAAACAGTGTATTTGTTTGACCGTATTTTTTATAATTATTTATAAAGGGAAGCCATTTAGCGATGTAGAAATCGTAAAAGAATGCATTGTCGAAGTTGAATGATGCTTAGACTTATGTTTCAAAGTACAAACAACTGCCTCTTTCAAGGAGAACTATGACTGATCGGCAACATGAATTAGCCCTCAACGTAACAGAACAACTTCACGCAATACTCCAAAAGGAAAATATATATAATTCAAACGCTTTGGATGAATCAACTGAAACTACTGACTCGGCACAGGTTTTATACTTCATTCGGACCATATCAGAAGATTTACTTTGCTACGAAGAGTTACTCGCTTTGGACACGAGGAATAGATTTCTTCAACACCTTTCAAGATAAATGTCGTGAAGTTGGACTGGATTTGGTTAATTTAATGAGTGTATGTTCAGACGGTGCACCTTCCATGACAGGAAAACGTGAAGGGTTTATTGCACAGATAAATTAGATAAAATAGAGGATGCACAGGTATTATCAGATCCGAATGCTCTCATTTCTTTTCATTGTATCTTAGAACAGCAAAATCTCTGTGCTAAATCTACTATTTTAAGTGACACTTTGCAACAAGTTATAAGTATTGTTAACTATATTCGTGCACACGGCATCGGCAGTTTCGTAAAATATGCTAAAGTTGGATGATGAGGCATTCAGTGTGGATTTGCCATATCATTGTAAAGTGCGTTGGCTATCGCAGGGACAGGTGTTAGCAACATTTTTATCTTTGCGAGAAGATAGTTAAATTTCATGAAGAACAGAATCAGCAATGTGAATTATTGAAAGAAGATTTCTATAGAAATACTGCATTTCTGTGTGATATCATGTCAAAGCAAAATGACGAATGTTTCTTTGCAATGTAAAACTAAAGGGCCTGTCCCACGGGCATGTGACTCCATGCGGCAAGTGCGACCAAATCGGAAGCGGGGGCCGTGCGGGAGCCGCGCGGCCGCTCCCACTTCGATCGCCAGAGCCGTATGGAGTCGTGCGGAGCTGGTCCCGACATCGCGCGGGGCTCCGAAAAACTGACTGTTCAAAAATTCAGCGCGGCAACGGCCTGCCGCCCGCAGGCGCATCGAGGCCGTGCGCACCGCCTCGACGGCGTACGCAGCCGCATCGAGGCCGTGCGCACCGCCTCGACGACGTCTTGACGTCACTCGACTTCCGCACGGCCCCCGCTTCCGGTTAGGTGGCGCTCGCCGCATGCAGCCGCATACTCGTGGGACGCCCTGTACGGGGATCACTCGACCTCCGCGCGGCCCCCGCTTCCGGTTTGGTCACGCTTGCCGCATGCAGTCGCATGCTCGTGGGACAGGCCCTTTAGTCCATATATACGTGGCAAAAAATACAAGCATTTTGAAAAAAGCTATCTTTTTTCAAAACTCGTCTTCTTCAAAAAGAAGACGAGTTAGCGAAGTTCATTGATGAGCAGGAGGATTCATGTGAATCATTTGAAGAGCTGTTATAGAATTATTAATTAAAGAATACAATGAAAGGTTCACTGACTTTGAGAATCATGACATCACACTCAAATTAGCATTTGAACCTCACCTAGTTGATGTCTCCAAGGCTCCTAAAGAACTACGGATGGAATTGATTGAGCTCTCAGAAGATGACATTTTAAAGTCCTTATTTGACACTAAGAAAGATCCGATTGAAATATGGAAAAATGCAATAGAATACCCACGTCTTTGGCAACATGCACGAAAAATGCTTTCTTGCTTTTCAACGACTTATTGCTGCGAATCTACATTCTCCTACCTCACTTGAAGCAAGACGCCTTTAAGGTTACAAATGACGGATACCCATCGAGATCAGCTGAAACTACGTACCTCCATTTTGCAACCAAATATTCAAATGCTTTCCCACAAAAAGCAGTCACAACAAAGTCATTAAAAAGTTAGTTAACTTTAGAATTGTTAACAATATTGTTGACAATATTATTAATTTAGAAATGAAAGACTGGTAACGATTTTAATATGATATGTATTTACCTCCAATAAAAAATATTATTATAAAAAAACTTTAGAATTAACAATTTTGTTTTCATTTTCTTGAAGTTAGTACATAGCAGTTAGATTTTTACAAAATAATGTATATTTTGAAGTATATCTAATTGAAGTTTACATAGAAACATAGAAAATAGGTGCAGGAGTAGACCATTCGGCCCTTCGAGCATTCAATATGATCATGGCTGATCATCCAACTCAGTATCCTGTACCTGCCTTCTCTCCATACCTCCTGATCCCTTTAGCCACAAGGGCCACATCTAACTCCCTCTTAAATATAGCCAATGAACTGGCCACAAAACTGCCTTCTGTGGCAGAGAATTCCACAGATTCACCACTCCCTGTGTGAAAAATGTTTTTCTCATCTCGGTCCTAAAAGACTTCCCCCTTATCCTTAAACTGTGACCCCTTATTCTGGATTTCCCCAACATCGGGAACAATCTTCCTGCATCTAGCCTGTCCAACCCCCTAAGAATTTTGTAAGTTTCTATAAGATCCCCCCTCAATCTTTTAAATTCTAGCGAGTACAAGCCAAGTCGATCCAGTCTTTCTTCATATGAAAGTCCTGCCATCCCAGGAATCAGTCTGGTGAACCTTCTCTGTACTCCCTCTATGGCAAGAATGTCTTTCCTCAGATTAGGAGACCAAAACTGTACGCAATACTCCAGGTGTGGTCTCACCAATACCCTGTACAACTGCAGTAGAACCTCCCTGCTCTTATACTCAAATCCTTTTGCTATGAATGCTAACATACCATTCGCTTTCTTCACTGCCTGCTGCACCTGCATGCCTACTTTCAATGGCTGGTGTACCATGACACCCAGGTCTCGCTGCATCTCCCCTTTTCCTAATCGGCCACCATTCAAATAATAGTCTACTTTCCTGTTTTTGCCACCAAAGTGGATAACCTCACATTTATCCACATTATACTGCATCTGCCATGCATTTGCCCACTCACCCAACCTATCCAAGTCACCTTGCAGCCTCCTAGCATCCTCCTCACAGCTAACACTGCCCCCCCCCAGCTTTGTGACATCCGCAAACTTGGAGATGTTGCATTCAATTCCCTCGTCCAGATCATTAATATATATTGTAAATAGCTGGGGTCCCAGCACTGAGCCTTGTGGTACCCCACTAGTCACTGCCTGCCATTCTGAAAGCGACCCGTTTACTCCTACTCTTTGCTTGCTGTCTGCCAGCCACTTCTCTATCCACTGAACCCCCAATACCGTGTGCTTTAAGTTTGCATACTAATCTCTTATGTGGGACCTTGTCGAAAGCCTTCTGAAAGTCCAGATATAACACATCCACTGGTTCTCCCTTATCCACTCTACTAGTTACATCCTCGAAAAATTCTATAAGATTCGTCAGACATGATTTACCTTTCATAAATCCAAGCTGACTTTGTCCAATGATTTCACCACTTTCCAAATGTGCTGCTATCCCATCTTTAATAACTGACTCTAGCATTTTCCCCACTACCGATGTTAGACTAACTGGCCTGTAATTCCCCGTTTTCTCTCTCCCTCCCTTTTTAAAAAGTGGGGTTACATTAGCTACCCTCCAATCCTCAGGAACTACTCCAGAATCTAAAGTGTTTTGAAAAATTATCACTAATGCATCCACTATTTCTGGGGCTACTTCCTTAAGTCCTCTGGGATGCAGCCTATCTGGCCCTGGGGATTTATCGGCCTTTAATCCATTCAATTTAACTAACACCACTGCCCGGCTAACCTGGATTTCACTCAGTTCCTCCCTCATTTGACCCCCTATTTCCGGCAGATTATTTATGTCTTCCTTAGTGAAGACAGAACCAACGTAGTTATTCAATTGGTCTGCCATGTCCTTGTTCCCCATGATCAATTCACCTGTTTCTGACTGCAAGGGACCTACATTTGTTTTAACTAATCTTTTTCTCTTCACATATCTTGGATGCGGCCTTATTAGATTACAGCTAACTCACTGCGGCCTACCAACATGAAAAGGTTCCCCACCCCTGGGGATCCAGAGGGATATGGGTAAAATGTGTGCAGGTGGGACTAGCTTTTTGGATGGGGAATCTTGGACAACATGAACAAGCTGGGCCAAAGGACCTGGTTCTGTGCTGTGTGACAATGCTGCAGAAGTATTTGTAAGCACATGAGAGAGAGGTGGTGCAGAGTAAATGAGCATCCTGCAGGATTGTGAAGAGGATGAAGCAGGCCCTGTGGATAAAGCAGAGATGAGCAGTGAACACACAGTATGTGTTTGGTTCTCTCCCCATTTGCCCAAATCTCCGCATTTCTGATTCTTCAACACCTAAATTTCCCTATACCTGATTTTTCATCTTTACAGGCAAAATAGAATTTTCTTCTTAAAACTCACCCCATTTATGTCCCTCTCCTCCAAGATGCAACTTAAAACCTACTTCTTTATCCAAGCTTTAGGTAACCTTTATACCTATGTGTGTCATAGAGCCATACAGCACCAACACAGGCCCTTCGGCCCAACTCATCTATGCCAACCAAGATGCCCCATCTCAACTCGTCCCATATGTTTGCATTTGGCCCATATCACTCTAATCCTTACCCGCCATATGTCAAATTTGTTTGATAAAGGCTTGTGTAAAGACATAGAATAAATGGAAGTTTTTCTGAAGGTGTGGAGTTCACTCTCTCTAAAGATCACAGACAGCAAAGTGCCAGATAAACTACTGCAAACGAGAAACAAACATGTTCAATAACTAAGATTTTTTTACTGTTTTTTTCAACTCGACTATCCTCTGAGTAAAAACTATTTATCCAGATGCTTCATGTAAATGTGTTCTCCTATGAATTCTATTAGTATTCTACGACTTCACTTTCCCAAAACAACATTCTGATGAATCTTGCAAGAATGATTCCCTCATAGTTCCTACATAGATGCAATGACCAGTGTCTCTCTGGCGTTCACCCTGGCTCTTATTGGCTCCTCTCTTTTAAACTGGACACCAGTTGTGGAGCCTGATCTGCCACGAAAGCCAACACAGCCTCCAATCTAACCTTCACACTCCCACAGCAATTCCTCATCATTTTCCTTTGAAGTGTGATTTTGATTGTGAAGCTGATTTTAGGTCGGTGGGTGGTGTTGTAGAAACAAGCGCAATCCGTTTCTCTGTGTTTTCTGATATAACAATAGGTGGCGACATCACCAAGCATTTATTTCTGTAGATTCATTAAGCACCTGCCTCTTTGGACAATCAATAGGGTGGCAAATGTGTAACTCTGCCGAGAGATGGAACTGTTCCTGACATAGAAGCTCGTGGAGTGCAGATATCAGAGGTCACTTACTTCTCACTTTCTCCTAACCATTTGGACATGAGGTCAGATGAAGATACAGAGAAGAATGTTGAGTTATTGGCCTCTGTTGCTACAGCTTTGGCTAGGTAGGACTTTCCTGTACCTGGAGGGCCGAACAGCAAGATCCCACGCCAAGGTGTTCTTTTACCTACAAACATGAACAGACCACAGCAGCAATTAGATAACCCCAGTCACAATCCTACTAAAGATGGCAAGGGACAAGAAAACATTTCTTTTCATTCACAGAATCATGTACAATTCATGCCACAGGGGACAGCTACAGTATCTGGCCCATCATCTCCATGCCTCTACAATGGAGATCCATGCCTCTACAATTGCGCATTCCTGTCCAGCCCTAGCCCTGTAACATTGTAGTTTACGGCTCTCAAAACACTCATCAAGGTAACCCTTAATTATGGTGAGAATCTCTGTTGCCACCATGCTCAGGCAGCAAGTTCCAGATGTCCATGTCTTTCGTTGAAGAGCTTTCCACATCTCCACGTTATTCACTCCTCCACTATTGGACCTCTCTGCTCAAAGTGTGTCACCTTCATTATGCATTCCTCAAATCTGCCCTGTCTCTTGTCCTGAAACATCCAACCATGACAATCTCTCCTCACAATACATCTCCAGCACTCCCTGTTCCACCCATAAACCTGTGGTGAACTCTCTGCTTCTATCACTAGCTTCCCATGGTGTGGTGATCAGAACTGCACACTACTCCACCAATGGCCCAACTAACATTGTATCCATTACCGCTCCCTTCACTATAGAGGGCAGAGAGTTTTCGCCTTTGTGGAATCTACTATTTTCTTTCACATGCTTAGAAATAAATCTTTAGGGCTTTACTTGATTTTACCTGGCAATGTTTTTTTCAGGCTGCTTTGTCTGTCAAGTTTATAGTAGAACTACACATAGGAACAGACCCTTCATCACATGAAGTTTGTGCTGACCATGATGCTAAACGGTCAGCCTGCACATGGTCTACATCCCTCCATTCCCTGCATATCCACGTACCTATCTAACAACCTCTTACATGTCACTGTCGTATCTGCTTCCACGACCATTCCTGGCGGCACATTCCAGGCACCCACCACTCTGTTAAAGCAAACACTTGCCCTTCACATCTCCTTTAATCTGTCCCCCTCTCACTTTAAACCTATAGCTTCTAGAATTTGACATTTCTGTCCAGGGTAGAAGACCGACCATCCTATCTATCCCTATCATAATTTTACATATTTCTGTCAGGTCTTCCCTCAACCTCCAACGCACCAGAGACAACAATCCAAGTTTGGAATCCAATCTAATATCCTTGGGATTTTCTCGAATCTTGCACGCAAAGCCAATTTGTGGCCCTTCTAACTGCCCACCTGAGTTATTTCCTGCTTGCTTTATATTCCTCAAAGGCCCTGTTCAATTTCATCTTCTTAAACCTTACATACACTTCCTTTTCCTTTTTGACCAAATGTACAAAATCTTTGTCCATCCATGGATCCCTTACCTTGCCATCCTTACCTTCCCTCCCTACTAGAACATCCAGCTATCTCTGAACTCTGCAGCTGGCCTTTAAATGCGTCAGTTGTGGACTCAGCCAATACCTGCTCCCACTTTACTCTTCCCAGCTTCTACTTAACAATGTTGTCACGTGTCTTATCCCAATTTGGTACCTTATCTCACGGTCCAGACATCCTTATTCATAACTATCTTAAAATTTATGGAGTTGTGATCACTGCCACTGAAATACCAGTTACCTGGCCAGCTTTGTTTCCCAATCCAAGGTTTTCTGCCACCTTTCCCACTAAACATATCCTTCCTGTAGCTGGGCAACCAAAACTGCACACAATCTTCCAAGTGTAGTCCACCAACATCTTGTACAGATGTACCATAACGTTTTAACTCTTGTACTCAGTGAGCCGGCAGACTCTGAGTACTGTCTCGCTACTTTCAGGGAACTATATACTTGACCCCAAGATCTCTTTGTTATACAACACTCCCCAATTCTCTGCCCTTCACTGCATGTCCTGGTTTAATACCACTTCAAAAGGGTCCTGGTTTAATTTTAAAATGCACCACTTCATATTGGTTTAAATTTAATTTCATCTGCCATTGCTTGACCCACTTTCCCAGTGGATCTACATCCTGTTGTAACCTTAGCAACATTCTTCACTGTCCATTAAACCAGCAGGTGTCATCTACAAACCTACATTCTTATCCAGTTTATTCATATACATGTCAAACAGAGGCAGACCAAGCTGTGATCCCCGCCGCACACCAATGGTCAAAGGCCACATCCTGACTCCTTCTTTCAGCCAACATTCGGCTAGTTCACCCAGGTTCTCATGTCATCTGACCTTCCGAACTAGCCTACCCTGCAGGACCTTTGGTCTTTCTGTTAGACATGACGTCTTGCTCCTTTGTTGAAGTCACGTGCTTCTCTTCTGCCTCTTGCTGTCCTCTGTGACTGAGAGTACGGTTCAGTCTCTGCACTGCACCACAGAGGAGCAGCTTGCTCAAGTCAGGATTCCCCTTCAGCCGTTCCTTGGCTGCCTTTAATTCTCTGCCTTTCTATTATCCTGGAGAAAGTGAGTAACATCGTCCAGTGATCCAACCATCATGTCTCTGAGAACCTCACAATGTTGCCAGCTCTGATGGACAGTCTATTAGCAGTACCTCAGGATGCCACAGCTGGAAGTCTGAGCTTTGAGTCTGCAAATGACAACCTCCCCCAGAAATGTTAAACATAACCAACCATTACAGACAAGGGTAAATCCCGACGGTGTAAATGGTTGAGATATTGGGAGAAACTAGAACTGTGGGCAGTTGTTCAATAGCGTGTGACTCCATTTAATATGTGGATGAGCAACAAACAAAATACTTTGAATGTTTTTGCAGCAGCATTAGATTGAAACTTAATTAACAAAGATGGTGTAAGGTGGGTCGACAGGAATGCGGTTCTAATCAAATTGGCCATGACATTAAATGGTGACGCAGTGGGATTAGTGCAGATGGGCAAAAAGGTCGGCATGGATGCATTGGGCTGAAGGGTCTGTTTGCTGTCTGGCTCTCTGAATCCTGCTCCTAATTGACGTCCTGGTTCAATTTTCCATCCTAGTAACATCTGATTGAAGCTAATATTTTCTCAGGGTCTGTCTTGACCCATGAGATGAAAGTACTTACTTAGGCTGATCTTGCACATCACCACTGATCTCTGCTAGTCGACAGCTTCTTTCACTCACATGAGGTAATGGTACATTCCCATGAGGCATTTGGCTATGGCATTCATTAAAGGCTTAACAAACACCTTTTGCTTGTGAAGTTTGTATTGTATTGTAAACCACTTGTTCAACCTGCCTGCCATTTTAAGTCCTGTACACAAATCTGTTTGCTCTTGTCCACCTTTCAGAACTGTGCCCTCTAGTGGATACAGACATGAGCGCAGAAAATGGCCCTTTGCCCACTACGTCCACTCATCCACCCATTGATACTAATCGTGGTACTTGGTCTGTAGATCTCTATGCCTTGGCAATTCAAATATTTGTCTAGATATTTTGTGTCCCCTCTTAGCACTCCAGATTTCCCTTCAGTAATGTAATGTTAATCTATACTGCGATGTTGGAGGGAACTGGCCAGTAGAGTTTTCCCTAAGGGCCAACACTTCCCATTGTGGTCCTTTATATGTAAAAAGACTGATGCCATCACCTGCTGTTCCTTGTGTTTACTGCATGAGCTGTGATGAGGAGAGTAAAAGAAACATTCACGTTGATGGGTTGGGCAGATAGGTGGCAGGGTAAGTTTAATGCTGAGGAATGGCAGTGTGATATTATGGAAGAACGATGAAATGCAGCAATATAAACAAGTCCACCATCCCTGCAGGGAGATTTGCTCTTGCTGTTGGGAAGGGTTTAAATTAATTGACTTTTTTAAATAATTAAATAAATTAAGTGATTAATTAAACTGACACAGTAGCACATCGATCAGCTGGAAAGTACACCAGAATATTGGCAGATTGGATTAAATCCAGACAAGTGTGAGGTGATGCTCTTTGGGAAATTAAATGATAGTAAAACATAAGGAGTAAATGGCAGGGACCTTAGGATCATTGATGGACATAGAAACCTTGGAATGCTAATCTATACCTCCTGAAAGTGATGACACAGGTAGAACAAAAGTGAACAAGTATTTGGCACACTTGCCTTTGTAGGCTGAGGCAATGACTAGTAGGCAGTGTTAGAACTGTACAAAGATTGTTTAGACCACCGCACTGGAAGTTTTATGTACAGTTCTGGTCGCCACCTTGATGTGGTGGCATTAGAGAGAGTGGCGCGAGTAGAAGAGATTCACCAGGATTTTTCTGGAATGGAGGGCTGTTATTAATACGAGAGAATCAAAAGGGGTGACCTTATGGAATGTTAACAGTTATGAGGGGAACAAGAGGATAGTCCCTGGGTAGGGGAGTCAAAATCTAGACAGCACATGTTTAATGTGAGAGGGGAGACATTTTTCTTTCCACCCAATCCCAATGAAGGTCTTTACCCCAAAACACAAACTCTAATTCTCTCCAAATTAACCCACAGTAAAATAATTCAGCAGTTTACATTTTATGACCATTTCCCAGGAAGAAGACAGAAAAGATACAAAGGTCAGAACAAGGGACAAAAGTTGAGCAGGGATAAAATGTCAACTAAGATTCGCCGCCAGCTTTAAAACCATACCTGTGAACAGGTGAGGGAATTTGATGGGTAGTATCACTGCTTCCTTCAGAGCCTCCTTTGCTACCTCCAACCCTGCCACGTCATTCCATCGTACATTGGGCTTCTCCATCACAATAGCACCTGGAAAACAAGAAGAAAATAAAGAAACCAAGTTCAATTAAAATTAAACAAAAATCTGTCTGCTTCATGGGATGTCAACATATATGAATTATCATAAATAGTGGCCCACAAGAGGTCTAAATAGCTGAAAGAAATTAACAAAGGGACATAGATTTAGGGTGAGCGAGGAGATTTTATAATGGATCTGGGGGACCTTCTTCACCCAGGGAGTGTGAGTACCTGGAATGCATTGCCAAAGAGATGCTGGAGGCAGAGTCACATCAGTATTGCAAAGTCCAGGTGAGCACGTGAATAGTCATTAAAGACGATGGCCAACGATGAGATTCACACAGACTGGTGCTCAGTGGACATGGTGGGCCAAATTAGATTAGATTTTATTTCTTGTCATTTGAACCTCAAAGAGGCTCAAACAAAACTCCGTTTCCACAGCCATACAAACAAAACAATTCCTACACGACACACAAACAACTCAATTTACAGAAAAAACATCCATCACAGTGAATCTCCTCCTCACTGTGATGGAAGGCAAAGTCTTTTCTCTCCCCTGCACCATTTTTCTCCCGATGTTGAAGCCCCAGGCGGGCAATGTTAAGTCCCACGGCCGTTGAGGCCACGCCGGGCGGTGTACGGCCTCGCTCCGGTCCCAAAAGTCACAAAGTTGGAGCCGCTGGCGGGCGCTCGAATATCCTGCGGCCATTAAAGCCGTGCCGGGCGATTTACGGTCCCGCTCCAGGTCGTTCCAACCCCGCGACACGGGCAGGAGAAGTTGCGTTGCGGGAGCTCCGGAAAGCGGTCTCTCACCCGGACCCGTGAGCTCCCGATATCATAGTCCACAGGTCTGCAGCTGGAGCTCCGGAGTCGGGCCGCAGCAGCGAGCCACCACCGCTCCTCAAGCTCCGAGGCCGGCCAGCCACACGATGGTAAGTCCGCAGCTCCACATGCTCCGCGACTGGAGCCCCCAGGTCGTCCCGGTCGGAGGCCGCTCCACGGAGCTAGGCCCCAACAACAACGGAGACCCGACAGGGAAAAGGTTGGGTCTCCTGTGCAGGGAAGAGATTTTTTTAAGTTCCCCCCTCCCCTCCCCACATATACACAGTTAAAAACAGTATAAAAAAACACAATTACATTTAACTAGACAAAAATAAAAAAAACAGACAGGCTGTAGTAATCCGCGCCGCCGCACTTCGCAAATGGCCTGTTATAATGCTTCATCACCCGAATTTGTAAAAAAAAAATCATTAGCAGAGAAACTAATTAGATAGAATCTTTATTTGCCACACGACCAGGGTTGGCGGTATTTGGGTTTGGTACATGATAGTACACTGCTTTAGTCACATTAACACTAATAACAACACAGATCATAGTAATAAAGTGCATCCATACCATATCACAAATCACAAATCTCACCAACAATACATAGTGCAAAAGAACAGACAAGACCATAGACAACACTGAACCTCGTACTGTCACACCTTGATCGGAAAAATACTTATGCCAGGATCCTCTTCATAGACTTCAGCTCTGCTTTTAATACAATCATTCCGCAGCAGCTGGTGGAGAAGTTGGAGCTATTGGGGGTTGATGCTGGCACATGTAACTGGGTCCTGAACTTTCTATCGCAACGGCAGCAGACAGTCAGGGTGGGCAGTAGGACATCAAAAACCATAGCCGTGAGCACTGGCTCGCCCCAAGGCTGTGTCCTAAGCCCCCTGCTGTTTAGTCTGCTAACACACGACTGTACTGCTAGACTCAACAACAACTTCATCAACAAGTTCGCTGATGACACAACAGTGGTGGGTCTCATCAGTGACAATGATGAGTCGGCGTACAGGATGGAGGTGGAGCTGCTCACAGGATGGTGCAAATCCCACAACCTCATTCTCAACGTGGGAAAAACTAAGGAGATGGTGGTTGACTTCAGGAGGGCGGGAAAACAACACCATACACCTCTGCACATCGATGGAGCTGATGTGGAAAGGGTCAACAGCGTGAAGTTCCTAGGACTCCACCTGTCAGATGACCTGACGTCCACGACCAACACCACAGCACTGGTCAAGAGAGCCCAGCAGCGACTACACCCTCTCCGAAGACTACGTAAAGCAGGTCTCCCCACTACACACCTACGAACTTTTTATAGGGGGACAATCGAGAGCACATTAACCTACAGCATCACTTCCTGGTTCGGGAGCTGCAAGGCGTACGAACGGCACCAACTAGACAGGATTGTGAAGACCGCCAGCAGGATTATTGGTGCTCCACTCCCTTTCCTGCTGGACATATACAGGAAGAGATGTATCAGCAGAGCCATCTCCATCATCAAAGACCCCTACCACCCATCGCATCACATATTCTCCATCCTGCCATCTGGGAAGAGGTACCGGAGCATTATGTGCAAAACCAGCAGGATGCTCCTCAGCTTCTTCCCGCAGGTTATAAGACTGATAAACGGACTTTGTCCCCTGCCAAAGTATCGTGCACCAACCACCAACCTGGACACACTGCAGCAGAGCCACTGTCGTGCCGCTGCCGATCGGAACGCCTGTTGATGTTTAGTAGAGTAGAGTGTTAATTTGTTCATGATATATGTATTTTTACTTCTATTTATTTTTTACTGCACACTGAAATGGACACTGGTTGAGGAACGTTTTTTTGTTTCCTCTGGGTATGCGAATACTCAGGAAATGACAATAAAGATATACAATACAATACAATAGACAAGACACTGTATACACCGAAAGTCCTTAGTATTGTCTGTTATTGGAGGGAATTGAGTGTTCTTATTGCTGAGGGGAAGAAACTGTTTTTAAAGCAGGTGGATTTTGTAGCAAGTGACCTAAGGCGCCTCCCTGAAGGGAGAGACTGGAAAAGGTGGTTTGCTGGATGGGAGGGGTCCGAGATGATCTTTATTGCCCGTTTTGAGGTACGTTGGAGGTAAATGGTATGGATTGAGGGGAGGGGAGTTGATGATTCTAGAGGCCTTGGAGACAATGCGCTGTATTCTGTGTAGTGAGTGACTGTCAGTGTTTCCGTACCAGACTGTGATTGAGGTGATGATGCTTTCAATGATGGATTGATAGAAACGGACCAGGAGGTGTTTGTGGACTCTGAACTTTTTGAGCTGTCTGAGGAAGTATAGGCGTTGTTGTCCTTTCTTGATGATGTGGTCTGCATTGATGTGCCATTTTAGATTATTGCAGATATAGGTGCCCAGAAACTTAAATGAGTTCGTGGAGGTTATGGGATGGGAGTTGACATGGACCGGGGGTTTGGGGTTTTGTTTGCGTCTGAAATCTATGATGATTTCTAAGGTTTTTGAAGTATTAAGCTGGAGGTTGTTGTCTGCGTACCATTTGACTGCGCTGTCCACTGTTTGATGGTATTGTGATTCGTTGTTGTCTGAGATGAGGCCAATTATTGTTGTGTCGTCTGCATATTTGAAAATTTTGACTGAGCTGCATTGGGATGTGAGGTTGTTGGTGTAAAGTGAGGAGAGCTGAGGTGACAGAATGCACCCTTAATTCAGTCGAAAGCCGATAATGCGCATGAAGCTGACGAGCTGTTTGTCAGGGTGTTGGACGTGGCCATGGAGACAGTGCAGTAGATTTCACCCTTCACAATTCCATGCAGTGTATTGGCTTTGTTTATTGGCGTGAGTTTATTATTGTCACACGTACTAAGGTACAGTAAAAAGCTTTGTGTGCTATCCAGTCCAATCATGCCATACACGAATACAACAGGTAATGCACTGAAAAAAATATCCATACAGAATATAGACTTACAACCAAGTGGATGGAAGCCAACTATTTCAGAAGAGGGAGATTGAAAGCAGGGACAGAGAATAGACAATAGGTGCAGGAGTAGGCCATTCGACCCTTCGAGCCAGCACCGCCATTCAATGTGACCATGGCTGATCATCCCCAATCAGTACCCGGTTCCTGCCTTCTCCCCATATCCCCTGACTCCACTATTTCTAAGAGCCCTATCTAGCTCTCCCTTGAAAGCATCCAGAGAACCTGCCTCCACCGCCCTCTGAGGCAGAGAATTCCACAGACTCACCACTCATTGTGAGAAAAAGTGTTTCCTCGTCTCCGTTCTAGATGGCTTACTGCTTATTCTTAAACTGTGACCCCTGGTTCTGGACTCCCCCAACATCGGGAATATGTTTTCTGCCTCTAGCGTGTCCAAACCCTTAACAATCTTATATGTTTCAATGAGATACCCTCTCATCCTTCTAAACTCTTCTGTACAAGCCCACCTGCTCCATTCTCTCTGCATATGACAGTCCTGCCATCCCGGGAATTAACCTTGTAAACCTACGCTGCACTCCCTCAATAGCAAGAATGTCCTTCCTCAAATTAGGGGACCAAAACTGCACACAATACTCTAGGTGTGGTCTCACTAGGGCTCTGTACAACAGCAGGACCTCTTTGCTCCTATATCCGATTCCGCTTGTTATAAAGGCCAACATGCCATTCGCTTTCTTCACTGCCTGCTGTACCTGCATGCTTACTTTCATAGACTGATGTACAAGGACCCCCAGATCCCGTTGTACTTCCCCTTTTCCCAACGACGCCATTTAGATAGTAATCTGCCTTCCTGTTTTTGCTACCAAAGTGGATAACCTCACATTTATCCGCATTAAACTTCATCTGCCATGCATCTGCCCACTACCCCAACCTGTCCAAGTCACCCTGCATTCCAATAGCAGGCCCTGCATTCTCATAACAGACACAAAAAGCTGGAGTAACTCAGCAGGACAGGCAGCATCTCCGAAGAGAAGGAATGGATGACGTTTTGGGTTGAGACCCTTCTTCAGACTGGTTAGGGATAAGGCAAGCGAGAGATATAGACGGTGATGTGGAGAGATAAAGAACAATGATTGAAAGATATGCAAAAAAGTAAGGATCTATCTATTTATTTATTTATTTAATTCTTTATTTCGAGCAGAATAAAAGAATAAAAAGCAAGTGTGAAACAGCATACAAAAAACAAAACAAGAATATTTATAAAGTGTCATAAACAATATCTATAAACGATGATAAAGGAAACAGGCCATTTGTAGGGTGAAAACGAGAAGCTAGTGCGACTTGGGTGCAGGAGGGATGGAGAGGGAATGCCGGGCTACCTGAATTAAGAGAAATCAATATTCATACCACTGGAACCACAAAGCAGTTAACCTGACTTCGAAAGCAGTGTCTATTTTTAAGTGGTAACAGGCACTTAGAATGTAATAACGTAGTTACGTACATAATCCATAAACAATAAACTCACTTATCCATTACTTATTCAACTGGAGAAACTCAGCGGGTGAGGCAGCATCTATGGAGCGAAGGAAATAGGCAACGTTTTGGGCCGAAACCCTTCTTCAGTCTGAAGAAGGGTTTCGGCCCGAAACGTTGCCTATATGACAATAAAGGACTATCTATCTATCTATCTATCTATCTACCCGCTGAGTTTCTCCAGCACTTTTGTCTACCGTCGATTTTCCAGCATCTGCAGTTCCTTCTTGAACTTATTCAACTGGAATTGGATGCAACACGCAAAACTTGCAATTCTGATGAGAATGACACAGAGATCAGGGAGATTGTCTACTTCATCTGTGCCCCTCATAATTTGATATATTGTACTTCTACCGGGTATCTCTTCAGCTACCAACACACGAGAGAAAACAATCCAAATTTGTCCAACTACTTATAGCTAATACCCTCTAATGCAGACAGCATTCTGGTCCGCCTCTTGCACCCTCCCCAAAGCCTCTATATCCTTCTTGGAACGTGGTGATGGGAACTGCATACAATACTCCAATTGTATCCTAATTAAAGTTTAATAAAGCTGCAACATGACCTGAATAACGGCGAGGGTCAAGGCCGTTTTTGTAATTGGATGCTCGCATCTATTGGTGTTTCACATGGATTGGCACTGGGATCCTTGCTGTTGATAGTTCAGTGAATGACTTGGATGTGGATATGAGAGGCATGATCAGTAAGGGAATGGATAATGCAAGGATTAGTGAAGTTGTTGATAGAGAGAATGGTCATCAGAGACCTCCATGCTCACCAACACCCAACCCCCCACTCACCACATGCCTCACCATCAGCGCCTCTACTTCCTGAGAAGATTAAGGAGAGTCAGTTTGTCAAGGAGGACTCTCTCTAACTTCTACAGGTGCACAGTAGAGAGCATGCTGACCGGTTGCATCGTGGCTTGGTTTGGCAACTTGAGCGCCCTGGAGAGGAAAAGACTACAAAAAGTAACAAACACTGCCCTGACATCGGCTCTGACCTCCCTTCCATCGAGGGGATCTATCACAGTCGCTGCCTCAAAAAGGCTGGCAGTATCATCAAGGACCCACACCATCCTGGCCACACACTCATCTCCCTACTACCTTCAGGTAGAAGGTACAGGAGCCTGAAGACTGCAACGACCAGGTTCAGGAATAGCTACTTCCCCACAGCCATCAGGCTATTAAACCTGGCTCGGACATAACACTGAACTTTATTAGCCAATACTGTTATTTGCACTTTATCAGTATATTGATTCATGTGTGTATATATTTATAGAATGCCTTGTAGTCAATGCCTACTATGTTCTGTTGTGCTGAAGCAAAGCAAGAATTTCATTGTCCCATAAGGGACACATGACAAAAAACTCACTTGAACTTGAACTTGAACTCTGAAACAACTCCCTGCCCACCTGGGATCCTCATCGGCACTCCTCCCCGCTCACCACACATCCCCCACCCGCTCACCACACTCCCCCCCCCCCACCCCCCCCCCACCCCCGCTCACCGAGACAATTCCTGCCCACCGGGATCCCTCACTGGCATGCCCCCATGCCTCCTGCTCTCCGGCACGTCTACACCAGCCATACCAGGCTCCACGCCTGACAATCCTTCATTTTACCCAGGCTTTTCAACCTGGACGTTAAGACAGGCTGGCTGCAATTTAATTGTATGGCTCTGCAAGTAGAGATGGGGTAAGAGGGAAGTTGCAGTTACCTCTGCAACAGTAAGGAGCTCACTCACCCATCAGTTGCTCTTGTAGTTTCTTCTTCTCTGGATTCTCTCCTTCGCTGTCACTGTCACTCCTGAGAAAAAAAGTCAGATTAAAGCTACAGCATCCCGATGCGCTGGGTATTAATGCACCGTTGAAAGCTGAACTTGTTTAATCTGAGAGCCATTTCATTTGCTGGAATGAGAGCAGCGCCATCAGCTCCCAAGCAACTTGACAACATCCAGGATACACTTGATCCCAGCTATCTCTGCCTGGCCCATGCATACTTTTTTCTTCTGACCACAACTTAAATATTTAGTTTAGCTGCGTTTAGACACAGCATGGAAATAGGCCTTTCGGCCCACTGAGTCCTCGCCAACCAACTATCACCCGTCCAATAGTTCTATCCTACAAACTAGGTAGAATTTACAGAGGCCAATTAACGAACAAGCCTAAGATAATCACAAAAAGCTGGAGTAATTCAGCTGGTCAGCCAGCATCACTGGAGAAAAGGAATAGGTGAAGTTTCAGGTCAAGACCCTTTTTCAGACTTCAGAACCTGCTCGTCTTTGGGATGTATGAGGAAACCGGAGGACCTGGAGAAAACCCACGTGGTCACTCGACAGCACCCGTAGTCAGGATTGAACCCGGGTCTCTGGTGCTGTAAGGCAGATCTCTATCGCTGTGCCACCGTGCATCCATATCTTTCATCATCTAGGGTCCCGTACGCCTGCCCGTACTCTTTATTCTAACATGAACATGCAGACCTCAAACTCACCTTATCTGACTTTTAAAAGCCTCCCACTTGATCGACCTCTTTGCCCTCAAACTACTTCAATCAACGCTTACAAGTTCAAGTCTAATACCGTCAACCTTGACCTTACCCTAATTTAGAGCTTTAATTTGTGGACTAGTTCTGCCCATATCCATAATTATTTTAAAGCTAATAGAACTGTGATCACTGGTCCGAAAGTGTACTCCCACTGGCACCTCTGTCATTTGCCCTGCCCTATTTCCCCAAGAGAAAACCAAGCTTTGCCCTCTCCCTAGTTGAGCCCTCTATGTATTACCAGAGCAAACATTCCTGAACACATGACAAACTCTATCCCATCTAAACCCTTAGCACTATGGCAGAGCCAGTCTATATCAGGAAAGTTAAAATCATCCTATATTCCTGAAACTCTCTGCAATATGGACCCCACCCACACAACAGGTACCACCCCAACACGCAAAGATTTCTCTCTGGCTGTACGGTTACGCAGCGGTAGAGTTGCTGCCTTACAGCGAATGCAGTGCCGGAGACCCGGGTTCGATCCCGACTACGGGTGCTGTCTGTATGGAGTTTATACGTTCTCCCCGTGGGTTTTCTCCGAGATCTTCGGTTTCCTCCCACACTCCAAAGACATAGAGGTTTGTAGGTTAATTGGCTTGGTGTAAATGTTTTAAAAAATTGTCCTTAGAAGATGTCGGATAGTGTTAGTGTGCGGGGATCGCTGGTCGGCGTGGACCCGGTGGGCCGAAGGGCCTGTTTCTGTGCTGTATCTCTAAACTAAACACAACATTCTGCAAAACTGAGCATTGTTGTACAGTGGAATCTTGGAGTTCAAGTACATAATTCCTGAAAGTGGCAACACAAGTAGATCGAGTGGTAAAGATCGCTTACAGTAGGCTTGCAGTGATATGCAACCTCAGCATCACTCCTAATATGCCTTTGAAGAAATGTTTAGTTTAGAGATATAGTGCGGAAGCAGGCCCTTCGGCCCACCAAGTCGGTGCCGACCAGTGATCCCCACATATTAACACTATCCTACACACACTAGGGACAATTTACATTTATACCAAGCCAATTAGCCTACAAACCTGCACGTCTTTGGAGTGTGGGAGAAAACCGGAGACACACAGGTCACGGGGAGAACGTACAAACTCCATACAGACAGCAACCGTAGCCAGGATCGAACATGGATCTCTGGCGCTGTAAGCCAGCAACTCTACTGCTGTGCCACTGTGCCATCCGTTTATTGAGTGCAGCTGAAATAGATGTGGAAAACTTCAAAGTTACAGTTCAATAAGAAAATGGAATAAGGGAGGATTTTAATGACTGGTGGAAAAATCGTGCATGTTCAGAGGCTGTTGGATGTCCCATGGATATCCCCAATGGAGACAACCTGGAAGTCTCACAAGCAGTTGTTCAGATGGACAACTATAAATGAACTACACACAGCTCCGGTGAGACTGCGCCTGGAAACCATGCACCAGCCTGGTCTCCCCACCCAAGGTAGCAAATGTTCACCAGACTGACTCCTGGGTGGAGAGTAGGAACCCGGGACCCAGACTGTCCAGAGCTTGGCAGCTGACGAGAAGTGGATTCACGATTTACCCGGCTAGCATGTCTACAACCAAAGGTCACACTATCCTAAAACAAGGATAAAGCATTGACATCGCAAAATGTCTTCACTCTGTGGGTGGGAAATACTTGGAAACGATAAACAAGAGAATGCCGAGGCTCAGCTATGGGGCATGTCCAAGACAGAGATGATGGACATTTGATATTGCGGTAATCGTTATTACTCCCAAACACCAGACAAGTTAATGGCAGTGAATTTGTACAAATCCAGTAACTTCTCAGTTAATGCTGAGGATGAGACAGTGGGCGGGCAGGACACAGGCAGACCCAAAGTTGATGGAGGTAACAGGACCGGAATTGTTATTTGTCTACCACCCTAGAGACCAATCTCCCCAAAAATCATCACTTCTCTGCACATACCCTTTGTCATTTTGCTGCGATTCTTTCACTGGTTTTTTGCCCTGCTTGTCTTTGTTTTTTAAATACTCCTTCAGTTTCTCTGCTCTGTCCAGGTACTGAACACATTTGGCTCGAATACTCTCCTTCGCCTTGTCTCCATGCGCCTCATCTGTAATGAGAACATTGCAGTATGTCAGTCAAGGTTAAATCAAACGCCACTCTACTTCCACCACCCCAGGTGTCGGGTTCCTCCAGGTCCCGAGGAATCGTCACACCAGCACCGCGCCCGCGTGGCTCGTCCATGACAGATTCAAGCAGCAGACTGCTGGCAAACTGGGGGGACCATCCCCTGACCCATCCCATGGCACCACACAGGCTGCCAGCTGAATGAAGTGGTGAGTGGGAATAAAGACAGTCTCACCAACCCCAAACCTCCACCCTAAACCCAGGGGTCAAGGTAGTGATCAGGAGCAGGACCTCTATTTATTTCTGGGAACTGATTTCATTGGCAAGGCCAACATTTGTTGCCCACATCTGTGGTGGTGACGAGCCTCCTTGTTGAAGCGCCGCAACCCTTAGTGATTGTCCTCCCACAGGAGTAGGAGCACATTTAGACAAGCAAACCTCACCGGGCACTAGAGAGACGATACCTGGAGCACACCAGTCAGTTTTGTTCTCCTCATTTGAAAATAGATATTCTGGCATTGGAGACAGATCAATAAAAGTTTACGGGGGTGATTCCTGGAGGAATAGTTAAGCAAGTTGGGACGTTTAAGAATAAAAAGTTTCCAATTTCAGACCTGGAGGAGGAATGTCTATTCTGAGGCAAGAACCCTTAGAATTCTCAAGCACCAAATGATTGAATACAGTCAAGATCAGGACAGACCAAGATCAGATATGTCACAAATGAATGATTGTGGAGCAGCTTTGAACAGCCAGGGGCCTGTGCCTGCTCCCATGTATGTTCCATTATCATCCCTCTACTGAGACACTGGAGAACTCACATTTAATAGCATGCAAGAAGTACTCGACTGCATGCTGATACAGTCTCAACGCCTCCTCATAATTCTTAGCCTTGTCTTCTTCTGTGGCTTTAGTTACAAGATCAATCGCTTTCTGAAAGAGTTAAAAACAAAAAAAATGAATGTCCAAAAAATGCTAGCAATCAAACAATCAAGCGTGGTGAGTGAAAGTCAAGGCTGGAGGGTCAGTGGGTCAGGCAGCATCTGGGTGGGGAATGGTCAGCTGATGTTTAGGATGGTCACCCTTTGGGAAGGGTTAGTTAGAACCTGGCTTGAAACATTGTTCATCAACTTCCCTACACAGTTGCTGCCGGACCAACCGAGTAACTCCAAGTTTGTTTTTTTTACTTAAGTTCAGCATCTGCAGTCTCTTGTGTCTCCAATTAACAGAGTCTACTGTAACCACGGTCAAAAGAAGCAGACCATTTTCCTCAGTTTTTTTATTTTGTACAATAAATGTCCCATATACACATACTTTCTCGAGAACCAGCAAGACTGAACCTACAGTTTAATGGTTATACACAGAGGAAACAGACTTTGCAGTTGAAGGATTTGGTGAAGGGGAAGAAATCCTGCTTGATGCCTCAGCGGGCTGAAACATTGATAAATTCCCAGGGCCAATTGATATTTATCTCAGGCTGATAGGGGAGGCCGGTATGCTGGGGATCTGGCTGAGATTTTTAAATCTTCTCTGCCACAAAATGAGGTTCCAGATGATTGGAGGACAGCAAATGTACCCTGTCTCTACAAATAGAGGCAGCAAACGCCGGTAACTTCAGAACTGTGAGCCTAGCATCAATAGGAGGGAAGTTATTCGTTAAAAAATTGAGGGGAAGGATTAACAATGGCTAGGAAAGGCAGCGACTGGTCAAAACCAGCTGTTATGGCCTTGTCAAGGGCACTGGGTGACAGAAGGTGAGGGTAGAAGGTTGTTTTTGTGACTGGACTAGTGTTGTACACAGGGGTTGGTGCTGGGACTCACACTCTGGGTAATATACATGAATGATGTGGATGTAGGCATGATTAGCAAGTTCACAGATGACACAAAGAATGGAGGAACTCGGCGGGTCAGGCAGCATCTGTGGAGAGAAATGGACAGATGATGTTTTGGCCAGGACCCTTTATCTGGACTGAAAGAAGAGAAGACAGCCAATATAAAGAAGAGAAGAGGAGGGATGGGCATGAACTGTTGGATCCAGGTGAGGAAGGGTTCTTAAGTCATTGGAGCAGAATTATACCATTCGGCCCATTTGCCATTCAATCATGGCTGATCTATCTTTCCCTCCCAACCATTCTCCTGCCTTTTCCCTACTAATGAAGAACCTATCAATGTCTGGTTTAAAATTACTCAATGACTTAGCCTCCACAGTGTCTGTGGCAATGAATTCTACAGATTCCCCACCCACTGGCTAAAGAAATTCCTCCTCATCTTCTTTCTAAATGTACGTCCTTTTATTCTGAGACTGAGCCCTCTGGTCCTAGACTCTCGCCCTACTGAAAACATCCTCGCCACATTCACTCTATCCAGGCCTTTCGTTTTTGGTAAGTTTTAATAAGGTCCCCCCTCATCCTAAACTGCAGCGAGTACAGGCCCAATGCCATCAAATACTTGTCATACGTTAAACCAATCATCCACGGGATCATTCTCATCAACCTCCTCTGGACTCTCTCCAACAGCAGCACATCCCTCCTCAGATATGGGGCTGATTGGCAGATGGCGTCAGGTAAGGGAGGGAAGGGTGGAGATAGCAACAGAAGCAGGGAGTTGATAGGTGGAAGCAAAGAGCTGCAGCTGATGGAATCTGTTAGGAAAGGAAGGAGAAGCCTGCATTAGGGTTAAGGGGAGGGCTGGGTGGATGGAACTGTGGGGAATGATTGTGTATACTTCCGTAAGGTTACCCCTTGGCTTCCTGTGCTCCTGGGAAAAGAGTCCCAGTCTTTCCAGCCTCTCTCTATAACTCAAACCGAATTTTCCAGAAACATGCCAATGAATTTCTTCTGCACCCTTCCCAACTTAATGACATCCTTCGTTCTTGATCCTACTTACTCGATAGCACAATCCCGATTTAAGCAATAAAAGCAGGACTGCAGCTCTTCTGCTTCATCTCTTCAACCTTTGCTTTCACATCTGTAAGGTGGCAATAGAGAAAGAGAGCTGCAAGGCATTTCCAGAGGTACTTGCACATGGCAAAGTGCAACTCATCATGACACTGGCTGCATTATTCATATTCAGTAAGATTATGAAGCAGAGGTTAACAAAATGACATTGAAATCAAGTCTGCAAAACAAATGGAGTGTGATTTCTTGAACTCAGATTGTTGTCTAGACCTCCTGCTGTGGGAAGGATACTGAGCAGCAAGAATACAGAAATTCGCTAAAGGCATACGGTAGTTATAATTGGAGATCTAAACTTTCCAAACATTCTCGTAGATGGGGACGGGTTTCTTAACTGGAACTAAATACACTTCTGATCCAACAAATATTTGTGAAGTGAGGAGAGCAGTCACAAAACACCTGTACAAAATGTATACAAAGTCATGGGGGCATACAGGACAGAAACGGGCCCTTCAGCCCACCACATCCATGCCGACCTTTTTCCGCTTTGGACAGTATTCTTCTATGCCCTGCTGATTTAAATGTCTAAATGTCTCTAAAACATAGCAATTGTATCCATCTGGCAGAAAGTTCCAGATTTTAATCACTGTAAGAAAATGTACCCGAGATTTAAAACTCCCACCCCCATACTTTAAAACAATGCCCTTTTGTTTTGATACCCCTACCACGGGAACGGGATTTTGTCTATTTGACCTTTCTACGCCTCCTTTGCACCAGGGAAAACAATGACAGCCTTTTCAATCACGCCCTATAACCAAGGAGCAGTCCCATTGGGGATTCATCTGGGTGAATATATTCTGCACTCTCGGCACAGCATTCACAGCCTTCCTCTTGTGTGGTGACCAGAACTCCACACAGCACACCACTACAGCCTAACCAGTCTTTTGTAAAGTTGCACTTAAAACATATACATTTTTATATTCTGTGCTCTGAACTATGCTCCAGACTCAATGGCCTAATTCTGCCCCTATGTCTTATGTGTCGAGTCCTGGGCATCGCTCTTTAAGATGGAAAGACTTTACAGAGGGTGCAGAATAAATTGTTTAAAATGAGGATGAGGGACGTGGGTTACATGGATAAAATGGAAAAGCTGGGATTGCTGTCCTGGGATCAATGCAAGATGCAGGATGATCTGACACGTATTTAAGTTCATGATTGGTCTTGATGCAGAGAAAAACATTTGCAATGGCACAGGGATAAAAAAATAAAGGGATACTGGAAAACAGCTACATGAAGAAAATGTTTATTTTATAGTGAATGGTTACTGTCGGGAACAAACAGACCCCCTCATCCACTCCCTGGGAAATACCCAGTGCCTTCCTGGACACTTTTCAATGGTCTCCCCTCTATTTACAACACTCACTATAGGTCTTTGCCATTTCCATATGTGAGAGTATTTTACAAACTCAGAAATGAAAAATTACAGTGGAAAACTGAGCAAATATCTGTACTGAAGATAAAGAAAAGCTCCTGGCAGCGGGGTGAAAGGGGAGCTCCATGTAAATAAGTGGTCTTTTTTATATTGGACTGTGAATGTAGGAAGCATGATCATTAAATGATCAATAAATCAATAAAGGATCAATTAACCAGCCAATTTCCCTCTACCAACACTCTCCTCCCCCGAACAGAGTTGGTCCTTACTCTTAACAACTTCTCCTTCAACTCCTCCTACTTTCTCCAATTCTAAGGCGTAGGTATGGGCACTCGAATGGGCCTCAGCTCTGCCTGCCTATTTGTAGGGTACATCGAACAATTCTTGTTCCAGGCGTACACTGGCTCTATCCCGGAACTCTATCACCCCTACATTGACGACTGCATCGGTGCTACCTCCTCCACCCATGCAGAACTCACGGACTTCACTACTAATTTCTATCCTGCACTCAAATTCAATTGGACCATCTCTGACATCTCCCTACCGTTTCTTGATCTCACCGTCTCCATCACAGAAGACTGACATCTATTTTAAAACCTACTGACTCCCACAGCTATTTAGACGACATTTCTTCCCACCCTGCCTCTGTGCCCAAGATACCAAGTCATTGGGGATGTCCTCATTCGTTAGGGAACGAGTGTTCCCCTCTTTCATCATAGATGAGGCCCTCACTAGGGTTTCCTCGGTACCCCGCAGCTCCACTCTTGCTCCCCCTCCCTCCCAGTCGCAATAGCGACACAGTCCCCCTAGTCCTCAACTTTCACCCCATCAGCCATCGCATATGGCACATAATCCTCCGACATGCTCGCTCCTCCAACAGGATCCCACACTAGCCACATCTTCCCATCTCCACCCATTTCCGCAGAGACCGTTCCCTCCGCAACTTCCTGGTTAACACATCCATTTCCACCCAAACCACCCCCTCCCCAGGTACTTTCCCCTGCAACTGCAGGAGATGCAACACCTGTCCTTATACCTCCCCCCTCAACTCCGTCAAAGGACCCCAACAGTCCTTTCAGGTGAGGCAGAGATTCATTTGCACCTCCTCCAACCTCATCTACTGTATCCGCTGTTCCAGGTGTGATGTATTTATCGGCGAAACCAAGCGCAGGCTCGGCGATCGTTTCACTGAACACCTCCGCTCAGTCCGCCTAGACCTACGTGATCTCCCGGTTGATCAACACTTTAACTCCCCCTCCCATTTCCACACTGACCTCTCTGTCCTGGGCCTCCTCCACTGTCAGAGTGAGGCCCAATGCCAATTGGAGAAACAGCACCTCATATTTTGCTTGGGCAGCTTACAACCCAGCGGTATGAACATTGACTTTTCTAACTTCAAGTAACCCTTGCTTTCCCCCTCTCTCCATCCCTCCTCCATTCTAGTTCTCCAACCAGTCTGATTGTGCTCCTGATTAAATTATATCTTTGTATACCTCCTGTCACCTTCTGCTAGTTAACAATGATCTATTCTACATTTCCCTTGAACTTCATCCCCTTTGATCTCTCGTTTTCACATCTTACCCTTCCATATCACTGTATCTCCCTCTCCCCTGATTCTCAGTCTGAATAAGGGTCTCCACCCAAAACTTTACCCATTCCTTGTATCCATAGATGCTGCCTGTCCCGCTGAATTACTCCAGCATTTTGTGTCTATCTTTGGTTTTAACCAGCATCTGCAGTTCCTTCCTACCCATCAAAAAATTCACAAATGATACAAAGATTGGTGGAGTTGACAGGGTGGAGGATAATCTTAGACTAAAGGGTAATATTGATGTGTTGGTGAAATGGGCTGAGTAATGGCAGATGGAGTTTAATCCCAATAAATATGAGGTTATGCATTTGGGAGCACTAATAAAGCTAGGGCATACACCATGGATGGTTTGATGCTCTTCAGTAACAGAGGGAATTTGATGACCAAGTCCAAAACCCTCAAAGCTAGCAGAACAGATGGCTAATTTGTTAAGAAGGTAGATGGGATACAGGCAATCAGTCACAATATTGAGTAATATTGAGTTGGGATGTGATGCTCCAGCTTGACCAGACCTCAGTTCTGGATACCAAGGTATGTGGGGGATATGAGAGTGCTGGAGAGAGTGCAGAGGAGCTCAGACCCCAGCCCCAGCGCATAGAGAACCTAGGTGGAGGGGGAGCAGCAGTTGTAGAGAGCAAGGGGACGGAGAAGGTGAGGGAGGGACTGGGGGGAGGAGAGGGGTTGGGGAGAGGGAGGGTAAGGGAGGATCCGGGAGAGGGTGTGGCGAGGGGTCTGAGGTGGGTGTCTGTGGGGAAGGGGGTGTCTGTGAGGAGGGGGGTGTCTGTGGGGAGGGGGGGTGTCTGTGGGGAGGGGGGGTGTCTGTGGGGGGGGTGTCTGTGGGGAGGGGGGGTGTCTGTGGGGAGGGGGGTGTCTGTGAGGAGGGGTGGGGTGTCTGTGAGGAGGGGTGGGGTGTCTGTGGAGAGGGGTGGGGTGTCTGTGAGGAGGGGTGGGGTGTCTGTGGGGAATGGGGGTGTCTGTGGGGAGGGGGTGGTGTCTATGGGGGGTTGTGGGGAGGGGAGGGGGGTCTGTGGGGAGGGGGGGTTGTGGGGAGGGTTGTGGGGAGGGGTGTTGTGGGGAGGGGGGGTGTCTGAGGGGGGGAGGGTGTCTGTGTGGTGGGGGGGTGTCTGTGGGTGGGGTGTCTGAGGGGGGGTCTATGGGGAGGGGATGTCTATGGGGAGGGGGGTCTATGGGGAGGGGGTGTCTATGGGGAGGGTTGGAGGGGGGTGTTTGTGGGGAGTAGGGTATCTGTGAGGGGAGGGCGAGCTGGGGATTTGTCTATGGGTGGGTCTGTAGCGGAGGGGGGGTGTCTGTGGGAACGGGCCGGTGACCCCGCTACCTGGAGGGTGTTGGGCGCTGACATCTCACATCTCCGGGCGCTCCGACTGTGCTCAGCGGACGGGCCCCCGCCCGGTGGTGGTGGTGGTGCGCCGCGGCTTCCGCTCGGGCTCAGCCTGGGCCTCGGGCTCGCCTGCTCCCGCTCCCGGCTCCGAACCGCAAAATGGCGGCGGGCGGAGCAACCTCACGACGTCACTGACTGAGGAGACAAGAGTGGCCGCGTCCGGCCCGGAGCCGCCGCCCCCCACAGCGCCGCGTCCAGTACCAGAAGATATTTTATCTACCAATGAAGATGGGAAAACCCCCATCAGAATGCAAAATTGTATCTGGATGACTCAACAGATCCAAGCAACACATTTGTAGCTGAGTCAGGAAACAAAATATCTGAACATTCAGTAGCAGATGATTCCAGGCTAAAATATAGTCAATCAGAAAATATTGACACAGATGAAAAAAATTATGGTTTGGGCAAACCAATAAAGCCAAGAATATAAAAATGCTGTGGCTGATGTACAAGCACACCCAGGTCTCGTTGCACTTCCCCTTTTCCTAATCATACACCATTCGGATAATAATCTGCCTTCCTGTTCTTGCCACCAAAGTGCCACCTCACATTTATCCACATTATAATGCATCTGCCCACTCACCCAACCTGTCCAAGTCACCTGGCAGCCTCATAGCATCCTCATCGCAGTCCACACTGCCACCCAGCTTAGAAATGGGTATAATCATAATGTTTCACAGATGCTTGGACAAGTGCACAGATTGGTAAAAATTTACAGGAGATTGAGAGATTGGGAGCCGGTATATGAATTAGCGTAGTCAGCTTGAATGAGTTGGGCCAATTTCTGTGCTGTTTGACTATGAAAGACACTCCCAGCCCAGGATTTCTTTCCTCACTTCTACATTCCTGGCCACATGCTCACGAGGCTCGTCACGTCATATCATACCGTCACATTCATCCTGCACTGCTGCACCTGAGCCCAAATTTAATGCAGCAGTAGTGATGATTCTCCTGCTCTTGAATTTTAAGCCTCAGCAGAAGGCTGGTACTCAGCATGCCCTTTGAGCCACATCCAATGTCTCTACATATGCTGATCTGTTCTCCTCACTCATTAGCAACCTTTCCGTATTCCTTCACGATTTCTGTCTCCAGTTGATGTCCATTTATCAGAGTATCCTCTGAATCATTTCATTGGTAAATGCCTGCCAGTGACTTTCTCACCTCCCTCACTATAATGTTCCTACTCAATGTTAATATATCCTGTGGATATTGGTCCCATCACTCCCCAAAACATTGTTCTTGTCCCACATCAGACAGAACGCCTACAACATTGGAGCTGTATCCACTCACCTGATCTCAGCGAGCCTTTCCACAACAAATACCAGAAAATGTTTTTAAAAAAGGCAAAAAATCAACAGAAGGTAAAATGGATAATTTATTTCTATACATGTGATGTACAAGGAGGTATCACTGGGGTCCAGTGCAGATACAATCTTTTGTCTCAGTTACAGATGGGGGGGGGGGGGGGCCCAGGAAACTCTGAATGTCCCACAATTTAACTTTGGTATCACAATACAGGATTCAAGCACAAGACAGTTACAAAAATAGAATTTCCTTGGCAATTAGAAATTTCTCCCGATTCGCAAGAGTTCAGTTACACATTAATCAAACACGAAGGTGACTGGAAGTGGATGCTGTTCTTGTGCCTACAGTGACAGAACAGCTTTCTCCAAGGCACTCGTCAGTGACAGGAATTGTCTTGGAGCATTTATTTTGCATGATAAGTTCTGTACAAATATAACCATCAGGTGCCATCGAGTCAGTTATGTCCACCAGCTTACGGAGAGTGTTCACATTCACCATCTGCACCTACCGTCTAATCCACACTAAACAACACACTCAGACCCAGAGCAAAGCCCCCTCTCACAACTACTCTCTTGCATCATCAGCCTTGAGTTGTGTGGCAGATGAGCAAGGCCTGGATGGTTATCCAAGGACCAGAAGGTCGAGATGGTTACCCTGGAACACGAAGTATTTTAAAGCATTCAATAAGCTATTGCAGAAGAATGCGGCATAAGGCAAGAGTTGATGGTGGTAGGGCCAATGTATTGGAATGGATAATCTAACTAACACAAATGGGTCAGGGTAATTACATCATCTTTATATTGGCACATTGGTGTTAACACTTAAAGTCAACTATTTAGATGAAGGAATATAATGTACTAATTGCACAACAGTGTGAAAGTTGTAGAGCCTTTGAAGCAGTGTAAAAGCTAAGAGTGGACAAGGAATGGTGAAAAACAACCCAGAAAGGTAGCACATTGTTCATATGGAGAGAAATATAATTCTCTAGAGATCTCAGAATGAGTCACAATATATTCAAGGCCCTAATGGTCAATAGGAAAGTCATGGGTGACCAAGACCATGGTTGGTGGTCATGGCGAAAAGGCAAATGGGGGAGCACTCACTGGGCCAGACTCCTCCTGCCTGGTCCATATGTTCCTACCTAATATCTCCCCACCCAAAGCTACCACTCACCTACACAAGGGGAATTTTGCAGCAGCCTATTAACCCACCACCCGCATGTTGTTGAGATGTGGGAGGAAACTTGAGCATCTGGAGGATGAGCAAACTTCACACAGACAGCACCAGGTGTCAGGATTGATCCATTTCTCTGCAGGTATCATGTTGCTTTCACTGACTTTTGTACACGGAAACCTGGGTCCCTTTAACGATCACCGGCCTGTTTTTGGTACCTCAGTGGATGACTTCACCCTTGACGTTCTCACCCATTCATCTCTCCTTGAAGCCATGTTCATCCTTGTCCCCACTCACAATCCCACTGACAGTCAATAAGGTGAGGGAGAGGTGAACTACAAGACAGTGAGGTGAGTCACGAGACTGATGAATTAGTGACCGGTAGACTAACTCAGGTTCAAGCACAGCAGCAGGTCAGGCGCTGTGCATAAAGTGCAGTGGGTGTAGTACTAATCAGGCAGCGAAACAGACACTAGTCTGTGGGAGAGGGTCACTCCAGGGTTTCAGCGTAAATAATGCAAGAGAAATCAGAAGATGCAGTCCTCCTCCCCAACTCTTAGAGTCGGTTTTAGATCCTTCTAATACAAGAGTTTACCCACATATAACACTGAGCCATAAACATTCATGCAGAAGGAATAAGACACAGGAGGCCTTGGAGGAAGACCATAGAACACAATCAAACTCCGTTGCAGGTCAGCAGGCCGCCACTCCTCGAGCACGTGGCTGGGCAGTGTGTCAGTGAGATAGGAATTCCAACCAACACTTGCAAAGCACAAAGCCAGGTGTCCCTCACTGTCGGAGGGAGCACTGTCCGAGGGTACTGTCGGATTCCACAGAGATCAACACAAACAGTGCTCTCCATCCAAAGGTCCACAGCCACTGCACGTAGCCTTGTTTAAAGCAGATGTTGCACTGTCACACCACTAACTGTAAATACTCTCCACCATTGTGCTATGACTGTGTCACAGCAAACAGTGAAGGAGTGGATTCCACATCTATAGTCATGCAGCACGGAAACAGACATTTCTGCCCAACTTGCACACGTTCACCAAATACCTACCTTGGCTAGTCCCATTTGCCTATCCATATATATGTCCCAATCTCCTCGAAGGATAGTTATACCTACCTCCACCGCCTCCTCTGGCAGCTCATTCCATATACCTATCCTGTGTGGGAAAAGGTGTCGCTCAGGTTCTTATTAAATCTTCGCCCTCCCAACTTAAACCTACCCCCTCTAGTTTTAGATTCCCAGATCCCGGGGAAAAGTGTGATCATCTATCTTGTCCATCATTTTATAACCTATCGGTCACCTCCTCCATTCCGGGGCCTATCCAGTCTCTTCTTATAGCTCAAGCACTCCAGCCCCGGCAACAACCTGGTGAATCTCTTCTGCACCCTCTCCAGTTTAATCACATCCTTCATGTAGGTGACGACCAGGCAGGGGGGAGCCAAAGGGGGAGGAAACTGTCCCCTCACCCCCACAACTCGATCTCAGGCATTGCACAAACACTGGCATCCATGCCCAGACCTGGCACCACCGACCACTGATCCCACCACCGGCTGACGATCTGTGCTGGCAAAGCCACACACTACCTACAGGGACAGGCTGCTCCAGAATGAACACACACATATCAAAGCCTGGGGATTTACACGACATTCTGCTCTGTGACAACACGGAGCCCAATGCCACATCACAAAGCCCCTGGTTCCACGACAAGCGTGTTCAAAGATGATAGGACCGCGCTCCCCTGATTGGAAAGTATTGCACCAGGCGCAGGGTTACATCAGACCAGCTAGCTTAGAGTTAAGATCATTTAAAAGTTACAAAACTACGTACTCCAAACTTAAAGGAACTGTTGTTACATCAATAAGCTTAATGTGCAATTTTAAGAATTGAGTTATTCAGTATTGAAAGGCACATTTGGCAAGAGTCAGTCACATCGACATGAGTCAGCCTCGCGATTTCTCCCATCCACTGCTTGGTCTTTCACCAGCAGCATCGCCACTCCTGCAGTTCCCCGAGACACACCAGCTTTGGATGAGTTGATGATCCAGACGTCTCACCAGGCAAACATTCAAACAACAAGCCCCATCCGTGTCACTTTAGCCGAGAGGAATGAGTGAACTACAAAGACTGCAGGCTTTGGGCAAGAGTGCAAGTCCAGGGCCTGGAGAGAGAAATTAAAAAATAAATCACTCAATACACAACACAACCAGATCCAGTATCACCTTCAATCCTTGAACACAAACTCCTAATCCCCTCCCAGCACCCGAGAACGATCCAGCAGCTTTCAGCATCAACATAGGCGGTGGGTGGGTTTGGCCTCAACAATCACTATGAACATGTCGATACAAGGAAGATGATGCCATGTGGAGCTTCTAGAATCAGGGATCAGAGTTTCAAAGCAAGAGGTTGAGCATTCTGGAAGCGTCAGGCAAGAGGACTGTGGAGTTTCAGTGATCAGGCATTCTCAAGGGAGATCAATACAGATGCTGGAACGAGTGCAGAGAAGATTTATGAGGATGCTGCCAGGCCTGAGCTCTAGGGAGAGATTAGGCAGGCTAGGAGTGCACGAGGATGAGCGGTGATCTTATAGAGATGTATAAATTCATGAGAATAGATAGGATTAATGCACATGCTCTTTTACACAAGGTAGAGGAATCAAAAACCAGAAGATAGTGGTTTAAAATTAGAGGGGCATGCTTTAATAGGAACCCAAGGGACAATTATTTTCTACACGGAGGGTGGTGGCTATATATGGAATGAGCTGTAAGAGGTAGTTGTGGTAGATACAGTAACAATATTTAAAAAGACATTTCGACAGGTCCATGGATAAGAAAGGTAGAGTGGGATATGGGCCAAACACAGGGATATGGAAATGACTGAAACGGCATCTTGGTTGGCATGGACGTGTTGGGCCGAGGGGCCTGTTTCCATCTGTGTGACTGAGGCTAATCTGGAGCCTGTAGTCACACAATTTGCACAAATTATGTCATGAATCAGATTCTGCACAGCCTGTACACACCAGCTCTCCCTCCGGCCCCTCAAAGTCCAGGTAGAGCATCCGGATGCCATCGTCAGCAGATGACTTCAGCCTCTCGAACGGATACTGGAGTAGGATGTTGGGCGAATCTGACATCACGCCGCCCTGGGACATCACAAAACCACTTTCGTAGTTGATGGTCAGCTTGACATCCCGCCCGTTCCAAGTACATCCTGGGGGAAATGATAAGATTCTGTAATTAGAGTTAGAGGGTTTCACTGTGTCAGTAAAAGTTGACAGCATCCAGCCCAGGGAGCAGGAACAACTCAATATATAAAAACACACAGAAAACCGGAGCAGGAATTAACATTCAGCCCCGCTCACCTGCCTCCACAAGTTGATTTTTTACTTTAGGATCAGATTATCAATGAAGAGATACTGTGAGGTAGCAACCAGATGTCAGGACCGGCCTCCTACTGTTGAATCCTTTGCCTATTTTTGGATGACACTGAGAGAAGGGCGGTCTTCCACTGCCTCTGTTGCCGGCAGTTCTTCCTTCCACATTCCTCTCCGAATGAGCTCATAGATTAGCCACAATATCACCAGATAGCGCAGCAAAGAGGCTGAATGGCCTCAGTACGTGACCACGCTCCTATCACAAGGTTCCGATGAAAACGTTCACATAATCTAGGAGGATTCTAAAACTAGAGGGCATAGGTTTATGCGAGAGGGGAGAGATTTAAGAGTGAGCTCAGGAACAACTTTTTCCAGAGGGTGGTCCGTATCAGGAACAAGCTGCCAGAGGAAGCTATAGAAGCGAATATAATTAAGACTTAAAATACATTTGGACATATATATGGATAGGAAGGGTTTAAAGGAATATGGGCCAAATGTGACGAGCCCTGTATGCTAACTTATTCAGCATGGACGGAGTGGGCCGAAGGGCCTGTTTCCGTGCTTTACAGCGTGCTTCCCCCAACTACCATCTGATACAGAACACACACAACGCTGACAAGAGATGTGCTGAGCACACGTACCCAGGGTCACCTCCTTTATCAGCTCGGAAGCCCCGTGACAGCCTCGGACGAGCATCCGCGTCCATGTCGACAGCTCCCGGTGCGTCTCCACGCGGAACACGTGCGTCTCAATGCCTTGTCGCGAGCCTGTCCTGGTGGCAAACATCAGCTCCGAGCTGATAGATGGGGAGCTGCGTGCAGACCCCGAGTGAACCAATCTGGGTGATGGGTGAGAGGAGGAAGAGTCAGAGAATTCCATCCCAACATGGTCGTTTCATGTTAATACCCAACCAAATCAAGTGATTGTGCTTCACCTTATTCAGCACTCACTCCAGCTGGACAACACTGATGTTATAAACCAGTCCAAATATCTCAGATCACAGAGAGATCCCGCACTTTCACCTTCTCCCTGACAACGCACTCTGCTCTTTCCCCTCCAGCTATGAGTAACAACACAAAACAACACTGATAAAGATCCCAATAGAATATGGAACAGTACAGCACAGGAACAGGACCTTTGGCCCACAATGTCTGTGCTGAACACAAGGTCAAGACAAGCTCATCTCCTCTGCCTACACGTGATCCATATCCCTCCATTCCCTGCAAATCCATGTGCCTATCTAAAAGTCTCTTAAATGCCTGTATAATTTCAGCTTGCACCACCTCTGGCAGGGGGGAGGGGGGGAATTGTGTGGGCAAATACAGAGCGCAATGGAGTTGGTAATACAAATGCATAGGAAGGAACTGCAGATGTTGGTTTACACCAAAGATAGACACAAAATGCTGGAGAACTCAACGGGACAGGCAGCATCCTTGAATAGAAGAAATGGGTGATGTTTCAGGTTGAGACCCTTCTTGAGACTCTTGAAGAAGGGTCCCGACCTGAAACGTTACCCATTCCATCTCTCCAGAGATGCTGCCTGCCCCACTGAGTTACTCCAGCACTTTGTGTCTATCTAGAGTCAGTTATACAACACGGAAAGGCCCTTCGGCCCAACTCGTCCATGCTGACCAAGATGTCTATCTGGGTGAATCCTACTTCTTTTATATTGCTCTAAACCTTTCCTAGCCACTATCCATTGCCAAAATGTTTTTTTAAACTTTGTAATTCCAGACTCCTCTGGCTGTTCATTCCATATACATCATAGAAACAGCTCAATAAAAGCATCCATCAGCCACCAAAGATTCATTTTAACATTGTTCGTCATTTCAAATAGGCAACTTAAGCCCACCCATGGAGGGAATGAACCTCTCTCTGATCCCACCTGAATCAGGCGCCGCCTTTTATTCCGTTTTACTCCCGGTTTGGCACGGCAGAGGGAGGGGGGGGGCAGTGGAGCAGCACTGGAAGAGGAAAGGACACACCCATTGCCTGCGTACCTGGTGGCCAGCAGCGGGTGGATTTGGCAGGGAGACGCCCACTGGTCCCGGTTCCAGGGAACGGCATTGTAAAGCAGCAGATCTTTATCTGTCAGGATGGCCACCACCGGTTTCCATTCCTGTTTCCCACCTTCCATCTTCGACTAGGGCCCAAGCACAAGAGAGATGACAGCATTGCAGACACGGCATGCATCCACAGGGCAGCCCACGAACAGCACAGCACAAACCTCCCACCTCACCCACCCTGGGCATCCGCAACCTGGACAACACCCCCGCTCCAGCACATCTCCTGCCATGGGACCGCCAGCCACTCAACCACCGGCAGTCAGATGGGCAGCTGCCACTGTGATGGTCACTGACGTATGTAAGTGTTACTATGAGTCACAAAGGTCAGATATGTTGCTGGGATGTAAAGGAATGGCGGAATAAACACTGTGTGTATTCAGTGTCCTTGTGTGCCCAATGTGTTTATTATTTCCGCATCAGCCACTACAAGCTCGTGCAGGTCCAGTGGCCAACGGAGGCAGAGGTAGTCATGGCCTCCCCTGAATCATCAACCACTTACACAACTGTCACCGGAGAGGTGGTGCTGTTCCTTGGCCAGGTTACAGCACAGCAAGAACAGAGTGGCGGGAGAGTACAGGTGGAATTAAGCCAAACTTCGAGATGCGGAGCATGCGCCGGGAACTCCACCTGCACCACGGGACACCGGGAACTCTACCTGCTCTGCCAGCCAGCCCAGGTGCTGGACGGCCCTGCAGCTTGGGCCCAACACCTCGCGCAACTCCACCAGTACCTGCGGGGTGAGAGCTGCGATGCTGCCATGGATCGCCATGAACCAGGCATGCGCTGTAGCAGCATCTCTGCCCCGCAGCACGATCCCATGCCTGCCGTCAGGGGAGCGCAGTTCAAATAACCTGCGGGAGCAACAGAGAGCAGAGAATCAGCAGCAGACACAGACACCAGAGCCGGTGAACCTCCAGTCGGACGGCACGTAGCCGAGCGCAAGGGACATCAGTGAAGGTGACGGGATGCAGCCGGGTGAACCAGGGAGATCCACGCACCCACACCTGCACACAGTTGCTGCTGCTTACCCCAATGCAAGAGCCAAGGCTCTGGCAATAGTGCAGCAGGGAGTGAGTGTCACTGGGACTGTTGCAGGAGACAGTCACAATGACATTCTATTGAAGGGTGTGGAAATGAGCGCCATGTGTTGTATCTGCGTGTTGCAACAGGCGTAGTGATAATTCTAGGTTGTGTCTGTATCTCTATTCACTGTCTGTAGATCAGTGATTTTAAATAGCTCTCCATATACCCTGTCTGTGTAAGAAGGAATTGCAGATGCTGTTTTAAACCAAAGATAGACATAAAAAGCTGGAGTGACTCAGTGGGGCAGGCAGCATCTCTGGAGAGAAGGAATGGGCGACGATTCGGATCGAGACCCTTCTTCAGACTGAAGAAGGGTCTCGACCCGAAACGTCACCCCTTCTCTCTAGATGCCTGTCTCGCTGTTACTCCAACTTCTTGTGTCTGCCCTGAGGTCTGTGCCAGGGAGAACAGAGCATGCCCACGAAACTGAAGCCTTTTCTCATTCCATGTCACCACTGCAGGCCTTTGCATCTTGCCTTGTGAGCTGGACAGACTGGCTACATATTCTAGCTGTGGCCCAGACAGCATCTTAAAAGGTGATTTGCTTGAGGTGTGCTCTGTGCCTTTATTTATGAAACCCAAACCCCCAAGCGCAGATACAGAACGGAATCTTTGACCATCTTTGATTATTTACGAAGGTGAAACTTAACCTGTTCTCTGGGTCAGACATGCTCAGATTCCTTGTGACGTAGCACATCTTCAACGGAAAAATCTTGCTGTCTTTGGCACTGTGGTTTTGAGAACCAGAGGAATCACCTCCCAGATATGGAGAATGAGGCATCAGACTGTCCCATGCAAGATCTGCAATCAATGAGGGCTTTTTAAAGTACTGCGTCACTTCCTGGATGTAAGTAACTGGAAGGAAAAAAATGACACAAGTCAAGGAAGGACAACTAACATGTTTCAAAGACAAACTATTCTGTTCTCAATCCCGGTAAGTACCAAGATTTGGTATCTCACCGATAACTCTCTTGAACTTCTGCAGGCGTACAGTACAAAGCATATTGACTGGTTGCATCGCGCCCTGGTTCAGCAACTCGAATGTCCAGGAACAAAGATTGTAAAAAGTGTTGAACACTTCCCAGTCCATCACAGGTACTGACCTCTCCACCATCGAAGAGATCTACAAGACTCGTTACCTCAAAATACAGCCAGCATCAGAGACCCACACTACCCTGGCCTCACACTCATTGGGAAGAAGGTATAGAAGCCCAAAAACTGTAACGTCCAGGTTCAGGAGCCCTACAGCCTACAGGCTATTAAACACTACAACCTCAAAATAGGCTCCAAACGATATAGAATTGGGGACATTATTTTTGACATTGCACTACAACTGTCTATTTATTTGGTTTTTTTTAACATATATACTGAAAGTTTTTTGTTGTTGTTTATTATGGGTTTTACCTCAAGTAAGAATTTCATTGTTCCGTTTTGGAACATCTATATAATTAAAAGTCTCATCTTGACCACTTCCTGTCTGCGCTGTATATTGATTTTAGAAAAAACGCTACCCTGTATCGCTGTGATTTTTGGCCATCCTACTCACATCCAGCCAGCCTCGAGGATTTTTCCCATCGAAGAAAAATAAAAAAGTTATGAATGTTAAAAAAAACTTGAGATCAGCTGATTGGTCTTCTCGCCTGTCAATCACCGCAATGAAGGTGACGCCCCTCCCAGGGGGGGGGAGGACTATAAAACCCCGGATGCCTGGACGTGAGTCAGTCACTGCAAGATCGCAAGGGAGAGGCCACGACTGTCATTCTAAGCTGTGAATCAACTGAACTGTGAGTCTGCAATGTATTTGTAATAAATGATTTGTTAGCCCCTAATGACAATGCCATGAGTTGTTTGGCCTGCTGCCCTGTCTGTGCTTGAAAGTGCAATGCTTAATTGGAAATGAAATGAAATGACAATGCCATGAGTTGTTTGGACTGCTGCCCTGCCTGTGCTTGAGAGTGCAATGCTTAATTGGAAATGAAATGACAATGCCATGAGTTGTTTGGCCTGCTGCCCTGCCTGTGCTTGAAACTGCAATGCTTTATTAGGTCCGACTGTGCTTGGAAGGAATAAATGCTTTATTAGGTCCGACTTCCGCTTAGTGGACAGGTCGCGCTGATTGCGTAATGTCCGGTGAGTGCAGAGGTCGCGCTGATTGCGTAATTTCCGGTAAGTGCAGAGGTCACACTGATTGCGGAAGTGCTGCTGACTGCGGAAACCCCACAGTGAAGAGGCCACGCTCAGCCGTGTGAGTAGACTCAAGAAAGTTTACTGTCGTGTGTGTGTGTGTGGGGGTGGGTGTGTGTGTGTGTGTGTGTGTGTGTGTGACAGGGAGAGAGAGAATTGGTGGAGAGGTGGAATATTGCATTGGGGACCAGCCCTCCCGTGTGAAGCTGGGACCCAACGGGTACCACAGTATATTATGACAATTAAACACCCTTGACTGACATCTATTTTTATTAGCTGCTTACACTAACACTCCTGTATACTCCAGAGCTTGTGAATGTAAATTTTGAATAAACGCTGTAAGATTGTTCTGTGAAGGTAAAATGGTTTGGCCAGGTGGACTGGATTGAAACATAAAATGTCTGCTGACCAAAATTGCTGAAAATGTAGCTGCAGGGGTCAGGAAGTTGTGGTCAGGAGAAATTCACATTGTCCTGCTGTTACTGCATATTCGCGACTATGGTATTAACTGTACCCGTCTGACTGAGATAGCTGGCTCTCAGAAGTCTAAGGAATATACAAACCGTGGCTCTCAGAAGTCTGAGGAATGTACCTGTCTTATCTCTAGTATTGTTCCACTAAATAACACCTCCTAATATGTACTTGCCTGTGATCCTGACCATGGCGTTCGTGTCTGTTGCTTTATATCAGTAATATGGGAGGCATAAACTGTAGCCTTTAACTGTACCCGTCTGACTGAGAAAGTTGGCTCTCAGAAGTCTAAGGAATATACAAACCGTGGCTCTCAGAAGTCTGAGGAATGTACCCGTCTTATCTCTAGTATTGTTCCACTAAATAACACCTTCCAATATGTACTTGCCTGTGATCCTGACCATTACGTTCGTGTCTGTTGCTTTGTATCAGTAATATGGGAGGCATAACCTGTAGCCTTTAAGTATATAAGGCATTACAAATTAAGGCATTGAGCTTGACTCTTTGCTAGGTTGTTAACCTGTGTGAAGGCTCAGTGCTGAATAAACGTACGTTTAAAGCAACCCCGGTGTCCGGTCGATTATTGTCGAAACAACCGATGTGAGAGAAAAACGTGAATCAACATTTGGTGTCAGAAGTGGGATGTCAACCAGCGACTGATCGAGCCGGCGAGTGAATCCACTGGGCGACGGGATCGATGTGAAGGGTGCGCAGCCAAGTGAGTAGATTTAGTTAAATCACCTCTTGGTCCTTCCTCGTATCCCGGCGTAGCAGGGTAATTCGCTGGCTTGCGTCAGTCGGTGGGACGACATCCGAATGTTCCGGTTGTGGGCACGGGGATAGGGCCGTCTCGAGGATTGTCCTAGTCTGATCGAGCGGATAAAATACCCCGTAGAGGGAGACCGTAGACGGTATATAAGAGGAGTGCACTGGGGATAGGATGGGAATGTGATGGTTATTGAATCGTCGGATTAACAAGTATTGAGACATTAACCGAGACCAAGGTACCCCTGTATCTCACAGAGAGTCCGCCTTAGACTGGCGAAGGTCAGGAATTGAAGTGACCGAGTGAGATACGGTGGAACCAAAGACTCACGGTTAACCCTGAAATGTGATGGTTATTGAATCGTCGGATTAACAAGTATTGAGACGTTAACCGAGACCAAGGTACCCCTGTATCTCACAGAAAGTCCGCCTTAGACTGGCGAAGGTCAGGAATTGAAGTGACCGAGTGAGATACGGTGGAACCAAAGACTCACGGTTAACCCTGAAATGTGATGGTTATTGAATCGTCGGATTAACAAGTATTGAGACGTTAACCGAGACCAAGGTACCCCCGTATCTCACAGAAAGTCCGCCTTAGACTGGCGAAGGTCAGGAATTGAAGTGACCGAGTGAGATACGGCGGAACCAAGGACTCACGGTTAACCCTGAACTATTGGTGTGTAATAAAATAAGTATATATTGAATCGTCGGATTGACAAGTATTGAGACATTAACCGAGACCAAGGTACCCCCGTATCTCACAGAAAGTCCGCCTTAGACTGGTTGTTAAGAGAGGAAATCCTCCACGCGAAGGTCAGGAATTGAAGTGACCGAGTGAGATACGGCAGAACCAAGGACTCACGGTTAACCCTGAACTATTGGTGTGTAATAATATAAGTATAAAAAGATGGGTAATGGTATGGACACCAGTTGTCACCCGGACCAGCCATTACATCAGCTATGTTTCTTGCATCCAGAAATGGAGGAGACCTTCAGGCGTATGTCGGGAGGACTCATTCATAACCTGGGGAAGGATGAATGGCCTGAAGGGGGTTCCAAGGATATGGGTGTGTTATCAAGGGCCCAGAGTGTAATATGGAAAAAGGATTAAAAAAGAAATTATAAAAAGGCCATTCAGTTGTGGATCGATCATTGTAACGGAGAAAAGGCACGGTCTTTAACGGCCAGTTGGCAGAGTAATGCCTTGAAAATAGGAATACCCCTGACCGAGGGGGGTCAGGAGAAGTCGGTGACCGTATTAAAACAGGAATGCAGGCATGCTAAGGAAAGTAAGGAACGTCAGGAGAGAGAGAGACAAAATAAGGCCGAGGTAGATAAAGACTTACGTAAGTCGGTGGCTGGCATAGATTTGGGAGGTGACGAGGAGGAGGTAGAGGATTATCATTGGGGAGTCCGTGGAGCACCCCCGCTGAACCAGTCTGCCCCCGTTGCCAGTCCCTCTGCCCCCGTTGCCAGTCCCGTGTCCGTTCCTCCAATTCCCGCTACCCGATCCAAGATTAAAACTCGCCCTTCACAGATACCAGTTTCCAAATCTCCCGTACCCTCGCTGAACCCCAGAAGACGGTCCCATTCAGGGGGAACCACAGGGAAGACAGTTGCCACTAGTGCCCCTCCAGCAGACCGACCTCCTCCGTATTCTCCTGCTGCCCTACAATCTACCGACTCCGTGGGAGGCAGAACTAATCTGAACCCCCGGACCAAAACCAGAAAGAATATGGCACAGTGGCGAACTCAATCCCTCCCCTACAGTATACATGGACCAGATTGCCACAGGCCTTTGTAAACTCGCCGACCCTATTTTCTCGTTGTCTGCAACAGCAATTACAAAACCTGCAGTTACCTGAGGGGTCTGCATTGATCCAGTACATCGATGAACTTTTAGTGGCCAGTGAAACGGAGGAGCAGAATAGGGAAGCTATAATTTTGTTGTTGAACTTTGTAAAGGCATTGGGGTACGTTGTGTCCCCCTCCAAAGTACATGTCGGACAAAAGGAGGTGAAATTCCTCGGAGTCATAATCTCAGCAGATGGCCGTCGGTTGGACGAGAGCCGCACGGACCCCAATTACAGGACACCACCCCCCACGACAGCCACGGGAATGTGAGTGGTTGGGAATGATCAACTACTGCCGTCAGTGGATTCCAAATGTGGCCCTGGACATAAAGCACCTGACCCCTTACACCAGCCAGGAAGGTACCTTTGTATTGTCAGATGAAGCCTTGACCGCCTTCAATAATCTACGAGAGGCCCTGCAGAAGGCTCCTGCGCTGGGGCGACCCCTGTATGATAGACCTTTTCAGCTCTATTGTACCATCCTGGGCGAATGTGCCACTGCGGTTTTGGCCCAGCTGCATGGGGATAAGCACCGACCAGTGGCGTATTATTCATCCAAGTTAGACCCTGTGGCACTGGGGTATCCCCATTGTACACAGATTATGACAGCGGTATACAATAGTCTTCAGTCGGCTGCCAACCTGACTCTCCAGCAGGACCTTACCGTATATTCCTCCCACTCCGTGACCGCCCTACTGGGACAGCTCCAGACCCAGCATTTGACTTCAGCCAGACAAAATAAGTATGAGATCTACCTGTTGAATAATCCCAAGCTACAGTTCCGGCACTGCACCACTATCAACCCTGCTGCGTTTCTCTGCTCTCCTCCTGATCCCCTCGCTCCATGCGACCATAATTGCTTGGAGGCTATTCTCATGGATACCAGTCTTAGCGATAAACCTCTAGCCTCTCCAGATTTGATCCTCTATACCGATGGAAGTTCATCCATCGACGAGCAGGGACGCCGTCTGTCAGGCTTTGCGGTAGTTAGGCAAGATGGAACCTTGCTGGATTGTGGCAGTTTTGACCCACCGATTTCAGCTCAGCAGGCCGAGTTGTTTGCCCTCACCCGAGCCTGTGTCCTCGCCGAGGGGCTCTCCGTCAATATTTACACTGACTCCCGATACGCATTCGGAGTCGTTCACAATTTCGGACAGTTATGGAAAAATAGGGGATTCCTCACCTCGACGGGCCATAAGATTGCCAATCAGATCCTGGTCTCTGACCTGTTGAATGCTATCCTTCTGCCCTCTGCGGTAGCCAAAATCAAACGTGTGGCCCACACGACAGGAGATTCACCGGTCCAAATCGGTAACAGGTTGGCTGACGAAGCGGCTAAGTGTGCTTCACGCGGTAGATTTAAAGTGGTGGGTAGTATGATGAGGCAGGTGAAAAGCCTTTATATGGGCTCGTCTGAATCTGAGAAACCTATGCCAACCATGAATGATGTATTGCACTTACAGGGGGACGCCTCTGTTGATGTAATAATGGAATGGGAGCAGCTGGGCTGTCGGAAGGCTGATTCCGGACTGTGGCTCACGCCGGCCGGACAGACCTGTATGACAGACCAGTTAGCGACCTGGGTTGTTGATTGCCTATATCTAGCCACTCACTGTGGGGCCACCTTGCTAGTAGACGCTCTCTTACAGGCATGGTGGCATCCTCGACTTAAGGTTTTGGCAGCCCAAACTAGTGCATGGTGCCTCACCTGTGCTACACACAACCCTGGTTACTCCATTACCTACTGCTCCGTTTGAAACCTTACAGATGGATTTTATTGATTTGCCTAAGTGTCAGTGTTATAAACATGTGCTTGTTATGGTTGATGTGTTTTCTAGGTGGATTGAAGCCTTTCCAACCACTGATTGCACTGCTTCTACGGTGGTGTCTATTATATTACGGCAGTTTGTTCCTCGCTTTGGGGTTCCAAATACCATTAGTTCGGATAACGTCCCTCACTTTATTGCCGCTATCAATAAAGAATTGTACCGACAGCTGGGTGTAACCCAGCGGCTACATTGTGCTTATCGCCCACAGGCTGCAGGAATGGTGGAACGCTTGAACCAGACCCTGAAGACCAAGCTTGCCAAGCTGGTGGACCAATTGGGCTCCACCTGGGTTAAAATGTTACCTGTTGCCTTGTTTCAGATCAGTCCTTCCAGCAGGGAAGACAAGGTTGTCTCCTGCAGAGATCATCTATGGCCGACCCCTGCGCACCCCCTGGACAGACATTATCCCGGCCACAACGACATTGCATCATATGACGGAGGAGATGGTCTCTTACATCCTTGCCCTTACAAGGGCCCTGCATGAGATTCATGGGGAGGTCAAGGCCGCTTATGTGGGCGACATAGATTTTCCCGTTGATGGACGGATCACCCCGGGTTCTTATGTGTTGATTAAGAATTGGGTTCGTAAGGACACCCTTTCTCCTCGATGGTTGGGCCCCTTCCAGGTTCTCCTCACCACCCCCATTGCGGTAAAGGTAGAAGGACGATCGGCATGGGTGCATTTGCACCATTGTAAAGTGGTTGGTGACACCAAGCAAAGGGGGGAGGTCGAGGTCAGGGGATCCGGTCCACGAAAAGCAGGGTACTAATTAATTTTGCTACGAAATTGCACGTTCGTTTCTTTTTCCCTCCCTTGTGTTCGCAGATACGAAATAAATCGCTAAGATGAGGGTTTCCGTGGCATTAATATGTGTGGCAACCACAGCAGGGTTAATCGGTTTCGGTTGGAAATGGACAAAGCCTGAATACGGACGGAACAAACGAGGAAAGAGAGGGGAACGAGAAAACTCCAATTTATTCATCCAGGCATACAACGAGCTATTCGGGAAGGGGCAGGTGGTTTGTTATCCACGAATGACATCAGTTACCTCCCTGTTTACCCCATCCCCTGCATGGGGCAGCACTGAACGACTGGTGAAGTGCCAGGACAAAGAAACGGTCCCTGTCAAGCCCGTTATCATCAGCTATGATAGGCTTCTCGCTCCACCGGCCAACTGCTTACCGCTCCCTAAGAACAATAACCACTCCTACGACATTTGCTATAATGGATCTAGGACGGCGTCAAGAGCACCGGCTAGGCCATGTAACTTCACCACCAATAACGACAACAGGCAATATGAAAATTGTTTTAGTAACCAAGGACACGGGTGTATAGTCATAAATGTTAAAAAATAACCTCACTTGCGCTCTGCAAGGGCCCGTTCACGGCTCCGCATGTAACCTTACCTATAAAGGAGTCCAATGTAAGGTGTCTAAGGACTGTATCCCTGTAAATGCTGGATTTCAGCTGTTGTGTGGATGGGCTAACGGGACCCATCTGACGGTAGGATCCCATCACCTGCCAATCCCCAGTTATAGCAATGTGATCAGTGAAGCGTGGAGGGACTGGTCTGGAGGGGGAGAAGTCATTAATACCCGAAGGGGCTGTAATGGATCATTATATACGGAGGAAGGATATTACTTCTTCTTTAATGGGAAAGGAACCAATGTCCTAAAAAACCCTTTCCCCAAGAACGTGGCAGTTGGAGCATTGGTGCCAACCACGGTACCTTGTCCCGAGCAATGGACTAAACCCATGGCTCGGGTTCATCGGAGGGCGGTGTCGGCCGAGTTTTGCGCGCAATGGAGAAATCCAGGGGTCAGGGGAGCTACCCGCGGACATGCCATCGGATGGGGATTATTAAGCATGCTAACCATGGGAGGAGTGGGTGGAGGTGAAGCAGCCAAAAACCGAAATTACCTTGTTTGCGGCCTGACAATTCTGGGCAATACAACTGGAGCCTTGGAGGCAGTAAAACCCAGATGGCCGAAATGACCGATGTTTTCCATACAAAATAGATATGCGCTCGATTACATATTGGCTAGAGAAGGGGGGACCTGTACCGTCATAAAAGGGAAATGTATGATGGGGGTTCAAGACAGGACTAGCAACATCACCCAACACCAGGAAGAGATTACCACCTTTTTGGATGGAATAAATGAAAACCAGGGATGGGGGAATTGGGGAACTGGGGGATTATACAACTGGATTATCAGCGTGGCCATCTATGCGGCTATAGTAGTTACTTGTTTATTTGTGGGGATTGCCATTGTGAAATGTATCATACCCCGATTAATGGCGGCTTTATCAGGTTTAGGGACCACCCCCGAGGAAGCTAAAAATTCTGTACGAATGATGATATTACAGCGTGAGCAGGAGAGACTGTTACAATTCCCCAACGACAGCGAAGACGATGAAGTGAGTAAGGAAGGAGAATTGGGGGACAGTTCGGATGGTCCAAGAGGCCGTGGCCAGGGAACTAGAAAGTTACGAGATTCGGCAAATGGGACTTTTTAATGGACTTTGAGTGTTGCCATAAGAATGGCAAAAGGGGGGAATGTGAATGTAAATTTTGAATAAACTCTGTAAGATTGTTCTGTGAAGGTAAAATGGTTTGGCCAGGTGGACTGGATTGAAACATAAAATGTCTGCTGACCAAAATTGTTGAAAATGTAGCTGCAGGGGTCAGGAAGTTGTGGTCAGGAGAAATTCACATTGTCCTGCTGTTACTGCATATTCGCAACTATGGTATTAACTGTACCCGTCTGACTGAGATAGCTGGCTCTCAGAAGTCTAAGGAATATACAAACCGTGGCTCTCAGAAGTCTGAGGAATGTACCCGTCTTATCTCTAGTATTGTTCCACTAAATAACACCTCCCAATATGTACTTGCCTGTGATCCTGACCATTGCGTTCGTGTCTGTTGCTTTGTATCAGTAATATGGGAGGCATAACCTGTAGCCTTTAAGTATATAAGGCATTACAAATTAAGGCATTGAGCTTGACTCTTTGCTAGGTTGTAACCTGTGTGATGACTCAGTGCTGAATAAACGTACGTTAAAGCAACCCCGGTGTCCGGTCGATTATCGTCGAAACAACCGATGTGAGAGAAAAACGTGAATCAACAAGCTCCCATCACATTTCATTGAATCAGACTGAAATAACATTTCAGTTTGTAATTTTCCTTACTCAATAAAGTACATTACCCTGCCGTAGGCAAGCAGCGACTTCACACACTGCACTGGGAAAGTGTAATCAATCTGCTGCACTCAATAGCTGCCAGGCCCATGGGCTAGAATGCCTTTCCCTCAACCCCTGCCTTTTCTCCTCTGCTCTCAGAACTTGTTCACTACTCTGTCAACTATTGTCAGTGAGACACAATTTGGGACAATAAACACACTGAAGCTGCTACAAGTTGTTTTTGTACACCAAATAAAGAAAGGGTCCAAGTTTTTCCCCACACCTGACAGCTCTCCCCCACACTGAACACTTTTTATGTCCCAGGGTCAGGGTCCTGGCCTCACACGGGAACAGGACCAACACCCTCCCACACTCATGCATACATTACTGCTCCCCTTTGTGCTCTCCTCTCTTCCTCTCTTTCAAAACAAACCCAGGAAAAATTCAGATCTAAGCATCAAAAGATATTCACACGGATCATTTTTCACCGGCATATTGTGTGGGTTCATGTTGTGGAAATCTATGTACATCAAGTACACTGGCCATGTCACCGCAGAAAAAAATCACTGTTGGACAGACACGGCCATTACTGAACAAATCCTCATTGATTGTTCTCGATTAATATCTTTCCAATTGAAAATGTATACTGTCACTCAGATTAGACAGCAATAATTTGTCTACCACTGAAGAAAAACAAGCAGCCTGGAATTACTCAGCTTTCCTCTTTTTTAATCATCACCAAGTGTCTAAAACAAACAAATTATTGAGAAATTTCCCCTCAAATCAGTTGAACCATCAAGAGCTATACGATACGATAGAACTTTATTTATCCCAGGAGCGAAATTGTCGGCCATCAGTCATAAAACACAACAAGATACGTGAAACATGAAATTAAAATGATGTGAGGAAAGTCCAGGATTGGGGATGTGCGAAGATTGGGGAGTGGGGTGGGGGTTGGAAAGGGATTCAGTTACACCCACGACAGAAGGGGGAGTTGTACAGTGTGATAGCCACAGGGAAAAAGGATCTCCTGTGGCGTTCTGTGCTGCATCTTGGTGGAACCAGTCTGTTGCTGAAGGTACTCCTCAGGTTGACCAATGTGTCATGGAGGGGGTGAGCTGTATTGTCCAAGATGCTCCACAGTTTGAGGAGCATCCTCCCCTCCAAGACCACTCCAATTAATCCAGTTCCACTCCCAGGACAGAGCCAGCCTTCCTGATGAGTTTGTTGATTCTGTTGGCGTCCGTGGCCTTGGCGCTGCTACTCCAGCACACGACACCATAGAAGATAGCACTGGCTACCACCAATTGGTAGAACATCTGCAGCATCTTACTGCAGACATTGAATGAGCGGAGCCTTCTCAGAAAGTACAGCCAGCTCTGCCCCTTCTCACAGTTGTTGGTCATTACCTCAACTCCGCAATCTCCAGTAACCTTAACCACCGTGCCCATCCCAGACCCTTCCTCATCGAAGTTCTGTCAGCCTCGGCCTTAAAGATATTCAAAGACTGCTGCCAGCATCCCCAAAGAAAAACAGTTCCAATGACTCAACTCTCAGCAAAGTGATGCCTAGTCTGTTTAAACACAGTCACTTCAAATTCCTGGGCTTGCATATGTCTGACGATCTGTCCTGTTTCCAGCACTTTTATGCAATCAACGAAACTCCAACAACACCCCTACTTTCTCAGAAGATTGAGAAGGCTCAGTATGTCCACAAATACTCTCTTGAACACCTACAGGTTTACGGTAGAGAGCATAATGACTGGTTGCACCACAGTCTGATTCAGCAATTGGAACGCCCAGGAACGATGGAGATGACAGAGAGTGGTGGCCACTGCTCAATAAGGCAACCAGCAGAGACCCACACCACCCTGGCCACATGCTCATTTCACTCCTACCATTGGGTAGCTGGTATAGGAGCCTGGAAACCATCAGGGATCTAGAACAACCATCGGGATCTAGAACACTACACAACAGTAACCGATGATGTATGGACTTTTGTTGCAATGAGGTACTTGAGGCTTTTATTCTGCACTAGTATTGTGGTTATTCATTTATTGAATTTTTGTTTACGATACATTTATATATGTGTATTGTGTTACAGGTCTTTTAGGCTACTGCAGGCAAGAATTTCATTGATCTGTTGTTAGTATATATGATAATTAAACACTTAACTCTTTATGTGCCTGTCCCACAGGTGACTTTTTAGGCGACTGCAGGAGACAATGCGGTCGCCACATGTTCGTGGGTGGTTGCCGGGGAGTCGCCTTCATGGTCGTGAGGAGTTCCCGCATTCTGGCTACTAGTCGCGGCCTCATTATGGTCGCTGTGAATTTTTCAACATGTTGAAAAATTAGCTGCGACTAGAATGAAGCCGCCATGGAGACTAGCGAGAATTCTCGAGCCGTAGGTGGGTCGCTAGGAGGTCCTAATGGGTTGCCAAGAGGTCGAAGATTCTCGTAGGCTGACCAGTGAATTTCATTGGCTCATTGGTGGGGAAAAAAGGTAAGCAGTAGTTTTTGAACCAAGGATACGTAAAATATCCGCCGAGCTTCACAGCTTCTTAAAAGTTGTCTCCACTCCTTCTCCCCCCTTTTTTAAAGGACTTACCGTATACTGTGTTTTAGCCGTCTTAATTACAGCGCCAGCTTTCCTGGCTTTGCACAGTGTCAATTTTTTAGACAGGGCAAGCAGGGGGAGCGCTGTCTAAAAAAAGTGTGTGTGTGTGCGTGTGTGTCTCTCTCTCTCTCTCACTCTGACAGTCGCCGTTCCAATTGCCAGTTTTTCAAATGACTGCCACCAACTTGACAGTCGCCTAAGTGGGACAGGCACATAAGTCTTATTTTTAAATAAACCCAACTTCTAGATTCTCCCACAAGAACAAACATCTTCCCCCATCCACACTGTCAAGACCACTTGGATATTATGTTTTACTCCAGATGCCTATCACTCTATAAATCTCGAACAGGTACATGTCGAGGCTGTCCAACCTGACCCTAAACAAGTGACCACACGGTAGCAGTCTAACAGCCCCCCGGTTTCTTGCCTTCTCATCAACATCCTTCCCTAATGGGGAAACCCACACTGCACTCAATTCCTGGCTAGCATCCCTTCGTGTTTTCATTTTGACTTCCTTACCAACTTATTAGTCATTCTTTGCCGTTTCCTAAATCTTAGCCAATCTTTGACCTGGCAGATGGAATCACTTCTGCAACCAGTGCTGATCAAAAATGACATCAAAGCCACTTTAATTTCCTCTTTTCCCTTCTTATAAATAACAGCTTGATAATACTTCATCTAGAATCTCTCCAATTTCAAAGAAACTAATCCTTTTCATGTCCTCTATTCTTATCCTTATCCCATCCAATGTTTCTTCCTTAACTACACCAGTATTGCCCTGGCTTTAGTGAACACATTGCTGCTATCACCAACAAGAACTTCACGCACAATCCCCCACGTACACACGGCTGTGTCGCTCCAACATGTCCTCTCCCTCATTACCTTAATTCTTTGAATTTTATTCAATTCTCTATTTTTCTCCCAGGTTTCCTGCAGTATTCGCATGTCAGCAAGTGACAGAAGATCAGTGTGAAGAAGGGTCTCGACCTGAAACGTCACGCATTCCATCTCTCCAGAAATGCTGCCTGTCCCGCTGAGTTACTCCAGCATTCTGTGTGTACCTTCCTGACAGAAGATAGTTGTTTGTGCCTCATCTCTCCTCTTTCGACCCTGGTCTTGGTTTGGTAGCCCTGCCTTGTTTTAGTGGAAACAGTCTTACCCCACCTCACCATCAAGTAACGTCACCAACAACCTTCCTCTACAGTCGGGCCCTAGACATCATTTTATCAGGATGCATCACAGCCGGGTTTGGGAACAGCTCCATCCACAAAATTGCAGAGCGTGTGGATGTGCCCAGACCATCACACAAACCAACCTCCCTTCCAATGACTCCATCTACATTTCACACTATCTTGGCAAAGTCATCAGCATAATCAAGGACGAGTCGCACCCCTCACTCTCTTCTCCCCTCAGGCAAGAAGTAGAAAAGTTTAAAAACGCATACTTCCAGATTTAGGGACAATTTCTTCCCAGCTATTTTCAGGCAACTGAACGGTATTCTGATCAGTTAGAGTGCAGGTCTGACATACCATTTACCTCACTGGAGACCTTTGAACTATCTTTAATCGGACTTCATCCTTGATCTGTACTGTGTGCATGGTTTGATTTTATGTGTATTGTCTTTTCTTTGATTGCATAGCACGCAAACAAGAGATTTTCACTGTACCTCGGTACACATGACAATAACCCAAACAAAACTGTTAGTTCCAGTCCGCATTTGGCTTTACTCTAATTGGATCTCTTACTCCTTTTTATTCTATGATAAAATGTCTACAAACACCCGCATGCAGGAGCTATTAACCGAGCGCCCCATGCAGCTACTCCCCCAATTCCTGTGGAAACGCTGCTGACTCACAGGAGTGACTCGGTCTCTCAGAGCCCTGAAGCGTAGTCACTGAGGTCCTCTCACAAGCAAGTTACAATTATGCTCACCATCAAATACTACGCTGACAGGAAATAGTGATAAAGTGGGGAAACAGGCCCTTTGGCCCAACTCACCCACACTGGCCAACATGTCCCAGCTACACTAGCCTGTCCTATCCATGTACCTGTCTAACTGTTTCTTAAACGTTGGGATAGTCCCTGCCTCAACTACCTCCTCTGGCAGCTTGTTCCATACACCCACCTGTGTGAAAAAGTTACCCCTCAGATTTTGATTAAATCTTTTTCCCTTCACCTTGAACCTATGTCCTCTGGTTGTCGTTCTCCTACTCTGGGCAAAAGACTCTGTGCATCATGTGGGTCGACTTGTCCCGAGTCCAATCCCACCTCTTCCCTGCTGCACCTGTCCTACAATGTCTCCATGCCAGAGAACAGATTTTGCTTGTTGTACAGCCTCTGATGGGGTCCACTTCCTCCCAGTTGCCAGTTTGGGAGCAGCAGCTCGTACCGCATCATTTTGAGACTCGGTCAGGGTCAAGTCCAGCCTCACTTTGGTGCATTTGTATTCTTCTGTGAGGCTAGAGACAGGCAGTTCCAGAGCGCTGTGTCCATACAAGCCGATATTGCTGAGGCAACGCGGGAATCCAAGCCACTTCTTGATGTTTGAACTAACTGTCCTCTCCAGCTTCTCGACTTTGGTGATGGTGACCTCGTAGACCGTCAGAGGCCACATCAGACGGGGGAGCAATCCAAACTGCAGGCACCACAGTTTCAGCTTACCAGGAAGCGAGGTCTTGTCTATGCTAGCAAGGCCTTTGATGTTTTTTTCCCTCAGTTGATCACACTGGTCTGAGTCTTTGAGGCTTGCATTGTACCACCAACCTAAACTCTTGACTGGCAACTCTGACATCACAGCTCTGTGCATCTACCCAATCTATTCCTCTCATGATTTTATTCACCTCTATTAGATCACCCCTCATCCTCCTGCGCTCCATGGAATAGAGACCCAGCCTACTCAACCTCTCTCTATAGCTCACACCCTCTAGTCCTGGCAACATCCTCGTAAATCTTCTCTGAACCCTTTCATGCTTGACAATATCTTTCCTATAACATGGTGCCCAGAACTGAACATAATATTCTAAATGCAGTCTCACCAATGTCTTATACAACCGCATCATGACCTCCCAACATCTATACTCAATACTCTGACTGATGAAGGCCAATGTGCCAAAAGCCTTATCTACCTGCGATTCAACCTTCAAGGAACCATGCACCTGCACTCCTAGATCCCTCTGCTCATTAACTCTCCCCAGAGCCCTACCATTCACTGTGTAGTTCCTGCCCTTGTTAGACGTCCCAAAATGCAACACCTCACACTTCTCTGTATTAAATTCCATCAACCATTCCTCTGCCCACCTAGTTAATTGATCCAGATCCTGCTGCAATCTTTCACAACCATCTACACTATCTGCAAAACCACCCACTTTCGTATCATCAGCAAACTTGCTAATCTTGCCCTGTATGTTCTCACGAAATCATTGATGTAGATGACAAACAGTAACGGGCCCAGCACCGAACCCCGAGGCACACCACTAGTCACAGGCCTCCAGTCCGAGAAGCAACCTTCCACCATCACCCTCAGCTTCCTTCTATGGAGCCAATTTGCTATCCATTCAGTTATCTCTCCTTGGATCCCATGCGATCTAGCCTTCCAGAGCAGCCTAACATGCAGAAACTTGTATCTCCTTTTATTTTAGAATCTATTTCCCATTGAATTCAATCCTCATCCTTGGCAGGGGGAGGTGGAATCGAGAGGACTACACTGCAACTAACCGTAGGGCTGTCACATGCAAGGAATGCACTTCAGCTGCATGGGACCATTTAAACACTGAAATCTTCAATAAAATACGTTGGGAATGCGCAGGATGAAGCTCAGCTTTCAGTGCCGGACAACACGACAAATAACCGACAGAGTCGAGTCAACGGCAGGTGAATGTAGGAGGTATGTTTAGTCAGTTAGAAGATCTTTCATTCACTCAAGGGCATCGCAGGCCTATCCAGCATTTAATTGCCCATTCCAGTCACCTTGAGAGGGTGGTGGAGAGCTGCCTTCATGAACCATTGCAGTCCTTGAGAGTTTGTTAGGGACAGAGTTTCAGGATTTTCATCCAGCAATGGTGAAGGAACAGCAATATGCGATGGTTGATGAGGTACTGTCAAAGCTAAAGTCAATGTGGGCCGTCAAAGACCATAAACTAGGTTGGAATTCACAAGACCCTGGAACACTTTCAGAGAATATCACAGAACAGCTGCTCAAAGAAAATAGCATTGTTAAAAAATGTGTCGAAGAAAGTAATGGGTTTGAAAGTAAATATATTGCCAGGGCTCAAAGAGCAGCATTAAGGGGCAGCTATGGAGATAGTCATACAGCAGAGAAACAGCTTCAGCAAAACTGGCCCATGCTAACCAAGATGCCCCATCTACGCTAGTCCCACCTGCCCGCATTTGGTCCATATCGCTCTAAACCATTCCTATCCATGTACTTGTCCAAATCCCTTTTCAATGTTGTTATAGTACCTGCCTCACTACCTCCACTGGTAGCATGTTCCATACACCCAACAACCTCTGTGTGAAAAATTTGCCCCTCAGGATCCGATTAAATCTTTCCCCTCTCACCTTAAACCTATGTCTTCTGGTTCTTGATTCCCCTTCCCTGGGTAAAACACCGCGAGTTCATCCTATTTATTCCCCTCATGATTTTATACACCAGGTGTATACATTAATTGTCATCTACAAAAACTCTGATATTTCCCATAGACATCAAATGGACCCCCACTCCTGACAACAACAGGCCCATCAGCCTGAACCATGGGCTGGAATATGTCCGAAAGGAAATTATTAGTCAACATGGATCCCTGAAAGGAAATTCACATTTAACCGATCTGTGAGAATTTTTGAGACGATAACCAGTAGAATATACGAGGACAAATCAGTTGCTGGAGCCCTTCAATAAGCTGCCACATAAATGTTATTGAACAAATGGGGAACATGCAGTATTTGGGGTAACATACTGGCCTTGGCCTGGTCTGGACATTGCCCCAGCTGTTCGCAACAGAATAATCCCGATGAAAACACAGAATAAGAAACAAGAGCAGGTAAGGAGATCCCTGGAGCCCACTCCAACATTCATTGCTGCACCAACACTGTCTCACCAGATTCCCCCCTGCCCTACAGTTTAAGCATCTGACTCACAGCCTTCAATCTATGCAAGTAACGAGCCTCACAGAGAACTATTGGGGAAAACTGATTGAGACAAGAGACTGCCAATGCTGCAATCTTGAGCGGTGAATGTGAGCACTCTCTGGCTGGTTATTTTTCCGCCACTTTACAAATATTTCCTTAACATTTAATACTATATTTAACTTCACAGAATCATTGAGTTGTACAGCATAGAAACTATCCCTTTCAGCACACTTCATTCACGCCACCATGCCAATTTATGTCATTCATATTTGCCTGAATAAAGCCCGTATCCCTCTACATTAATAAACCATTTTTCCTCTAGGAGAAAAGGGGAGCTGCAACGAGACCTGGGTGTCATGGTACACCAGTCATTGAAAGTAGGCATGCAGGTGCAGCAGGCCGTGAAGAAAGCGAATGGTATGTTAGCATTCATAGCAAAAGGATTTAAGTATAGGAGCAGGAAGGTTCTACTGCAGTTGTACAGGGTCTTGGTGAGACCACACCTGGAGCATTGCGTACAGTTTTGGTCTCCAAATCTGAGGAAAGACATTCTTGCCATAGAGGGAGTACAGAGAAGGTTCACCAGACTGATTGTTAAAGAAGGAACTGCAGATGCTGGAAAGGTACACAAAAATGCTGGAGAAACTCAGCGGGTGCAGCAGCATCTATGGAGCGAAGGAAATAGGGAACATTTCGGGCCGAAACCCTTCTTCAGACTGATAAGGGGTGGGGAGAAGAAATGAAACAGGCGGAGGAGGAGCCCGAGTGCTGAGGGATGGGAGGAGACAGCCAGAGGGCTGAGGAAGGGGAGGAGACAGCAAGGGCTAGCAAAATTGGGAGAATTCAATGTTCATGCCCCCAGGATGCAGACTACCCAAGCGGAATATGAGGTGCTGTTCCTCCAATTTCCGGTGTTGCTCGCTCGAGCCATGGAGGAGACCCAGGACAGAGAGGTCGGATACGGAATGGGAGGGGGTGTTGAAGTGCTGAGCCACAGGGAGGTCAGGTTGGTTATTGCGGACCGAACGGAGGTGTTCGGCAAAACGATCGCCAAGCCTCCGCTTGGTCTCACCGAAAACGTTGCCTATTTCCTTCGCTCCATAGATGCTGCCGCACCCGCTGAGTTTCTCCAGCATTTTTGTGTACCTTCACCAGACTGATTCCTGGGATGTCAGGACTTTCATATGAAGAAAGACTGGATAGACTCGGCTTGTACTCGCTAGAATTTAGAAGATTGAGGGGGGGATCTTATAGAAACGTACAAAATTCTTAAGGGGTTGGACAGGCTAGATGCAGGAAGATTGTTCCCGATGTTGGGGAAGTCCAGGACAAGGGGTCACAGTTTAAAGATAAAGGGGAAATCTTTTAGGACTGAGATGAGAAAAACATTTTGTACACAGAGTGGTGAATCTCTGGAATTCTCTGCCCCCGAAGGTAGTTGAGGCCAGTTCATTGGCTATATTTAAGAGGGAGTTAGATGTGGCCCTTGTGGCTAAAGGAATCGGGGTAAGGAGAGAAGGCAGGTACAGGATACTGAGTTGGATGATCAGCCAAGATCATATTGTATGGTGGTGCAGGCTCGAAGGGCCGAATGGCCTACTCCAGCACCTATTTTCTATGTTTCTATGTTAATCAATGGTTGGATGACTTTTTCCACAACCTCTATCATCAAGAAGAGCAGCATGCGCACCAGCTCCTATCACAAACATGAGATCATACTACTCGTAATCTACTACTACTGCCATTCCTCAACAACATGGCTCATCTTCCATCTCAACACGACCTTCCTGTATTAACCATTTCTCTTAATATCCCAAAATCTATTGAACTTAACAGACTTCCACAGCCCTAGAATGCAGCAAATCTCAAAAGATTCAAAACACTCCCATGAACTTTTCTCTCAATCCTAAACAATAATGCTAATTCTAAAACCGTAATGCCTAGTTCCAGTGTAGGAAGGAACTGTAAATGCTTGTTTAAACCAAAGATGGACTCAAATAGTTAGAGTAACTCAGCGGGTCAGACAGCATCTCTGGAGAAAAGGAAAAGGAGTCTGAAGAAGGGTCTCGACCCGAAACATCACCGATTCATTTTCTCCAGAGATACTGTTTGACCCACTGAGTTACTACAGTTTTTAGTGCTTAGTTCTTGACTCGGCAACCAGGGAAATCTGCTTAGACCAGAAATATACAATCCACAATAACAATCCTACCATTAACAGAAATTTGGAAAAGGGTAACCAGAATATCAGCCACCAATTTACACCCTGGGGAATAGATCATTCGAATTGATATGATTTCAAGCTCAGAAACGTCTCTGGTTCTCTTTGACTAAACACTTGTTTCCTTCAGATGTCCACGTAATTTGTTTAACTCTTTTTTCCAACAAAAACAAACAAAAGGAGGTTTAGTTGCTATGTTCCGATTTCCTAATTTCTGGTTAAAAATCCACTCATCTCAATTAAAAAAGATTCCAGTCCTCTGCCCTTGCGGGTAGAGGGGGGGGGGGGGGGTGCCTCCCACGGCTCTCCCTCCCCCCGGGGGTACAGCCCGGCGTTCCTTCCCGCTCTCTCCCCCGGAACACTAAACACCCTCCTCGTCCGGCTCCGCTCACCCTCGAGGGTCACCTCCTTGCCGGCCTTCTTCAGGGCCTGGACGGCCTGGTCGTGGGTGGCGTCCTGCAGCCCGGCTCCGTTCACCGCCAGGATGGCGTCGCCCACGAAGAGAGCGCCAGTGCGGTCGGCCGCCAGGCCGCGGAAGATCTTGGAGATAACGATGGGCATGCGGTTCTCGCGGCCGCCCTTGATGCTGATGCCCAGCCCGCCGGCCTCCTGTTTCAGCACCCGCACCGTGCGCACCCGGTCCGGCAGCGCCGCCGGTCCAGGGCTCGGGCTGTCCCCCGTCCCGGGGCTGCCGCCATGGATCACCGTCCCGGGGCTGCCGCCATGGATCACCGTCCCGGGGCTGCCGTCGTGGATCCCGGGCCTCGCCGGGCTCATGTGCACCGGGCTGGGGCTCGGACTCCGCGCCCGCGGGGATCCGTTGGACAGCCCGTCCCAGGCATCAGTTTCGGGTGGCGGCCCCTCGCCGCTGAAGCGCAGGCTGCTCTGCTGCAGCTCTGCCTGCACCCGGTGCCAACCCCGGTCCCTCAGGAAGATCTCCAGCGGCCCGGAGCGGAGCAGCAGCTCGGCCGCCGCCGCCGCCGCCGCCGCCGCCATCCCCAGCGCCCTCTCCCTCCCTGGCCGCCAGGTGACGCCCTCTCCCTGGCCAATAGGTGGCGTCCAAGCCGCGACCAATGGGCGTGCGTGGCGAAATAAGCCAATGGGAGCGGTGAACCAACAGCCAATGGGAGTGACAGGACAGCGGGCAAGAGGAGGGTTGTTGTCAACTGGAGCAGCAGTGGGTGTGGGGAATCAGAGACCAGCAGCAGTGGGTGTGGGGAATCAGAGACCAGCAGCAGTGGGTGTGGGGAATCAGAGGCCAGCAGCAGTGGGTGTGGGGAATCAGAGACCAGCAGCAGTGGGTGTGGGGAATCAGAGACCAGCAGCAGTGGGTGTGGGGAATCAGAGGCCAGCAGCAGTGGGTGTGGGGAATCAGAGACCAGCAGCAGTGGGTGCGGGGAATCAGAAGCCAGCAGCAGTGGGTGCGGGGAATGAGAGGCCAGCAGCAGTGGGTGCGGGGAATGAGAGACCAGCAGCAGTGTGGGGAATCATAAGCCAGCAGCAGTGGGACAGGATAAAGGACGACTAAGAGGACACAAGAAATTGAAGGGTCTGAAACCGAAAAATCACCTATTTCTTCTCTCCAGAGATGCTGCCTGTCCCGCTGTTACTCCAGCGTTTTGTGTCTATTTTCAAGAAACTACATATGTTGGAATGAAATGCAAAAATAAACTGCCAAAGGAACTCAGTGGGTCAAGCAGCATCTGTGAAGCAAAAAGGATCATCCTATGCTGATGCAGGTTCTTGACCCAAAGCATCAACTTTCCTTTTGCCTCCACAGACTACAGATAGAATTGAAGAACACAGCAACAGCCAACAGAAGTGAGACTAGGGATGGGTGAATTTGTTGCCAGTGAGAGTTAGGATGCCAATAGCAACAGTGAACATAACAGCTAATGTATATACAGTGCCCTCCATAATGTTTGGGACAAAGACCTATCATTTATTTACTTGGCTATGTACTCCACAATTTGAGATTTGTAATAGAAAAAAAATCACATGTGGTTAAAGTGCACATTGTCAGATTTTAATAAAGGCCATTTTTTTTTCATTTTGATTTCACCATGTAGAAATTACAGCTGTGTTTATACATAGTCCCGCCATTTCATGGCACCATAATGTTTGGGACACATAAAAAATGTCATGTAAATGAAAGGTCATTTTACTATTTTGTTGCATATCCTTTGCATGCAATGACTGTTTGAAGTCTGAGATTCATGGACATCACCAGTTGCTGGATGCCTTTTCTGATGATGCTCTGCCAGGCCTGTATCTAAAGTTAGATTTTACTATTGAAATTCAAGCTAAATAAATTACTGTCAGAGAAAGTTATAACATTATTTCAAATCACAAAACAAGAACACTTCGAATTCGGGGACAAACCCCACAAACATCTACCACGCCAACTGAAAAAACGGGAAAAAGAGAATGCAATATTAAAGATTAAATCAGACAGAGGGGAATTATTAACATTACCCAAGGATATCAATAAAAGATTTGCTCAATTTTACCAGAATCTTACACATCTAAAACGTTAATAGACAATAATAAAATCTCAGAATTTTTAGATAACTGTAACCTACCACAATTAGAACTGAGGGAACAAGAGGAACTGGGAGCACAAATTACTTCTAAGGAGATAGAAGACACAATAAAAACACTAAAGAATGGAAAAACACCAGGACCAGACGGATTCAGTAATGAATTTTATAAATCTTTTTATGACATAGTTACTCCACGATTACAGAAAATGTATACATATGCTTTTAAAGAGCAAAACTTACCTGAAACACTAGCAGAATCAACGATCATATTAATACTTAAAAAAGATAAAAATATAGAAGAACCAGGATCATATAGAGCTATTGTTAAATACGAATCAAAAAATAATAGCGAAAACACTAGCCAGTAGACTAAGCAGGTATGTTAGTAGACTAATAAATGAGGATCAAACAGGATTTATACCTAAGAGACATTCATTTAATAATTTGAGACGTTTGCTTAACATAATGCACTCACATAAATCTCAGGACCAAGAGTTATCTATCATCTCACTGGACGCAGAAAAAGCGTTTGATCAAGTAGAATGGGACTATATGATTAAAGTATTGCAAAAATTCCAATTGGGAGAGAACTTCATTGCATGGATAAAACTATTATATAACAAACCTACGGCTAGAATACTAACTAATAATATATTATCCTTGAAATTTGAACTATCAAGGAGCAATAGACAAGGATGTTCATTATCACCGCTGCTATTTGCTTTAGTAATTGAACCCCTTGCTGAAAAAATAAGAACACACATGGATATTTACGGTTATAATACAAAATATTCAAATAACAAAATATCCCTATATGCCGATGATGTACTACTGTACATCACAAAACCACAAATTAGTATACCAAATATATTAAATTTAATTGAGGACTTTGGATCCTTCTCAGGATACAGAATAAATTGGAACAAAAGTGAAATTATGTCGATAAAACCAAAAGACTCAACACACCTCAGGAAATTCCCCTTTAAAATAGCTACAGAAAAATTCAAATATTTGGGAATTGAAATTACTAGAAATTACCAGGATATGTTTAAAGCCAATTATAATCCCTTACTTAAGAAATTAAATAATATGATTAAATTCTGGAAAACACTTCCGATGTCCTTAATAGGCAGAATAAATGCTATAAAAATGATTTTCTTACCACAAATCCTATACCTATTTCAATCAATACCTATATATCTCCCAAAAAAGTTTTTCAAAAAATTGGACTCAGACATTACAAATTTTATATGTGATTATAAATCCCATAGAATACAAAGTGCACACCTTAATAAACGAAAAGAGTTGGGGGGTCTAGCGCTCCCTAACTTTATGTATTATAATTGGGCAGTAAATATTAAAAATATGATTCACCTGCTGGACAATTCTGCCCAGCAGGCGGACTGGATTGTAATGGGAAAAGGGGACTGCTCCCCGAGTAATATAGGAGCGATTATTCTCTCTCCAATAAATTTGAATAATAAAAATTATAATAAAAATCCAATTATATATAGCACAATTAGAACATGGAAACAAATAAAACAGAATCTAAAATTAAGAAACCTATCTCTCTCAATACCAATAGTTAATAACCCATCGTTTAAACCTTCAACCATAGACAAATCATTTATACAATGGGAAAGAATGGGAATCAAAACGCTCGAAGATCTGTATGAATTGGGAAAATTACTATCATTTCAACAACTACAACTGAAATATAATTTGAAAAATAACCAATATTTTAAATATCTACAAATTCGTGATTATCTGAAAAAATACACAAAAGACTATCATAATATGCCTTCCGACTTACTAGATGAAGCAATGAAGACAAAGGCGGAATCAGCTAATCTAATATCGTACTTATATAACATCATTTTAAACATAGAAATACCCACAACAGATGGAATTAGAAGAGACTGGGAACAAGAATTAGCTATGAAAATTTCAAAAGAGAGCTGGGATAACCATTTACTACAGGTGCATAAATGTTCGATCAACGTACGACATATGCTCATCCAATTCAAAACATTACATAGACTATATTATTCAAAAACTAAATTAAATAAAATCTTTCCTAATGTTTCACCAATCTGTGATAAATGTCTATGTCAAGAAGCTACCATAGCGCATTCTTTTGTTTTTTGTACAAAAATCCCAAAATTCTGGTATGAAATATTTGATATTTTTTCAAAATTAATTAAAACAAAACTGGTACCAAAACCAGAATGGATCATTTTTGGAATATCGGAAGGTATCCCTGAATTAAACGTGTATCAGAAGAACTTATTTAATTACGGGCTAATAATGGGAATAAAGCTCATACTTAAATTCTGGAAAAATCCGCCCACACCAACAATAAAAATGTGGACATCAAATATGTTTGAAACATTACATCTGGAAGAGATGAGATTCCTCTTAGCAGGTAAAGCAGACCAATTCCAAAAGACGTGGTCTCCGTTTCTGGACCTATTACAAGCATGAGGTGCAATAGTAATTTAAAAAATAAATAAATAAAGAAATGGTATCAGGACCTGGTAATGGGAGGTAAAACAACAAAAACAGACTTGGTTGGTAGTCCCCTTTCTGCGATTGTTCCTACTTTCTTTTTCTTTCTTTTCTAGGGCCTACTTTCTTACTTTACTTCCTTCTCTAACTTCTTTTCTAAGGGGCTTTCTTTTCCCAACACTCTCTTGCACTTCACGACTCTCGCGCACTTTCTTTACTTTTCTTACTTCTATCTTTCTCTTAAAGCTCAAAAAAATGAAGCGGTATAAAAAATGTATTAAGATATAAGTGTTGTGTATTACTGTAAGTTACTGTACTTCTAATAAAAATAATTTAAAAAAAATAAATAATAAAGTTAGATTTTGGATAGAAGACTGTCAGCATGGGGAAAAATCTGTACCCAGGCCAGCCATCTTTAGGTTTTGCTTGTTTTGGGGGCTAGTCCCCTTCAGTTTTCTCTTCAGCATATAAAAGGCATGCTCAATTGGGTTCAGATCGGGTCACTCAAGAATTGACCATTTTTTAGCTTTGAAAAATTCTTTTGTTGCTTTGGCAGTATGTTTGGGATCATTGTCATGTTGTAGAATGAACCGCCGGCCAATGAGTTTTGAGGCATTTGTTTGAACTTGAGCAGATAGTCTGTACACTTCAGAATTCATTATGCTACTGCCATCAGCAGTTGTATCAATGAAGATAAGTGAGCCAGTACCTTCAGCAGCCACACATGCCCAGGCCATAACCCTCGTGTTTTACAGATGAGGTGGTATGCTTTGGATCTTGGGCAGTTCCTTCTTTCCTCCATACTTTGCTCTTGCCATCACTCCGATACAAGTTAATCTTCATCTCATCTGTCCACAAGACCTTTTTCCAGAACTGTGGTTGCTCTTTTAAGTACTTCTTGGCAAACTGTAACCTGGCCATCCTATTTTTGCAGCAAGTCTTTGGTCCTCATGCTGATAAACAGCAATAAACGTTTCCGAAGGTGATGGAAAGACTGGAGGAAAGACTAGGTGCTGAGAGCTCTCTTATACTTGCATTAAGGAGGCAATTAAACACACCTGAACAATTACAAACGCCTGTGAAGCCATGTGTCCCAAACATTATGGAACCCTGAAATGGGGGGGACTATGTATAAACACAACTGTAATTTCTACATGGTGAAACCAAAATGTTTAAAAATGGCCTTTAATAACATCTGACAATGTACACTTTAACCACATGTGATTTTCTTCTAATACAAATCTCAAATTGTGGAGCAGAGGCAAATAAATAAATGATGGGTCTTTGTCCCAAACATTATGGAGGGCACTATGCAAAATAGAAGCCAGCAGGAGCACATAACTTCCGTCGGAGTGGGGGGAAAAAGAAAATAGGAATGATGATCTTGCAACCAGTAGAGCAGAGAATGGAAAGTATGGTAGACATGTCAGTTCTGATAATAATATCTCTGGCATTGAAACAATTATCACAACCTGACCTGCACACCCTCACACCTTTTAGTTTGCATCTTATAACATTTGTTTTGTTTCTAATCGCACTCCCTAATACAGCCATCAACTCATTGACTGGGTAAGGTCTACAGTTTATCCACAATGGCAAGCCCAGCCTCACTCTGTCAAACTATCCCACATTCTCTGCTATTACAAATTAACTTATTTTCCCCATGCTGACAGTCTTCTATCCAAAACACTAACTTTAGATTTTACTTCGGAGTCACGTTTGTGACTACGTGAAGAACCCGCCAGCCCGCATGCGCGTCATATCGTCTATCGCATTGCGCAACGACTGGCTGGAGGCGCGCTGCTCCACCAGCAGTAAGTTTCAAACCTGAAGGTAAGTTTTCAACTTATTTCCAGGGCTGTTTTCTCCTTGCAGAAAGCTCTTTATAGAGTTCCTGCTGGAGACGTTCCGGGGTAATCCCGGCTCCGCTAGGGAAACCCAGCTCGGGGAAACCCGACTTCGGGATCCCGTCTACAGGGACCGCGGGGGAATCCCGACTGCGGGAACCGCAGGGAAACCCGGCTTCGGGGACCATGGGAAGCCCGCGGGGAACCTGGGTTCGGAGACCGTGGGAAGACCGTGGGATACCCGGCTCGGGGGAACCCCGGCTACGGGGACTGTGGGAAGACACGGCTAGGGACCGCGGCAGTGCGGGTAGCTGGCGGCGACTTCAGACTCTGGCAGCCCGCAGAGGGGAACAGCCAAACGGAGTCTGAGAGGCCTAGACTGGGATGAGTCAGGCCAGGAGGGTTCCCCTCCGACATGGGTACGTCCTCGGACGTTTTTACCCAGATGGAGCATAGATAGCGTCCGCAGGGCGTTCATCCCACTAAGGGGATGCTCCATCCTCATATAGTCCATGGGGGAGCCATATCAGCGCATGTCTCCTCGAGGGCCTGCAGCAGCACCTCTTTCAGGGCTGCTTACAAATCTCCTTCTCTGTGATGAGAGTGCGAGGGGTCAGTTGGTAACTGACTCCAAACTCGGAAGTATGTCAGGGGAACATACTGGAGTGCATGCGTGACGTTCCAGAAATTTCTGTCATGGCATCAAGGGTTGCGATATCCTCACAAACGAAGGAGCTCCTGCTGGAAGAGTTGGCTTCCAGCCATTCGCAGAAAACCCGGAGGGGCCAGAGTTCCCCTCGCGAAGCAGCTGCTACCTCACGTCACATCATTACAGGAACAGGTGCCGGCTGTGAGATACCATGCACCTGTAAATTGTTCCTGAAAGTGCCGGCAGTGAACAGCGCTATCTGGGGTGATATTGGAGGCGGCATGAAAACCCAGGAAACGAAATTCCAACAAATCTTAAAGATTACTGGCCTGGTGTTGATGTGCAATGCACACTTCAAAATGAACATAGAACGCTATTAGACCTGCCTTAAATTCCAATTTGCAGGCTCATGTAAGGCCAGCAATGTCCAGCCGCCGAATCTTCTCTTCACGGAAAACCTGTCCAAACAGGTAAGGAAACAGATGAGGAAACAAAAGCTGTCGGACTAATCAAGGTGACACCCCACGCCTCCATCGGCAGGAAGCGGTTCACTGAAGCTGGTGGCAGCTTGAAAGCTGGGCACAGGTCTTTTAGGCCAAGGCCCAAAACCGGTCCTCAGGAAAAATATGGGATCCACGTACCCCAGCAGTCCTACTCTCCAAATCAAGGACGGAAATAGAACCCGCATCAGGGGCCTTTGGGCTTACCATAAAACCACCGATAACCATGACGGTAGGTGGGTCTGGTCCTTTCCGAAACATGGGGTATGTGGACCATTTACAAGTTGGTAATATTTACACTTGTTTTTTGTACAAATGACAATGATAACATGAGATTCAGATCTGTTTATAAATTAAAATGATAACATGAGATTAGTTTATACTGCACAGTAGCGAGACAGGCACGGTAATTGGCCAGAGTTCTCGGGAAATTTGGCTGGAGTTGCCTTTCAAGGCAGGCTCGCAATTGTGGCAGATGTGGCCTGTTCATTGTCAACAGGTTCAACTCGCATGTGCAGTATAGACATTTCTGAATATGAAACTTCGTGACTGTCTAACTTCCATGGGATCAATTTCCATTCACAGGGATCACCGGAGATATTTGAAATTTAGCTGGATGGGGCAATGATACAGTTAAAAGCGTTGCAAAATGGGCTAACCAGCTCCCAGGTTATTTACCAAATTACTAAAACTAGTGCTTCGGCTGCTCAGAGCTAAAAAACAATTGTTATGGCCAACTGGATGATATTCTAAACGCTGTATTTTGCTAAATTAGCTGTATCAGCCACAAAACTATATTTGAGAAATTGGGTTTCTCATCCATCCAGTTAAATTTAAGTTGATACCAACTGAAACTATTGATTATCGGAATTTACCTTTAACTCTATTAATTTGTCTGTGACTCCGCCCTGAGGCAAGAGATTGGAATTAATTGAAGCCTGTAACAACCTTGTTGTTATCAAGCAGCCTTCTATTCATCAAGTGTAATTGGCAATATATTGGCTTTTCAGCTGTGCTATTTGGGCCTTTGCATTATCAGAACACAGCGTGCAAAGGAGTAAGCTCTCAAGTACCATGTAGGTCATTGTTAACAGACCTATGCTTTACCAGCTGAAACTATCAAAGTCGAACAAGGACGAACAGTATTCAGCATTGCTCCACTAACTTTTCGGCAGTAAATCTTCAGTTATAATTACAAACTGATGCTATTGCTCAAAGATGGAAAATTACTAATACCATCTCTAGTTAGAGTTACGGATGGAATTTGCATGAGTTACAATTTCTTCAGTTATATGGTATCAACTACCTATAGACGTTAGGTGCATTCTGTGGGTTAAAGGTTTTTGCGCGAATATGCATAATCTGCATGTTCAAGTCCAAGTTGATACACTTTGGTGATGGTATATGTTAATCACATGGGTGCAATCAAGTCAAAGTATCCGGCGATAGTTTACCTAACCTCATTTGGCGCTGGTGTATCATCACGTAAAATCAATGACACCACAGAATGGATGTTGGATCACAAAGTATTTAATGACATTTTGGCTCGATGGAACACTAAAAGATCGAGATGTTTGCATTCAGGCTCAATCACCAGTTGCAAAAAATATGTGGCATATCAGTGGCGATGGATGCATTCTCGCTACACTGGGAAGGAATGTTCTTTTATCTCTTCCTTCATTTTGCCTCATCAGACGGATCTTGCAAGAAATTCAGCAAGTTCCCGCTTCAGGCATTTTCGTAGTACCTGACTGGCCTATACAGCCATGGTTCCTGCTGATGTTGGGAATGATAATAGAACCTTATATGGTTATTTCTAGACACAACAATCTGCTGGTTTAGCCGTGACTCGGGAAACCATCCTCTGCATGATAAAATCAATTCATTGACTTGCGGACTCTGAGAAGACTGTTCCTGCGGCTCGGGTTGTCAAACCAAACCATGGTCGTGCTCACTGCAGATTGCAGGGATAGCACCAAATAAGCAGATTTCCTCATATGGAGATGGGAAGTATTTTGTGTTATGCTAATATTACATATAATTTGGCACGGATGACTGACGTCTTGAAGTTCAGTTTTATATGGGTCTTTGACAATCATTAAGTTATAGTGCCATTAACTGTGCCAAACGTGCCTTCTCATCATATTGACTGCGGGGAGCAGAGTCCACTCTGTCGGGTCTCACCCTCTGATATCTAGATTATGAAGGGTATCTTCAACTCGAAACCTTCCAGGCCCAGGTACGCAGAGATATGGGATGTTAACACTGTGCTACGCTGCTTCGCCGGTGGGCTCCAGCTACATCCCTGTCCTTGGTCAAACTCACTTACAAAGTGGTTATGCTCGTGGCGCTGAGTTCAGCGCAACGGGTCCAGTCATTGCATAAGCTGTGACTGGACAGGATGATTACATCTGCAGGCAAAATAACATTTTATGTTTATGACTTAGTCAAGCAGAGTAGACCAGGGGCATCAGGTCTCAAACTAGATTTGTTGGCATATCCCATGGACCTTCGGTTGTGTGTGGTCACACATCTACACCAGTATGTTAAGGTCACTAAGAGCCTTAGAGACTCTGAACTAGCAATGTTTGTTAGTTACATAAAGCCTCATAAGAAGGTATCAGTACAGACCATCTCCAGGTGGTTAAAACGGGTTCTGGCTTATACAGGAGTGAACACTGACATTTTCAAGTCTCACTCCACCAGGGCTGCAACAACATCAGCAGCAGGGTTATGGACGTTTCGCGGGACCACATCCTAGCGGCTGCAGGATGGTCAAACGAACGATCTTTCCAAATATTTTAGAACTAACCGATTGCCAGACCGGGGGTATTTGCCAACTCTATTTTAGGTTCTGTTTTATAGTTTCCTCCTGGTTGAGGGGGTGTTACATTATTTGTTCATTAAAAAGCATCAACATATCTATATATATGTCATGTCTGAATGCATTATTAATGTTCACTCATCTTTGGTCAACTGATGCAGTGTGTGACGCATGGACTCATTTCCACGGCATGAAATCACAGCTTTGAAATGTTCTCGTAGTCACTCACGTGACTCCGAAGTAAAATAGTAAGATTAAACGAGAACCTACCAGTTTGAAGTTTGATCTTTATTTTATGAGTTACGTTGAGGGATTACGTGCCCTCCACTCCCAACCCTCTATCATAAAGGTCAGCTGGTATTCTAGTTTCTCTAATCTTACTGTATTCAGTTCAACAACTGTTATCTGTGATTTCACACCGCTGCTTTGAAGATTGACACGCATGCGGGCTGGCGGGTTCTTCACGTAATCCCTCTACGTAACTCCTCATAAAATAAAGATCAAACTTCAAACTGGTAAGTTCTCGTTTAATCTTACTATTTACTGTCACATGTACTGAGGTACAGTAAAAAGCTTTGTTTTGCATGCTATCCAAACAAATTAGATATGCATAAATAGATACAATCAGTTCTAAGTACAGTAGGTAGAGCAATGTGGAAGATATAGAGTACAGAATATAGTTCTCAGCATTGTAGTTCTTGTCTTTAAGTAAAATATGCTGAAAATCTGAATTAGAAACAAGATACTGGAAACAATTGTGTAGAAATGAACTGCAGATGCTGCTTTACACCAAAGGTAGACACAAAATGCTGGAGTAACTCAGCGGGACAGGCAGCATCTCTGGATAAGGAATGGGTGACATTTTGGGTCGATACCCTCCTTCAAACCCATACTATCCATGTCTATACTGGAAACAATTAGGTCAGGTAACATCTGTGAAAATAGTAATTGTTATTAGTATCAGGTCCTACACACTTTGTAAGAATGGCAAAAGAGAGAAAACATTTGTTTTCAGTAGCAAAGTGGAAGATAAGTGGGTAGAACTTCGATGGGAGAGACCAGATCAACTCTTTGGCCCATATTTGGACCAGGCTTGTAATTAGAGTAAAGAACAGAGTCAGGGCCCAAAACCCATCTGGTTATTGATGAGGAAGAGCCACTCAATGGCAATGTTAATGACATATTCTATCACTCTGCTGGTGACAAAGTGGACTGATCTTCATGTCCATAAGTTCCAGGAGCAGAATTAGATCACCAACCCATCAAGTCTACTCCACCATTCAATCATGGCTAATCTATCTTTCCCTCTCAACTCCATTCTCCTGCCTTCGCCCCATAACCCCTGACACCCTTACTAATCAAGAAGCTGTTGATATCCGCCATTGGCGGCCTCCACAGCCTTCTGCGACGGTGAATTCCACAGATTCACCATCCTGATTACAGAAATTCCTATTCATCTCCCTTGTAAACGTACGTCCTTTTATTCTGATGCTGCGGCCTCTGGTCCTAGACTCTCCCACTAGTGGAAACATCCTCTTTACATTCATAGGGCCTTCATTTGCCCTATTGGATGCCTTGCTTTTTGTTAATGGGATATACATATTGTTACATGTACTGAGGCACACTGAAAAGCTTTTTGTTGTGTGCTTCCTGTCAACATAAATACTAGACATGATTACAATCAAACCATAAAGGACAGGTTTATGTACAGTACAGATAAAGGATAACAATATACATAGATTCCAACACTGTGTTGCATTTGCTAGTTTAATTGCACAGCTAATTTTGGGGGACTATAGGGATATTATTTGAAGTTGGAATATTTAATGTTTGTATAATTTCCTACTGGCTTATTCTCAAACATTACAAATGATGAACTGAGCAACAGCAGGGAGTGATCCATCATGGCATCCCATCACCCTTCAGCATTGGAGAAGATTAATTGCAGAGGTCAGTCACAATCAATTCAGAGTGTTGCAACTTCCCAAGAATGACAGCAGCCCATTTGTGCAAAGCCAGAGAAGAAAGTGGACCAGTATTTTCACAACAGTCATGGTTGGAGTTTTAACAATATTTATTTATACAAAATATTTCAAGCTTGGAAATCCAATGCAACTTTTCGAGAAGAGTTCAGTCAGCAATTTCAATGAGTCTAAGGAAAGCAGATATATAATGCAAATCAGACCCAAGAGCCAACTATGTGGCGAATTTCTTCTGTCGGACTGGGGCGGGCAGCTGTGCGTTGATGTCCATCACAGGACGCTCCACCACCACCAGAGAGCCATCAAACAACAGCTCCACATGGAGCAACGGCTGCAGAGAGAGAGGGAAAGAGAGTGAAAGGATTGTGAAATCTGATCAAACACATCCACAGCTACCCCACGAGAGAGCTTCCAAAGTGCGGTTTGGAAAGTAGTAAACTACTGAAAAAAAGTAGGGAGGGAAATAACACAGAATAATAAGCCTATTGGAATCTATTCATAAAATATATGGTCACTGTGCATTTAAAGAAAAGCATTACATGATTGAGCAGTAAGAGTTTCATGAAAGGATATAGTGTTCCAGAGATGGATAGGAGTTTTTAATGAGATGATGGGAAGATACTGAACAAACTGCAGGTGTGATATGCTGGGATTTTCAGATATCTTGAGCAGTGGGGGCAGGGGATTGGGGATAATTATATGATCATACGACATAGAAGCAGAATTAGGCTATTCAGCCCATCACGTCTGCTCTACCATTAGATCATGGTTGATCTGTTTTTCCATTTGAATCCCATTTTGCTTTCTCCTCGTAACCTTTGACACCCTTACTAATCAATCTATCAATCTCCACTTTAAAAATGAAATACCTAATGAATTGGCCTCCACTACTGTCAGTGGTAATGAATCACCACCCTCAGGTTAGAAATATTCATCCTCGTCTACATTCTAAATGTACGTCCTTTTATTCTGAGGCTTTGCCCTCTGGTCCAAGACTCTCCCACCACTGGAAATACCTTCTCCACGTTCACTATTCGGTAGACCCCCCCCCCATCCTGCTAAACTCCAGCCAGTACAGGCCCAGAGTCATCAAGCACTACTCATATGTTAACCCAATCATCCCTGGGATCATTCACGTAAGCCTCCTCTGGACCCTCACATCCTTCCCCAGATATGGGGCCCAAAACTGCACACAATATTCCAAATGTGGTCTGACCAGTGCCTGATAAAGTCTCAGCATTATATCCTTGCTATTATATTATAGTCCTCTCAAAATGAATACTAACATTGTATTTGCCTTCCTTACTACCAACTCAACCTGCAAATTAACTTTTTGGCAATCCTGCACCGGCACCCACAAGTCCATTTGTACCTCTGATTTCTAAATCCTCTCCCCATTTAGAAAATAGCCTATATCTACATTTGCTAACTCAAATTTCACTGTACTTTAATTGGTACATGTGAAAATAAAGTCACCTTGAAACCTTGATCTATTCCTTCTACCAAAGTTCACTTTGCTATGCTGTATTCCATTTGCCACTTATTTGCAAATTCTCCCAACCTGTCCAAATCCGTTTGCAGATTCACTGCTTCCACGTCACTACCTGCCCCTCCACCCATCTTCCTATCATCCCAGATCTTACCTTGAATTTCTTACAGATTTTGAATGCATGCTCCTGGTTTTTCCGAGCATTTGCAGGCAAATGTTTCAGGAAGCTCTGGTTATGAAGCTGCAATCGGTCAGTGGGCAGGGGCTGGAAAGATTGACAGGAATTAATTCCAAACAAAAATGCGTCAAAGAAAGTCAGTCACTTAGCAACAAAAACAAATCCCGCAGACAGCGAGTATTGAGGTTTGGGGGATTGGGACAAGACTGTAGTGAGGCTGCCAAGGTTGCAGGGCAAGACATGGTAAACAAGTGTAGTTGCTACAAATGGAGGAGAATAGCAAACGGGGCTGTGGGATAACAGGGCAGCAAAGAGGCAGGGAGAATGTTCAGGCAGGGCCACTCACCAGCGACTGGTCAATGATACAGAACATATATGTATCATGAAGGATGATGTGTGTGGGCACTCCGGGGTTGAAGGTGACATGTATGATGGGGGTGTCCCGCTCCAGCCAGAGTGTGTGCAGACCCTGTTGCTGCAGTTTACGGCTCCACTCTGTGTATCTCTTCTCAACGATGCTGAACTCAAACATCTGACAAGACAAAAGAAACAGACACTAAACATTGGAACAGATTGTCACACACAGACAAAGGTCAGTGTGCCCACCATGCCTTGGATTGTGCATTCAGTTCCCTGCTTACACATCTATAGCATTTACCCACGTCCCTTCAAAATCTTCCTCTGAATTCACTTCCACTGCCCTTTCAGGCAGTATGGTCCAGTTTACAACTCGCTGTATTGAAACACCGTTTTGTCAAATACATCACATCTTTAGATATAAACCTTTCTGCCACAATCCTTTGTGCCCGTTTATCAAACAGATTCTCAGCATGGAATACTTTGATCCCACTTTCTCTCAACAAATCTGCTGAGTTATAGAGCTGGGACAGTATGGAAACAGGCCCTTAGGTCCACCTTGGCCCATGCTAACCAAACTGGCACACTGAGCTTACCTACATTTGGCCCATATCCCTGTAAACCCTTCCTATCATATATCGGTCCAAAAGTATTTTAAAAATCATAATGTATCTGCTTCTGCAGCATCCTCTGGCAGCTCATTCCAGATACAAACTACCCTCAGTGGAAAATCTTGCCCCATGAGGTTCTTCTTAAAACTCTACCACTCTCTTAACTCTAGAAACCTGTGCCCTCTAGTTTTAAAATTCCCTACCCTGGGGAAAGAAAGACTGTGAGCATCCACTTTATCCACGCCTCTTATGATTTTGCTACCCTCAGCCTCCTACACTCCAAAGAAAAATGTCTCAGGCTCTCCCTACAACTCAAGCCCGCAAGCCCAGCTAACATTCTCCAACCAGAGAGCAGTGCTGAACTATTATCTATCTCTTTGATGACCCTCGGACTATCCTTGATCAGACCTTGCTGGCTCTACCTTGCACTAAACGTTATCATGTGTTAATACACTGTAAATGAATCTCTTCTGCATCTTTTCCAACTTGATGACCTCCTTACTGTAGCTGGGCTTCTAGGTGAACAACACCAGCTTCTTCAGCCTCCCCACAGAACCAAAGTCTTCCACGTGTGGGATAATTCTCAGAGCACTGACTCTGATGCTGACCCCTGGGGTCATCGCTGTGCTAAAATCAATCACATTATGGTCAATCAATCAGCACTGCTCTGCTTTCTGACCATGTCAATTTGCAAGTCAGCATTCCTCTTTACCCCAAGACCTTTAATGTAGGTAACAGATCCTCTACAGGAATCCCAGACTAGTCTACAGAAAGATCACAGATTGGACAATAGGCAGGCAGTATGAGCACCACTTCCGTCAGACCATACCTGCTGATCTGCATGTACAATGACCAGGTTGTTGGAGTGTGGATTGATGGCCATTGCAGTAGGGAGGTGGTTGTACACTGGAATAGTACAGTGATGCTGTGGGAAAGAACAAAGCTCGTCACTGGATCTTGGCACACGTGAAATAATATACCAAAACATTACCAATTATCAAATCCAAATATCTCATTCTACCCATCACCTCAGCGTGTTTCCCATTCCCTACCCATCCTTTCCCCAATCATCTTCTCAAATCAGTCCCTCCCTCTATCCTGACACACACCATTTCTCCTCCTCCAGTCTGCCATGTCCCTCCCACCGTCAGACGTTATTCAGGAGTTATACAACTATGTGGCTAGCAGGCATTAATTAAAAGGAGAACCTGTCTTGAAACAAAGTTATTCACAATTTACCTTCCCCAGAGAAGTAACGGTCAGCAAAAATGGATCAGATTGTGTGGATGGTATAGTACGGTCAGAATCCCTTGAAGCAGCAAACAGTTTGAATATTCTTTGTGTTTAAGATGTATAAAACATTACTGTGCTGTTAACTGTCAGGAGAGAAGTAGATTCTCCAGTCGGCCTGATTCACGTGTTGAATAGAGACCTGCGTTCACCAGCTTCCAGTCTCCAGTGACTCAGTGACAGAACCCACTATCCTCAGCTTCTTTCCTGCCCGGGTCAAGCCCTCCGCACCTCAACCCACCCTACCAACAAGCTCTGGCAACAGCTGCAACCCTTCCCCTCCCTGCAATCTCCTTTCCCTTACCTTTAACTGTGTGAGGTTATAGACATTGATTTCACAGTTGCAACTTGCAGCCGCCAGCCAGCTCCCATCTGCACTCACTGCCAAGAGACAGACAGGCTCAAGGCAATCTACAGTACGAGAGGGATGAAAACAGACCATGTAGTGAAAAGAAGAAACAAGGAAGTGCAGATGCTGGTTAACAATAAGAGAAACAAAGTGCTGGAGTAACTCAATGGATCAGGCAGCATCTCTGAAGAACATGGATAGGTGACATTTCCAACCAGGACTCTTCCTCAGACTAACTGTACTGAAGGGACCCAAGCTGAACCATCACCTATCCATGTTCTCCAGAGATGCTGCCTGACCTACTGAATTAATCCAGCACTTTATCTATTTTCCCCAAAGCTGGCCTCAGTAAAAGTTGGCCACCACTTTGCCCAAGCATACTCTCTTCCTCCCCCTCACTCAAGAATAAAGAGCTTCCAAAGAGTGAGGCAGAATTCACAGGGACCATGCCACAAAGAGCCAGAACCCCACCCCCACCCATCCCCCAACAGATGGAAGAACAAGAGAGTTTCCCACTGTCACAATATAACCATATAACCATATAACAATTACAGCACGGAAACAGGCCATCTCGACCCTTCTAGTCCGTGCCGAACACGTATTCTCCCCTAGTCCCATATACCTGCGCTCAGACCATAACCCTCCATTCCTTTCCCGTCCATATAACTATACAATTTATTTTTAAATGATAAAAACGAACCTGCCTCCACCACCTTCACTGGAAGCTCATTCCAAACAGCCACCACTCTCTGAGTAAAGAAGTTCCCCCTCATGTTACCCCTAAACTTCTGTCCCTTAATTCTCAAATCATGTCCCCTTGTTTGAATCTTCCCTACTCTCAATGGGAAAAGCTTATCCACGTCAACTCTGTCTATCCCTCTCATCATTTTAAAGACCTCTATCAAGTCCCCCCTTAACCTTCTGCGCTCCAAAGAATAAAGCCCTAACTTGTTCAACCTTTCTCTGTAACTTAGTTGTTGAAACCCAGGCAACATTCTAGTAAATCTCCTCTGTACTCTCTCTATTTTGTTGACATCCTTCCTATAATTAGGCGACCAAAATTGTACACCATACTCCAGAATTGGCCTCACCAATGCCTTGTACAATTTTAACATTACATCCCAACTTCTATACTCAATGCTCTGATTTATAAAAGCCAGCACACCAAAAGCTTTCTTTACCACCCTATCTATATGAGATTCCACTTTCAGGGAACTGTGCAGTTATTCCAAAATCCCTCTGTTCACCTGCATTCTTCAATTCCCTAACATTTACCATGTACGTCCTATTTTGATTTGTCCTGCCAAGATGTAGCACCTCACACTTATCAGCATTAAACTCCATCTGCCATCTTTCAGCCCACTCTTCCAACCGGCATAAATCTCTCTGTAGACTTTGAAAATCTACTTCATTATCCACAGCCCCACCTATCTTAGTATCATCTGCATACTTACTAATCCAATTTACCACACCATCATCCAGATCATTGATGTACATGACAAACAACAGTGGACCCAACACAGATCCCTGTGGCACCCCACTAGTCACTGGCCTCCAACCTGACAAACAACCATCCACCATTACTCTCTGGCATCTCCCATTCAGCCACTGTTGAATCCATCTTGCTACTCCACCATTAATACCCAACCATTGAACCTTCTTAACCAACCTTCCGTGAGGAACCTTGACAAAGGCCTTACTGAAGTCCATATATACAACATCCACGGCTTTACCCTCATCAATTTCCCGAGTAACCTCTTCAAAAAATTCAAGAAGATTAGTCAAACATGACCTTCCAGGCACAAATCCATGTTGACTGTTCCTAATCAGCCCGTTTATCCAGATGCTTATATATATTATCTCTAAGTATCCTTTCCATTAATTTGCCCACCACTGACGTCAAACTAACAGGTCTATAATTGCTAGGTTTACTCTCAGACCCCTTTTTAAACAATGGAACAACATGCGCAGTACGCCAATCCTCCGGCACTATTGCCGTTTCCAATGACATTTGAAATATTTCTGTCATAGCCCCTGCTATTTCTACACTAACTTCCCTCAATGTCCTAGGGAATATCCTGTCCGGACCTGGAGACTTATCCACTTTTATATTTCTCAAAAGTGTCAGTACTTCCTCTTCTTTGAATCTCATAGTTTCCATAGCTACTCTACTTGTTTCCCTTACCTCACATAATTCAATATCCTTCTCCTTGGTGAATACCGAAGAAAAGAAATTGTTCAATATCTCCCCCATCTCTTTTGGCTCTGCAGATAGCTGTCCACTCTGACTCTCTAATGGACCAATTTTATCCCTCGTTATCCTTTTGCTATTAATATAGCTGTAGAAACCCTTTGGATTTACTTTCACCTTATTTGCCAAAGCAACCTCATATCTTCTTTTAGCTTTTCTAATTTCTTTCTTAAGACTCTTTTTACATTTTTTATACTCCTCAAGCACCTCATTTACTCCATGCTACCTATAATTATTGTAGATCTCTCTCTTTTTCCGAACTAAGTGTCCAATTTCCCTTGAAAACCATGGCTCTTTCCAATTTTTACTATTTCCTTTCAACCGAACAGGGACATAAAGATTCTGTACTCTTAAAATTTCACCTTTAAATGTCCTCCATTTCTCTTCCACATCTTTCCCATAAAACAAACTGTCCCAATTTACTCCTTTTAAATCCTTTCGCATCTCCTCAAAGTTAGCCTTTCTCCAATCAAAAATCTCAACCCTAGGTCCAGTTCTGACCCTCTCCATAATTATATTGAAACTAATGGTATTGTGATCACTGGTCCCGAACTGTTCCCCAACGCATACCTCTGCCACCTGACCCGTCTCATTTCCTAACAGGAGGTCCAGCACCGCCCCTTCTCTAGTAGGTACTTCTATGTATTGCTGCTAAAACTATCCTGCACACATTTTACAAACTCCAACCCATCCAGCCCATTTACAGAATGTGTTTCCCAGTCTATGTGTGGAAAATTGAAATCTCCCACAATCACTACCTTGTGCTTACTACTAATATCTGCAATCTCCTTACATATTTGCTCTTCCAATTCTCGCTCCCCATTTGGCGGTCTATAATACACCCCTATGAGTGTTGCTACCCCTTTCCCATTTCTCAGTTCCACCCAAATAGCCTCCCTAGAAGAGCCCTCTAATCTATCCTGCCAAAGCACTGCTGTAATATCTTCCCTGATAAGCAATGCAACACCTCCACCTCTTGCCCCTCCAATTCTATCACACCTGAAGCAACGAAATCCTGGAATATTTAGTTTCCAATCACAGCCCTCCTGCAACCATGTTTCACTGATCGCCACAACATTATACTTCCAGGTGTCAATCCAGGCTTTAAGTTCATCCACCTTTCTTACAATGCTCCTAGCATTAAAATATACACATTTAAGAAACCCACCCTCTCTTATTCTCTGTTTATTGTCTTTTTCTTCTCTCTCCCCTACATTTTGGGTCAGAGTGCTTCCATTCTCTGCCTCCTGCCTCCCACACTGACTGCTAGCTTTCCCAATTTGAGTCCCTCCCCCCAACCATACTAGTTTAAAGTCTCCCCAGTAGCCTTTGCAAATCTACCCGCCAGGATATTGGTCCCCCTCGAGTTCAAGTGCAACCCATCCTTTCTGTACAGGTCGCACCTTCCCCAAAAGAGGTCCCAATGATCCAGAAACTTGAATCCATACCCACTGCACCAGTCCCTCATCCACTCATTTATCCTCCACCTCGCTCCATTCCTACTCTCACTGTCGCGTGGCACAGGCAGTAATCCTGAGATTGTTACCTTTGCAGTCCTTCTCCTTAACTCTCTACCTAACTCACTAACTTCTTCTTTCAGGACCTCTTCTCTTTTTTTACCTATGTCGTTGGTACCTATATGTACCACAACCTCAGGCTCCTCCCTCCCATTTCAGGATTTCTTCGACACGTTCAGACACATCAGTGACCCTGGCACCAGGGAGGCAAACTACCATCCGGGTCTCCTGTCTGCGTCCACAGAAACGCCTCTCCGACCCCCTGACTATAGAGTCCCCTATTACAATACAACCCCTGACAATCAGCTACATGTGACTGAGAATCACAATCTCCACACAATTACACCAAGAGGCAATGACAGCTGAAGCTTTACACTTCAATCACATTGTCTTAACTGCAAAGATAGACACTACATGCTGGAGTAACTCAGTGTGACAGGCAGCAGCCCTGGATAGAAGGAATGAGTCATGTTTCGGGTCGAGACCCTTCTTCAGACTGAATCAGTGGAGAGGGAGATAGAGATAAGGAAAGGTGAGGTGTGAAAACTAGACAAAGGGGATGTGGATCAAGGAAAATGTAGAATTGATCACTGTTAATTAGGATAAGGTAACAAAGCAAACATAGACAAACGAGGACAGTCAGACCAGTCGCAGAACTGGGAGTGGGGTGGGGTGTAGAGCAGGAAGACAAAGGTTACTTGAAGTTAGAGAAGTCAATCTTCATACCGCTGGGGTGTAAACTGCCCACAAAATATGAGGTGTTGCTCCTCCAATTTGCATTTGGTCTCACTCTTAAAATGGAGGCGGCCCAGGACAGAGAGGTCAGTGTGGGAATGGGACAGGGGGGTTAAAGTGTTTAGCAACCGGGTGATCAGGTGGGTTTAGGCAGACTGAGCGGAGGTGTTCAGCGAAACGATCGCCAAGCCTGTGTTTGGTCTCACCGATATATAGGAGTCCACACCTGGAACAGTGGCATGGCCGTCCGATGGGGGGGGTGCGCGGGGGTGTGACCGCACCCCCCTTATTTTCCCCAGAGTAAGAAAAAATCCCCAGAATTTTTATTTTTTTTTAAAATCGGAGCACAATCAGCATTTCCACTTTGTGGGAAATCGCCCGAAATTCTGGTTCCGGCCACTGGGGGAGAAACAAATGCGCCAATCTGCGCCTGCACAGTTGGGGAAGCGACGCAAAATGACGGCATCTCTCTGCGCGTGCGCAGTGGGCCCGGGCGGGATCAGACGGCCGTTTGTGCTTCACCCATTGAGCTCGATGCCTCGCGTCTACTCCAGGTATGTAGTGCGGGTGGGGGGTGCGGTGCGGCGTCTGCCCGCCCGGTCCAGCGTTTCCATCCGCGGCGTCGGAGCCTCGCCAACGGCCAGTCAGGCGACCAGGAGACCGTCCTCCCGTCGCCAGGTGGGAGCGGCTGTAACCCCAACACCAGACGCCGCTGCCCTTGCCTCCCACCGCCGCCAGGGCCAAGCTATCTTCCGCCCACGCCACCCCCGCCGACCCCAACTGACCCACGCAACCTTCATCTCCCCCCCCTCCCCCGCTGGGCCCATGCCACCTTCATCTCCCCCCCCCACTGGGCCCATGCCACCTTCATCTCTCCCCCCCCCCGCTGGAACCACGCCACCTTCATCTCACCCCCCGCTGGTCCCACGCCCTTCATCTCCCCCCCCCTGTTGGACCCACGCCACCTTCATCTTCGCCCCCCCCGCTGGGCCCACGCCACCTTCATCTCCCCCCCCCCACTGGAACCACGCCACCTTCATCTTCACCCCCCCCCGCTGGGCCCACGCCACCTTCATCTCCCCCCCCCCCCCCCGCTGGACCCACGACACCATCTTCGCCCCCCCCCCGCTGGGCCCACAGCACCTTCATCTTCCCCCCCCACTGGACCCACGCCACCTTCATCTTCGCCCCCCCGCCAGAAAGAGGGGGGGATGTGAGAGGGGGAGGGGGAGATGGAGGGGAAGGGAAGGGGGAGAGAGATGGGGTGGGGAGAGGGAAAGGGGGAATATCTTTAATGAGATTGTAAAATTGAGGTAGGTTTTAGAGCTATTATATTTTTTCCTCATGAATAATAGCAAATATCAAACAATTGGAACTGCTTTCTTTGCCTTGATAAAATACTGAAAAATATGAATTCCAAAGTTTGTGACTCTTTTTGCAGCATATTTTTAATATAATTTGAATATTACAAAAATCTGCATTTTTCATGGTCATCATGGATCTGTCTGCAATAATGCAGCAGTCCGTTGATGATGTTGCTGCTGTGGAAGCTAGGCAGAAGATGGAGTTGGAAGATCTCCTTGGTGCAGTAAAAACCAAATGTTTTATGATTCTATATCATGAGTTCTTACAAGAATTGTGAAAACTTCACATATATGCAGCCTATCAGTAAAATATTTTTTGAATACGTCATGTTAATGATAATATTGGCCAAATAAAATATGTCACAAAATGGAGAATCTCTGTATTTGCAAAGTCTGTTTTTCCACTTTCTGTGGAAGGTTGCAAGCTGTGAGTCACGCTCCAAGGCGTCTGGACCCTAGATGGAAGTTGAGGATAAGGCGAGGTCCAAATGTCTCTCCTTTTGTTTATATGTATGAGGGTTTTGTAGAAGAGCTAAGAGGTGTTGCATATGCATGATTAGGTTTGGTCAGATAGGGGGGTGTTGTAAAGTACTGTTAATTATGTTGCAGAGTGTTTGTGCTGTTATCTTGTGAAGTATGAAGCCTTGTTCAAATTGTTTATACTACCTGGAGAAATGTTTCTATTCTTTTGTAAACCGTCTTCCTGCTAGAACTTTCTGTAGAAACAATGTAATGGTGAATTTTGTGATTGGGTTCGGGAACTGTCAATAGCTAGAATCTAATCAAGATTCAAGAGAGTTTATTGTCATGTGTCCCAGATAGGACACTGACATTCTTGCTCGAACTTCTCTCGAGCATGAAGGAGAGTTACATAGACCTCCTAGGACCATGTGTCGACCATGCTGCAAGTTTGAGTCGAGTGCAAATGCTTCTAAACTCGCAAATTAGGTCCCCGCAGTGGGACAGGCCCTTTAGTTGATCCAGTGCTGGACTCGGTGTTTTACTGACCCACATGCCCACCAATCGAGGCCCACCTGGCTCCTGGCCCCGCCCCCGCTCAGGCCATGCCTCCCGCAGCTGGACTCCCACGTCCGCCCGCTCCAACCCCCCCCCCCACCCCACCCCCGTACAAATGCGCAGAAAGAACGAGCGTTCTGCAGATCGGGAGGTCACAGCAGGTTACAGCTGGTCACCGGAGGCCACCGGCTTCTGAATCCTTTCCGTATCGCCCGCCCGGTGGTAGAACATGGCTGCCCCTACCTCCCTCCCTCCCACCCACTGCAAACCCAACGCGCTGCCAGTCGCGCCGCTCGCAAGTCCTTTGATAAAAACCTTGCGACCCCCCCTCTCTCTCTCCCCCCTCCTCTCTCCCCCCCTCTTCTCTCTCTCCCCCTCCCCTCTCTCTCTCCACCCTCCTCTCCCCCCTCCCTGCCCCCCCCCTTCTCTCTTTGCCCTCACTCTATACCCCCTCCCTCTCTAGACGCGCCAGCGAGTTGGGGGCTATGCGTCAGTAGATAGGGCGGTTATGGGGTAATAGGAGCAAATTAATAATATTAATATATTGACAAGGGGGGTAGTTAACGCGTGTGCGGGGGGGGAAGTTAGTGTGTGGGGGTGGTTAATGTGTGTGACGCCACATGCTGCCCCCCCCCCCCGCAACCGCACGTTGGGGGAACAGACCCAACGGGTCTGCACTTGGTCTAGTTCTCCTTAATTCTACCACAACCAATGAAGAAGCTGCTAAAGCTATTGCCAACCTCTCAGAAGCTGTACCTCATACAGAATCACTTTAAACTGGGTCTAACATACAAATATGGTGCCTTGTATAAGAATGGATGCTGGCGAATATTTAACCCTGACTGGTTTCGAGCATATCCCTGGCTTGTATATAGCGATCATGTGGATGGCGTCTTTTGCCTACCTTGTGCCTTGTTTGTGAACAACAGGAAATCACTTGTCGTCGTCAAGGTAGGTGAAGTCTATTTGTCACATATACATACAAGATGTGCAGTAAAATGAAAGTGGCAATGCTTGCGGATTGTGCAAAACAACGGAACAGGCGCTCCTGAATGTATATTGCCATCTACCACTACTACTAATGCAAGGGCATTCGTTGGCCTTGCCCTGTAAACCAACCCTGGTTCTGCAAATCCTGTCATGCCACCCCCCTTTTTGAAAAGCTTCGTACGGGCCTGAGTGGATGAAGTTGGAGGTACAAGTGAACCTCTGCCTCACCTGAAAAGACTGTCAGGGTCTTTGGACGGAGTCAAGGGCGGAGGTATAGGGACAGGTGTTGCATCTCCTGCAGTTACAGGAGAAAGTACCTGGGGAGGGGGTGGGAAGGGACGAATTAACCAGGGAGTTGCGGAGGGAATGGTCTTGGCGGAAAGGGGTGGAGATGGGAAGATGTGGCCAGTGGTGGGATCCCATTGGAGATGGCAAAAATGCTGGAGGATTATGTGCCGTATGCGACGGTTGATGGGGTGAAAGGCGAGGACTAGGGGGACTGTCCCTGTTGTGACGGGAGGAGGGGGAGCGAGAGCGGAGCTGCGGGATACCTAGTGAGGGCCTCATCTATGCTGGGAGAGGGGAACCCCCAATCCCTAAAGACTGAGAACATCTCAGATGTCCTGATATGGAACACCTCATCCTGGGCTCAGATGTGGCATAGACGGAGTAGGGGATAGAGCCTCTACAGGAAGCAGGGTGGGAAGAAGTGTAGTCTAGATAGCTGTGGGAGTCAGTGGGTTTATAATAAATGTCAGTCGAACTTTTATCTCCTGTTATATAGACGGTGAGATCAAGAAACTGTAGGGAAATGTCAGAAAATTAGTAGTAAAGTTAGTGAGTCTGAAGTACGGTCTCGACCAGATACGTTGCCTATTTCCTTCGCTCCAAAGATGCTGCCTCACCCGCTGAGTTTCTCCAGCATTTTTGTCTACCTTCGATTTCCCAGCATCTGCAGGTCCTTCTTAAACAGTAAAGTTAATGAAGTCAGTGAGTTCTGCATGGGTGCAGGAGGTAGCACCGATGCAGTCGTCAATGTAGCGGAGGTAGAGTTCGGGGATAGGGCCAGTGTACATCTGGAACAGGGATTGTTCGACATACCCTACAAAGAGGCAGGCAGAGCTGAGGCCCATGTGGGTGCCAATGGCTACGCCTTGGATTTGGAGGAAGTGGGAGGAGTCGAGCTATCTTCACATTAGAGCCCCAGGCAAATAGCCATGAAGTTTATTTGTTGAAGGCACAGCCCAGTGCATCACCAAAACCAGGACCCATCGACTCCATATACACTTCACGCTGCCTCAGGAAAGCAACCAACATAATCAAGGACCACTCACACCCGATTAGTCCCACTTCTCCCACCAGGCTGCAGATACAAATGCATTTGTTTTAAATCTACATTTTGTGTGAAGCTGTAACACTACATGATTCTGTACAATAGGTTATCTTCACTTTTGCACTGACGTACTCACTGGTACAATTTGTTTCAACAGCATTCAAAACAAAGTTCACTTTGCGCGACAATAAACCAATATCAATTAGCAGCGTATTCCCATGGAAAACTCACCAGATTTTGGTGCAAGGGAATGTATGCTTTTGGAACCCAACATCGTCAGATCCACAACCTGAATTTGGCTGTGGTCTGAGGCAACAAACAGCCTTGTGGAATCAGCAGAGAACAGCAACCGATGAGCTGGCAGTAAAGTCTTCGTAAACCGCGAGATCTGAAAAAAAGAATTAAACTCTGTAGCTTCTCCCACCACAGACAGGTCATTAGACCTTGGAACGTGACTGCCTGTCTTTGCACAGACACTGCCTATCTGAGTATTTCCAGCCATTCCTTTATTTCTGATTTCCAGCACCCATTAGACCCCATCATTGTACAAATGCTCCCCTGGCTTCTCACACTTGTGTCACACCCATCACCCCCACACTCAGCACTTGTAGCTCCATGCCACGGGATTTTGACCACTCTACACCCATTAATCACCGTTTTTAAATGAGAATCTTCCTACCATATTAATGTTGATAGAATCATTCTTGTACTGTATCCGATACAGACGGAGTTTGTAGATTGTTGAGGATGCAATCCAGGTCCCACATGGAGACAGTGCACAGCACCGGATGTGACTGCAACTCTACACAAGAGGTACAGAAGAAGCAACTCAGCTTGACTGCAGGTTAGATATCAACTCCCACAACATTCACAGGTCATTCAACTTATCACGGCCTCATGCTCTCTACTAAAACAACTCTCTCTGCAGCCACACCATTTTTCCATCGTGTATTTATCCAATTCCCACATGTAGGCCAGCAATAACCGTCTCCATCTGTCAGCAATACATCCACATCACAAACACACGCTGCATAAAAATATTGTTTAATTTCTCTCCCTTTATTTGATACCCATGA